>JAGPOW010000290.1:9746887-9789135 GCA_030014935.1 Caiman crocodilus
TGAACCCATGTTGGTTGCCCCTGAGCATGCATTCCCCCGCTGGGCCCTCCTGGATGTGTGCCAGGATAATTTTTTCAAAGAGCTTACCCAGGATTGAGGCACCTGCTGGCTGCTTGGCTCCACTCTTAAAGTGGCAGGCACCAACAGTGCCCTGCCACACACCTTCCCCCTTAAAGTAGTTCCTGGGGGAGGTTTCCCTTGCTGCTCCTCCAAAACAGGCTCCCCTCCAAGCCTGTGAGAGCCCTCAAATGGTGAACACCCCCAAAGGTGCTCCACCACACACCTCCCCTCTTAGAATGACATTTGGGGGCTTCCCTTGGCTGCCTTCCCCGCTGGCTTTGTTCCAGCCTACTGCAGCCCCTGCCATGTGGTGAGCACCCCAAAGGTGCTCCACCACAGCGGTATTATCTCCTTACACTGTGCAATTTATTGTTTATGTAGCAGGACCCAGCCCCAGGGGCAGCCATGACACCCTCCAGTGGCCTCATGACTCCAGTCCCCACCCAGCTTCTTAGGGTACCCTCCATTTTTACCTTTCCTGCAATGCCTCTAGGGTCCCAGAGTAAGCCAAGTTGACCTCAGCCTTAACCCTTGGTCACAAGAGCTGTGCAAAATTTCACCTGGCATTTCCTTTCAAAGCTGTTTCAATGCGTTTTGAACTCAAAAGAGTGAAATCAAAATGAAACAAAAGCCTTCAAAACAGCTTCAAAATGAAACAAGGGAACTCAAAACATTTCATCAATTCACAGACATTAGGGCTAGAAGACACCTCAGAAGATCATTGGGTCCAGCACCCTACCTCAGGGGCAGGAAGTCAGTTAGGGTCAAAGGATCCCAGAAAGTTTTTAAATGTTTTGAGTTTTGAAGCCAGGCTTACTGGCTTCAGTGCTGGTTCCAGCTGGCAGCACCTGCCTCCTGTCATCCAGTAGGCAGATCAGGGGCTTGCCTGAACCCCCAAGAAGGCTGCAGGATCTCTGTCAGAGTCTTTGTGGGGATGCTGGCGGGCCCTCGATCTGTCTGCCAAGTGTCAGACCACTGCTAGGCAGAGCCCACACCCAGTGCCAGGAAGATTGGTGCTGCCACTGGTCCCAGGTGGGAGCACCTGGATCCTATCACCCAGCAGACAGATTGGGGTCATGCACCCCCAGGAGTACTCTGGCACAGAACCCACAGCCCTCCTGGGGGTGTCAGGAGGCCCCCAATCTGCCTTCCAGCTGACAGGAGCCGGGTGCTGCTACCTGGGGCCAGCGGGTCTGGGGAAGATCAGTCCATGCAGGGACCCACTGCCCTGATCCCAGGGCTGAGAATGGTCCCCACATGAGCTGATCTGCCCTGGGCCCCACACCCTTCTCAAGCTGGCTCTAGTACAGGGCCAGGAAAAATCAGCTCATGTTAGGACCTGCCACCTGAACCCAGGGCGGGGGAGGGTCCCCACACAAACTGATCTGCCCCAGGCCGCGCATCCTCCTTGAGCCAGCTCTGGCATGGGGCTGGGACGGACCACACCAAACCCACCACACAGACACTTTTGCAACATCCTTTTTCATTCTTTTCTTGCTCATATCATACCATTTTGCACTAA
Source organism: Caiman crocodilus (assembly GCA_030014935.1). NCBI lineage: Eukaryota > Metazoa > Chordata > Crocodylia > Alligatoridae > Caiman > Caiman crocodilus. Next base: position 9,748,470 of record JAGPOW010000290.1, read on the forward strand.
CCAATCACCAATCAATAACAAAGTTATTGTCAACCAATGTCAATCATACAGTGGCCAATCGACTACATTCACATTTGATGCATGTTCCTGTCACTCAACAACTGTTGCTCCCCTTTACTTTAGAATCACTCACACTTTTCCCTGACTCACGCAGACCTAGCCTCGCATGCCCAAGATTTCTATATAGAGTAGCAGGCCAATACTTCAGAGATTTCCAGAGGCTTCTAAACAACATATCATTTGCATATCCTCAAACTAAATACATGAAAACATACTTAACTATTTACAGGCTGGCTTAAAGTAAACAAAATTATCAGGCAACACTTGAGCTCCAGACCATTTTTAAGGCTTCAGTCTGCTTGGGCTTTAGCCTCACTACTGTGTCGTTTGCCCTCTCAGCCTTCACCTTAGTCCTACACCCTTTTGGGCCCTTATGTCCAGCCCTCAGCCCTCTGGGTCCCTGACCCCAGTCTGAACTACTTCCACTGCACCAGCCCGCAGGTTTCTGGGTCCTTGACCCAAGGCTAGGCTGTCTGTCTCAGAGTAACCCACCAGGAACTCCTCTATAACCACAACCTGGTCTTCCAGTATCAAGTTTAATCATAACATAAATACCAGCAAATTGCTGCACAACTAAAATCCACCCCACTGTGAGTCACTGCCTCACCATACCATAAGTTCCTGCTAGCTTTCCCCTTCCCCCTTAGGTACAACCAGTCTTCTGCAGTCATCTACCTCAGGTGCTGTTCTTTCTGCAACATGTAGGGCTAGATTGGCCACTTGGTCTCAGACATTGGGCTTGTGTGCCCCAAAGCCCCACATGACTTCCCAGCCACACACAGGGAATAGCCACACTATTTTGGCTTAGGGGCCAGCCTGTCTTCTGCAGCAGCTTTGATTCAGGTATTAAAAGCAAATAGATTTGGATTCAGGTATTAAGATTTGGGTATTAAAAGTGAACTCATTAACAATTTGGATTTGGGTTTTAAAAATGAACTAGCAAAGTTTGCTGACAACACCAAACTATCGGGGAGTGTGGTCATGCTCAAAGACAGGCTAACAATACAGGCTGATCTAGACAGGCTCGTGAGATGGGAGTAGCTCAACCTGATGTTATTTAATGCAGAGAAATATAGAGTGCGCCATCTGGGAAGAAATAATACGTAACACACTTACAGGCTTGCTAGACCACATCTGAATAAGACCTGGGTGTCATGATAGACAACAAAATGAACATGAGCCAGCAATGCAATGCTGTAGCTGGCAGAGTTAATCAAACACTGGCATGCATCTACTGAGGCAGCTCAAGTAAGGTTAAGAATAACGTACTCCCTCTCTACTCAGCCTTGGTGAAACCACTGCTGGACTACTGCATCCAGTTCTGGGTGTCGCACTTCAGGAAGGAAGTGGAAACACTTGAGAGATTCCAAAGGAGGGCTACAAACATAATTAGAGGCCTAAAGACCAGGTCATATGAGAAGCTGAAAGACTTGGGACTGTTCAGCCAAGAGAAGACACAGAGGGGACTTGGTGGCAGCCTGTATCAAGGACCTGGGGAAGTATCTGTTCACCAAGGCCCCCCAGAGGAGCACAAGGAATAATGGGCACGAGTTGATTGAGGCCCACTAGTTGATTCAGGCTAGACATAAGGAAAAACTTCTTTACAAGTCGAATACCCAGGGTTTGGAACAGGCTCCCCTCAGAAGTGGTGCAGTCATCCACCTTGCCAATCTTCAAAAAGTGTCTCGATGCCCATCTTGCTGGGGTCTTCTGATCCCAGTGGCATTTCCTGCTCAAGTGCAGGGGGCTGGACCCGATATTCTGTAAGGTCCTTTCTAGACCCTAAAAACAATTATGACACAACAACAACTATGAAGCTTCACCTTTCTGCTCATACCTTTACTTCTGTATTATCTACCTCTTGCCTGCCTCTTGCCTGCAGGATAGTCACTCTCCCAATGGTAGCTGCTATCACTGTTGTTTCTGGTCTCCTTGCATTCCAGCAGCTAGTCTCTGTCCAGCTGCCAGCTCCACACAGCAAGCTTGGTCTGCCATACTCGCCACTTAAATACACAGGAGTTTCTGGCTTTGTTACAGGTAAGCAAAGAATTAAGGTTTTTCAGTTTAGTTTTCTACCTAAACACATTGGATTGCTGAACAGCTAATAACTATGAACCAGAATTGGTTGGAACCTGGAATTTCTATTGTTTGGGAATTCTAGCATTTCAATTGTTTCTCATTCTAAACCAGATAGAAAAATCAAAATTAAAAATACTCCAGGAATGGAAAGACTGTCATTTTTTATTTAGAAACTTCATTACATGTTAGGAACTATTAACAGTATCCATAATCTTAGTGTAGTATACAAGTTTAAACAAAATATAACAAAATAAGGAGTCAAAATGGAACATTTTGTCAAAACAAAACATTTCAATATTATTGAAACAAAACAAGAAAGTTGAAATGATCAATGGTGATAGTTTTCATTAAAATAATTGTCAAAATAATCATGTCCCATGAATATTTCAGATGTAACAAAACTGCATTCTGATTGAAGGGCTGTTCCATCAGAACTTTTTGACCAGCAATACACACAGCCTTTTGAAACTTGTTGGCAACAAAACAAATAGAAAACCAAGGGAATAAGATTAGAATGTCTCACCTGAATCCCTCTGGATTTGCAGGAGTGATCAATGTATCACTAGTGATCAATGTATCACTTCCACTAATATTTATGTAATCATGCTTAAACACTTGATAGATTTTTTTATATCTTATTTCTCCCCAGTTTCTCTGAGGCTTGTCTTTTCCTGATATCTTATTTTAAAATTATATTTTATCTGTTCTTGGCTTCAGAACTGCATATTGCTACACCCTTGCTATTCTGAGACCTTGTTATTCCTTTACTATTTAAAAAATGAGCACTCAGGCTCTTAGCAGCTTAGAAAAACTACAATACCACTGAATGACATGTCAGAGTAGTAAAATGTTAAATAATATTGCCCTTAAAGTAAAGATTTTAAGGTCTTTCTCAAGTACAAATGAATCAGGACCTACCAAAATTGCAATGTTGCAATTTTTGCAGAAACTGCAAAATCAGTAAATGCCCTGTGAAAAAGCTTGGTCCCTGCAAAAAAGATAGTAGCCGTGATGATTCAGGGAAAATGTGGAACCATTTGGTAATATCTTTTGCTAAACCAAGTTTATAGTTGGGAGAGATGTTAGACAAGCTTTTGGGCACAGAGTGCCATTCCTCAGGTCTGGGAAAGGAGCAGGTATAGTTTAAACTAAGTAAATAGCAGATAAAGCAATGGCTTTTATTTAAACCCATTAACTGAAAGTAATCACTTAAAGAACTGGTCTACACCTGCACCATTACTGCGCAGTAACCAAAAATCACTGAGCTGTACGGGCATGTGTCTACACATGTGAATCTGTACTGTACAGTAATTATGGTGACTTATGCCAACTCAGAAGTAAATTTGCTACCTGCATGATAGAGATTGCAAATTTACTCCTGAGAAGTTGCTGCACAGTAAGGCACATACAGATGACTTACTGTGCAGTAGCCATGTTTCTCTGGACTGACTTGGGAGTAAAATTACTGCTATGTAATGCCTACAGGTGTAGACACTGCTCTAAAAACTGCTTACTGTGCAGTAACTCCTGCGTGGCAAATGCACATGCAGACACATCCTGAGAGAGGGCTATAAACCTGTGGAGCAAAAAGAAATTATTAGAAGTGGGTTAAAGCAGGTAAAGGGCATTGAGTAAATAAATCTAATTATTTAAAAGAACAAGAAAGAGATAAGTTACTGACCTGTAGAATACTGAGAGAATATTAACAGGAGTAGGTAAATTGTATGGCTGTTTGAAATTTCACTGGCTGTTTCATTTCAGCACTGTTTTGAGCAATTTTTAGGTCAAAACAGCAAAATCGGAATGAAACAAAAGCTGTCAAAATAGCCTTGAAACAAAACAATGCTAGTCAAAGCATTTTGAAATTCATAACGTTTCAACCATAGGCTGGGGATGGGAAGTCAGTCCAGCTAGGTTGACTTCTGATCCCTAGTGCAAGATCTGGGGGCAGGGGGCAGTGAGGAAGCCCAGCTGGACTGCTTTCCCATCCCTCTTGCTAGATTGTGCCGGGGTGGAAGACAGCCCAGCTGGGCTGGTACCTAGTTCCCCGTGCTAGATCATGCCAGGGGCTGGAGGCAGCCCAGCTGGGCTGTTACCCAGTCCCCCACACTAGATTGTACCAGAGGCATGAGGCAATGATCTAGCATGGGGGACCAGGTTGAAGCCCAGTGGGGCTGCCTCTCCCCTCGGAGCAATCTAGCAGAGGGGATTAGGAAGCAGCCCAGCTGGGCTGCCTTCTGCCCTGGTGCGATCCTAGCACTAGCTCAGCCCAGCTGAGCTAACTTCCCATCTCCAGCAAAATGTTGAAACAGCGTTGAAACAGCCTTTCTGTTTCAACAGAATGGAATGGAACAGATTTCGACTCAAAATGAAATTCGATACAAAACATTGTTCTGTTGAACCGTGGAAACTCAAGGCAAAATGGAATGGTGCCATTTCACACAGCCCTAGTAAATTGTAATAAACCATTTCCTGTTAAGATCAGGGGTTTTAGTGTGTACTTAAGTTATGAATTTTTGCTTCTAGGCCCATCTTCTGAAGCTATCTTGTAGGTTTTCCTTGGGAACAAGAAAAATTAGGTCAGAGATGGAGAGGATATACCATGAAAAATGTTTTTCCACTTGTGACTAATGTTTTTTCTGGAAATATTTTTCCAGGTGTTTCTGTCCACAACACAGAACGAGTTTAGTAATAGTTTTACAAGTCACTTTCTAATAAAATAACATTTTTATAAGGTAAATAAGAAAATAGTAAGGAAATAATTTTAACTGACCAGAAAAGGTATGAATTTAATACTCATAATTTTCTGTAGGAATGTACTTCTCTATTTATACTTTTTAGCCCGAGGACAATCATTACCTTGAGTCAGTATGTTAATAGATTTTGTACTAAAACCCAAATGCAGCCAAGGCATACACTGAATAACACTGTCATTACCCCTTCATTTATTTTATAAAAAATGTATTAACTTCTCATCTTATGTCTTAATCTTTAATTTTTATAATCTTCTAAAGAAATCATATATCAGCAGTTTTCTAAAGCTGAATATAAATTGCACAACACACCAGTTTTATAAAGCTCTATAAAACAAAAGACAAAACATGTTTTAATCCTGATTACATAATACTATTTAAATCAAAAAGTACTATGTGCTGATCTGTTATTCTTGTTGTTTTACATGAGAACGCCTGCATCCAAAAAAAGCTAAGACTGTGAACTCAGCAAAACTAGTGAAAGAACATGGCAACACCCAAATATGTTCTTATTAGTTCTGAGGACTGAATCCAGATTCCAGAGTTTTGATTCAGTAGAATCGGTTAGAACCCATTCAGATTTCTCAATGCTGCAGTAGCATAGTAGAAATATGTAAAAAATTAGAACTGCAAGAGACCTCAAAATACCTAGCACTACTTATAAAGAAATTATAAGACTTATTCCAAATTCCATTAATTATCATAAAAGGCATCATGGTATGATGAAGCCATAATCTAAAATATTATAAAAATGCTCCAGCTAATGTACTTGGATAAGGTAAATCACAAGTTACCTTTTAGAGACAATCAGCTTTGATGGCTGCTGTTTTCAGGGTCCTTTCATAATTTTGTTTTTCTACTAGCTGCTATCCTGTTGTAATCGTAAAAGCATAAAAGAATGTTATGGCTGCAAGTCAGGCACTTAAGTTAGGAAATGCCTATACAACTCATGTACATAGGCATTATGAAATACTACTTAACTTAAGTACATGATAACATACTATTTTTTCTCAGGCCCACTGCCTCACTTGGTGCACTGGTTGGAAGATAGTATTTAATGGCTATCTGTCCAATACTCTTTTATATGCTCATCATTCAATTTGTGACTCAAAGTCTTACTAACCATATGATACAAACCCTGCACTGAAAATAACATGTATTAGATTTTCTTTGTGGGATTTTCTACCGCCACCATCCCTGCAGCACCTGTTTTCCAGAAAATTAATAATTTTTTGTCCACAACATCCTTGTTTAGTCAGATGGTATTATTGCTCATATTTTACACATAAGGAACAGATGCCAGAATTGTCAACTTTCCACCAATTGAAGATGCGTATGGCCTACATTTTTAGAGTACTTGACGTCATATAGAATTAACTTTTAACTTTAGTGACAATTTCTGCATATCAGATACATAGAAAATAAGCATACAGTGGGCACGTCTACATGAGATGCAGACTACCCAGTAGCCAAATCATATTGTACAATAACGTGTCACAGCACCAACAGTGTTAATACGGTACTGCTCGGTATTATTAGGTTATGTGGCAGGGTACTATTTGTGCCTGCCACTTTAAGACCTAAGCCAAGCAGCCAGCAGGTACCTGATTGCGGTGGCCATTTTGGATTCAGGGTTGTCTATGTAAGCAGGGCATTTTGCTGATGGCAGAAGAAGCAGCAACATTTCCTGTCTGCAAGACTGCTGGTATCATCTTAGAGGTAAGAGAGGAGCTGTAGGGGATGGCTTGGAGGCTCCTGGTCCTGGGCATGACCTAACACTGCACGCTGCTGAGAGTGGGTGTCCTGGTGGGGCTCTTAGTGGCATGGGAGCCCCCAGGAAATGCCAGGCCAGTTACCACACTGGTGAAAAGTGGGTTGGGGCGCCTTAATAAACCTAGCTCCCACAACCAGGTGGGTTACCCTATAGAACGGTTGGCAAGGTGGACCCAAGAGAGAGGGTTATAGACTCATAAGCCTGACTTGAAATCCTTCAACTGGATGGGGCCAGGAATGTAAGGGCCAAAGGGCCAGGGGCCCACCATGAGGGATGCCCAGAACTGAGGGCCTGGGGTTCCAACTGGTCTGGAGGTGAGGCCAGGGACAGTGTAGCCAAAGGTCTCTGAGGCACCACACCCATAGGGGAGAACAGTTCTGGGGGCTAGGCAGCCCTGAAAGAAGGTGGAGTAGGCTGCCTGAAGAGAAGAATCTAGATGGTGTCTGATTGAGAGGATTCTGGGGCCCAGAGTGGGGCCAGTGATGTTAACAACTGTGGATGCCATCTGCAAGGCATGGGCTACAGTGTAGGGAAGGTACAGAGCTGCAGATAGTGGCCCCTGGCATCAGGGCAAGAAATGGGCAGTCTCCCACCTAATTAAGATCATTAACAAAAAGACATAGCAGGAGAGAAGGCAGATGGTTTGCCCAGAAACAGGTGGGCGGACCAAGGCAAATTGGCCCTGAGAAGGCCCCCCGTTTGAGGCTACTACTTAGTAGTGTCACTTAAAAGGTGTTTGCCAGTGCTACTGTGCTGTAATTCTGGTTACTACACATTTATTTAGTACTTAATTATGTAAGTACTACATAAATGTGCAGTAACCACTGTGCAGGTGCATCTACACATGCACTTAATGTGCATTACCTTATTTTAATGCACATTAAAGCATCACACAACAAAAACTGCTCTTTAGCTAATGAACATTAAAATAGTCTAATGCACATTTTTCTAGTATCTCACAACGGAGGTACTAGATTTAAAGCATGTTACCTAAAGTACATTAATGAACATGTAAATGTACCCAGCAGTACCAAAAAAATGATTTAAGTTAGATGTCCAGCATCATATAGAAACTCCATAGCAGAATGAAAGATCTAATTCTCCAGGTTAGAGGTTAAATCTCTAGCACTCAGTTGCCTTAACCAAAAGACCAACTGTTTCCTAATTTCATTCTTGGTTCCTGTTGAATTTGCTGGTGAAACTTACCAAAGCAGCTATTTGCTTTATTCACTGTCATTTGGTTGCCCTGTCCAACTGCTCCTGAAGTTTCTATGAAAACATTCATTTATATACATTCATTACTCTTTGAACTATTCAATCATATGCTAAGTATTTCTTCTATCTCTTGAATTTTAGTACATTGCCAGTTTACTCTATTTTCTGCATTCCTTTATCAACCTCCAACTCAAGCAGGAAAATACACCCTGACTAACCAGATATTCAGTTGAGGTTGAGTATTCTTTAATCAATTGTCAGCTAAAATTGAGTCTTAGACAACTCCTGGTCCTCCTAGTTTGCCAGTTTTGTTCTTATTACATTTCAGGGTGCATTTCTGAGCATTCAACCAGCTATATTTTTGGGGGAACTTAATGCACTGACCCTGAGCCTCCAGCTCCATGAACAAAAGTAAATGGACAATCTTAACTACAAAATGCCCTGCTTACGTAGGCAGCCCTGAATCCAAAATGGCCACTGCAATCAGGCAAGTGCTGGCTGCTTTGCTTGGGTCTTAAAGTGGCAGGCACAAACAGTGCCCTGCCTCATAGCCTAATAATACTGAGCAGTACCGTATTAGCACTGTAAAGCTACCAATACCACCTTTGTTTATCCCACAGAAACACTTCCAAACATGTTTTATGCTTGTATTGTATTCATTCATTTTATTAGATGTGTATGCTGCCTTTCCCCATAAAGGTTCAGGATGACTTACAATAAAAGACAAAATAATTTGTAAAAACAAAATATTAAAAGAATAAAGTGTAACAAAACAAAGTGCCACAAATACCCCCAAATTCTGAAGTAATTCATCCCACCTCACCTACTTCTTTTCTCCTGCTTCTGACCAACAAGGGTCCTTCTTTTCTCAACCAACTCAACCCCCATTCACTGTGCCCATAAAGGGAAAAAACAAAATGCCTTCCCATATTGACTCCCATCCCTCAGCCATTTCCATTCCTCTGCCTCACACCCCAGGAAGTTCCCTGCCTCCCATACTGTCCCCCCCCCAGACTTGATGACCCCCTCTATCAAACAACCTATCCATGGCAATAATTCGAATACACAACCAAAATGAAAGCAGATCAAGTTAATTCATCACTTCTACAATTTCATATGACAAACTGTTTATGAATTTGACCTTTTTACATCTTCTATTTCTAGGTGTGCATTACACCTGCTAGTTAAAAACCTGTCTGCTGAACTGACTGCTTCTTTTGCCGAAAAATAGAACTCATCCAATGATCTTTTGTTAATATTTTTTCTTTTATGTATATGGAAACTTCATTTAATCTAGCAAAGCTTGCTAGCTTTTCTACTTACTAATATAGCTTTTAAAAAATAGTGGTTCTATTATTTTTCTAGCTTTAATGGGGGTTACTTTATTTCAAGGCCTCTAGAATTCCATATTACTTTGATATATATAAATCAGCATTTTGATTGTATCCCTGTACTTCCAAAAATAAGTAACTTTCTATAAGAGCTGAAAAGGTGTCATTTTTTTTCCTTTTTGTTCCACAATGTGACCTATGGCTGACATGCAAATGTAAGTGCATGCTATTATAAACCCATTTAACTGCAATCATTTAGCTTTCTATGAAGTTATACCTTTGTAGGGTATCTGGTTGTATTGATTTCTACAAATGTTTCTTACTGTATAAGTGGTTATAATAAAGTCCATATTTAATTCTAAACACTGAAAAGATAAAATATTACTGTAATAGCTCTCCCTGTAATCCTTTCCTGATTGATGGAACATATAATCAGATAGGTTTGCAAAATGCAGTATTACACTTCACCTCCTTTAAATTAACCTACTCTAATGCACCTGCCTCCCCTAATAAATTAGTTGCTGGCTGTTTCCCCTAACAACAGCCCCTCCTCTCTCCCAGTCTGTCCCTGTTTCAGAATGGGAGTTGGGTAAGGGAGGGGAAGAAGCTTGTTCTAGGAGTCCCCTACCTGGTGCTGGTGGGTGGGGTGCATGAATTGGAGCCCCGCAAAGGTTGGCAGTTTCTGACTGAGGCAAAGAAAGTTTGCAGCAGGTATGCAGTAGGCACAGACTCTGGCAAGCACCTGAAGGAAGCTCCAGTTCACCCATCTCACTGACCAATGGAGGCTGAAAGAACCCATACTGCACTCCCCCACTCCTTTTCCCCACTCACATTCAAAAACTGGGAGGCAACCCAGCAAAAGTTACAGAAGATACTCTGTTTTGAAATGTCTTCATCAGATCCCTCAGGATGAAGGATTTTATGTTACTGTAACTATTCTAGTCCTTTTTTTAATTTAAAAACATGTATCAATAGAGCATATCTAGTGTAGATGTAGTTTTGCCAGAAGAAGAATGCTTATATTAAAACAGATTACTCTCCTTTCTACAAAGGAGTTTCACACACATTTTTCCATAATCCTGAAAGTGTCTTTCTGAGCACAAGCCATGATTAACTTGAGAATTTGTCTTAGACATTCAAATAACATTAGTCACAATTTAGTCATAATTTATTCTCTAGTTTTAAATGTCTCAAACATCCAAACCTCAAAACAGAAATAGCACGGTGAGCAACTGAAAATTGTTAGCAGTTGATGTAAACAGTTCACAAACAACATATTAGTCTGAACCTTGTACTCAATTGGCTATGATCTTATCTTTCATATAAAATTATTTGGGGGTTTTCAGTTCATGACACTTTATTATAATTATCAACACATCATAAATGTTCTTACACTTTGGCTATGTTTTATTGTTACAGGTTTGTACTATAGATATTAGTCACCCAAAAGTTAGAAGTTATACTTCTTTAAGACATGTAGATTTTAATTAATCCATAGTGTCATATAAATGTGTTGGTGTTTAATTACTGACTAAACTATATTTACTCCATAATGGCATACATGAAAAACTACTTCAAGGAATTAACAGTTTAAAAATGTAATTTGAATCATAAAGCTGCAGCCTATGACTTGTAATGCTGACATTACCAATTTCCAAATCAGTTACTAATTTCTTCTTAATCCTTTGGTGCCTATATTAATGGTAATCTATGATGAACCATTCAGTGTAGACCTTTAATCTTTAAGATGGTATTAGATGTCTTCATTTTTAATTATTTATAAGTAGCATTAATATTTGGAAATTTTCTGCTTACTAAATAGTTTTTATATGTATTCTAGTTCCAATATTATGATATGTTCTCTTCAGCCAGTGTATACATTATTAGAATAATGATGATGATGTTATTCAGGTAATCACTTACCTGCTAAGATTCTTCTACAATGACACTATTGTGCATATCCACAAAATCTGTGTTTTGACCTGGAAGAGCTTACACTGATGATTTTTAATGTAATTTAATTAATCTGCATGGTTCTCAGCAGCTTTCTCTATTCTTGGATGAAGTAGTAAAAAAAATGTCTTGAGCTATATCAATACAATTCTATGATAATTAAGTGTATAGACAGATATGGTGGAATATTTCAGGTCTTGCTCCAATATAAAGTGCTTCAAACTCGGAGTCCTTTAGCATCATATGTACCCCTCCCAGCTAAAATGCTTCAAAATAGCTTTGAGTCCATGCTGTGGCAGTGATGTGTTGCAGTGTATTGGCTGGCTCTCCCTGGGGTATCGCAGTGCAGGATTCTCCCCTGTTGAGGTGATGGGGGCTGGGAGGTAGTGGTAGTCTGCTCCCTGGTCAGGACCTGAGACTCAAATTCACTGGTGCAATCACAGTACTGAAGTACTGAAATTTACCAGGTGGTTGGATCAACCGCTCCTCATAGTAGGCACAAATCATACTCTAAGCAACCAATATCCAGTTGCTGTCACGGGCCAACTTATACCAGACCTGTATACCTTATACCACAATGGGTGACAGTTGTAGTTCTACTCTTGAGCAGGCATTTTGGAAGCAATGAATTCACAGATGGCCTAGTTACAATGACTTGTCCTCACTGAGCTCTCAGTGTTCTCATTGCCCAAGATGGCAAGGAGGTCTATTACCTCTACCTTCCTCTAATTAGTTGACCATCTCATATACACACAGAAGGCAGTAGCACACACATTCCCTGTGCAGTCCATTTGTGAAGACCAACATAGTTCTGGTATGTGAGATGCTTAGTCTTTAAGGTCTAGGTCCAGCAAAACGAGCATGTAGTGTGTGCTTTTGCACCTGGCTGTAAATAAGTAAGGTCATATGCCAGCCAAATCTTGTGACCCTGCAGCAGTGAAGTTCAGCATTAGACACTGAAGCAGCTTCTTGAAACAAATGGAGGGATGGGAAGCAAAGTTCTGTGGGATGCTTGGTTGCTGACCAATTCACACTCTGCTGAACGGTGCAAACATAACATGAAACAGTGCACAATGAAGTACTGCATTGTTGTTTCTGTTTTTTCTGGGGTCATTCTAAATTGAAATGACCCGTTTAGAAGAATTTTATTAGATACATAAAGGGGCAGATATGGGGATCATGAAGTGGCAAAGTCACACACTCCCCCAGGATTCTTTCTCTATCCCAGGGGCAAGCAAATTATGGCCCGGGGGGCTGGATCAGGGGCTAGGGGACAGGACTTCCGGTCACAAGATGATGACCATGGGGTGGGGCACATTTCAAGGGGCAAGGCTACCCAGGCAGCCCTGGACAGGTTGCTGAAACTTGTGAACGGCCCTCCACCTGAAATAATTACCCACCCCTGCTCTATGCAGACTTTAAGGCCAACTGCTTAGGAGGGGCAGCAACATTTCTATTCTGGCAATGTTGATATTGTCAATTGAATTCATGGTTCATTACAATTTACTGGATTCCTACTACTCTCTCTTTACTTCACACATGTTAATGGCCCTCTTTCCTTTTTAGTGGCCTTCATGTTTCAATATTCTTTCTTCTGCAGTTTTACTGTTAGATATTCCTGGTAATTTTCTCCTTTATTTCACAGCCCTGCAGACTGTTTTTAGCTCTAGCTAAAAACCAGCTCTGATATAGAAAAGACCAACAGCAAAGTATTGAAGGCACTGTCAAGATGCTCAGGAAGATCAGATTTTATTTTATGAATCTGAATAAGAGATGTGCATTTAACTATAATGACTACAGGGGACTGACACAATATCTTTTGAGTATTTTAGCCCTAGCATAAAAACTAGCATAAGCTAGTTTCTTATGTTTTATATATTTAAAATATAATCTAGTAAATTGGTGAACATTCCAATAAAGTTGTATTTATTTTTGCTTTGTTCTTAAACTGAACAATATAGTGCTAGGCTCAAAGCTTCTAGTTTCTCTTTATCTGGAGAAAAATGTGTATCCTGTTACAAATAAGGATGCACTATATTATCTGCACCCCACATATATCTGTTGCTCCCCTTTCTGAAGGGTTTTAAAAGCATTTGGAACTCTTCAGCTGTTACATCTGTCTATATCCTAAATCATCTTTAAGACTGGATATTCATAGTTAACTGAAAATACTAAACCTAGGCTTCTTCTGTTTTTCATTGAGTCTTTAAATTGTGTCCAACCTCTCTACATGTTTGTAACCATAGAGATCACATTCTCACTACTGTATTGTCTAGAACCTGAGTGGCAAAACCTGCCTGCATCTGAAGGGAAGTGGCTCCACTGGGGCAGCCTGTAATCTATATTGATTCTTTGGTCTGTCAAAGACATTGTTATTGCTCCCCTGAAGAGCTGGAAGCACACACAAGCTGTTGGTGCAGTTTATAACTTCTCCCAAAACACTTGCTGTCTATGATAATAACTCAAGGCCTCCTAATAAGCCTTCTGTTGGCATTAGCAAGCCTGGGTTTACTCTGTTTCTTCTGATTGGTAAAACAGGAATTGTAAGTCATTAGTATACAAATAGCCCGAGAATTTTTAGTTTAATATCGGTCAGGTTTTCAAGCATGAGATAAGTGTGGGAGTTCTCTGCTTCCCCAAAATGCATTCATAATGCTAATTTTGCAAAATGAAAGCTTACTATTCAAAACCGCTGCAAAGATTGTCAAATTGTACATTCATTGTTTCCTTTCTGTGAAAGAAATATAAAGGATTGAATGTCATTGATTTTATTAATAACTTTGCATTATATTTAATTTATAGTATTATGCAAATGTAAGGCTGGAAGGGACCTCAAGAACTTAAATAATCCAGCCTGCTACTTAACACAGGATTATCTCTTTCCAAATTATCCCACACAAATGTCTGCCCAACCTGAACATATTAAATTCTAAATAATATAAATCCTATTTAAAGTGCATTGGTGATACAAAATCAGAATGATCTTTATAGCTGTCATATGCAGTTGTAACTGGAGGCTTGCCTGCTTTGTTATTTATATTATCTGACCTACATACAGTCTCCTCCTCCCTAGTCTGAATGCCATTATTTTTCGCTTTTATATTTTTCCAACTTTCACCAAAACTACTCAGTGGATTCATCTACATGTAAGGCAAAGTATAAAATGTGGTGTGAGTTCATTACTCCCAGGCACCACATTTACACATACACCCAGATTCAGCAGGCCTCAACTTTAGGAAAGCAGACTTTCATAAGCTTAGGAGGCATGTTCTTGAGGTCCTGAGAGGCTATGATTTCACAGGGAAAGGAGTTCATGATGAGTGGTTGCTCCTTAAGGAAGCAATCCTAGAAGCACAAGGGGAGTCCATCCCAACCCATAGGAAAGATGGTAAAAGAGCTCAACAACCCCCTTGGCTCAACAGGGAACACATGAACCTCCTACATCTAAAAAGAGAGACTTATAAAGGATTGAAGCAGGAAACACCAGTAAGGAGGAGTATTCTGCACTGATCCGTACCTGCAGGGAGCGAAGTAGGAAAGCCAAGGCTGCAACTGAACTTAAACTGGCTATGCGAATCAAGGGCAATAAAAATTACTTCTTCAGCTATGTCGGGAGTCAAAAGAAAAACAAGGGCAACACTGGACTCCTGTTAAACCAGCTGGGGCAGCTGTATACTCACATCCAGGAAAAAGCCAATCTTCTTAAGGATTACTTTGCATCAGTTTTTCATCAGCCCAAAGGGATCACCCTACCTAACATGATGTAGGATGACCAGGGTAAGGATAAACACATTCCCACTATTGGCATGGATCTTGTGAGGGAGCATCTTGAGTAGCTGGACCCCCACAAATTAGCTGATCCAGATAGATTGTACCCAAGAGTTCTAAAGGAACTGGCCAACATCATAGCACAGCCACTGGCAAGGATATTCAAGAACTCATGGTACTCAGGTGAAGTACCTGAAGATTGGAAGAGGGCCAATATGATGCCCATCTTCAAGAAAGGGAGGAAAGAACACCCAGGAAACTACAGGCCAATCAGTTTGACCTCAATCCCTGGAAAGATTTTGGAAAAGATTATCAAAGAAACCATTGTTGGCAGGCTAACAGAAAGCAACATTCTGAGTAAACATGGGTTTGTTCCGAGTATTGCCTGACCAATATCATTTCCATCTATGACCAGGTGATGCATCACCTGGACAATGGGGAAGAGGTTGATATAATATACTTGGACTTTTAAAAAACATTTGACCTGGTGTCCCGTTTTGTCCTCACGGAAAAGTTGGGCAACTGTGGCCTCGACTACTCCACAGTCCAATGGCTGGGGAACTGGATCCAAGGTCAGACCCAGACAGTGGCTGATAGAACTGAATCAACATGGCACTCAGTGGCTAGCGGTATCCCCAAGGCTTCCTAGACCTTTACGCTAATTTTTTTATAAATTATCTGGACTGTGACATCAGAAGTGGACTGCTTAAGTTTGCTGACGATACTGAACTTTGAGGAAGAGTGTCCATACTTGAAGATAGGCTGGTGATCCAGGCCAACGGTGATAGACTTGCAAGGTGGGCAGATGAAAACCAGATGGCATTCAATATGGAGAAATGCAAGGTGATCCACCTCAGGAACAAAAACCCACATCACACTTATTGGCTCACCTGTGATTCACTCACTAGCACCATGACTGAGACGTAGGGTCATTATTGACCACAAGATGAACATGAGCCACCAATGTGATACTGCAGCTGAAAAGCAAACAAAACTCTGGCTTACACCTAACGATGCATCTCAAGCAAGACCCAGGATGTCATCCTCCCACTGTATTGGCCTTCGTGAGGCAGCAGCTAGAGTACTGCATCCAATTTTTGGCTCCACAATTTAGGAAGGATGTAGAGAAGCTTGAAAGAATCCAGAGGAGAGCCATGTGCATGATCAGAGGGCAGAGAACACCTGTTCACCAAAGCATCCTAGGGGATGACAAGGTCTAATGGTAACAAACTCCTGCAAGACCATTTTAGATTGGACATAAGGAAAAACTTCTTTACTGTCCAAGCCTTCAAGGCCTGGAACAGACTCCCCCCAGACAGGGTGCAAGCACCTACTCTGGACACTTGCAAGAAACATTTGGACACTTATCTTGCTAGAATCCTTTGACCATAGCTGACTTCCTACCCCTTGAGCAGGGGGCTGTACCAATGATCTTATGAGGCATCTTCCAGACCTAATGTCTATGAAATCTATGAAACAGCAGCACTCTGAGATGAATCGGAGAGCTACAGCTGGCAGGAGTCTAGGGGGTCAGCCTGCCAACCCAGAGCTGCTCTGATCCAACCCAATGTGTTGTGGAGGGTCTGGCTTGGGCACAAGTGTGTTTTAGTACAGGGGTAGCCAGCAGGCAGCCCCTACACTGAAGCACCCTCCTGCCCCAGCCAGTTGCATCAGCATCTATATGTCTGATGCGGCAGAGTAAAAAAATCCATAGCAGGATAATGTATGTATTTACAAGTACTGCCCTGCAACAGAGTTAGTTTTCTGTGGTTCAGTAGGACTGCATGTGTAAACGTGAGATGTTCACTGTTAGCTAATTAGCCTACTGTGCAATAAACGTCCCGGCTAGGGACAGAAGTTACACACAAACCAATTTAAGGGAGCAGAAACTGGTTTAAACCTGTAACAGAACAAGTTCAGTGCACATAAGCCAGTTTCAAAATGTGTGAAACCAGTTTGAAATAAACCTGGTTGAATGTAGTATCAGACTTACCTGATTGAACTCAAACTGGTTTAGGAAACTTCTGTCCCAGACCCCTTCCTGGTTTAAATTATAACAGAGTCCCTCAGCATCCCAGCATGCTCTGCAGCCCTGGTCTGGTCTGGTCTGTCTGCTACAATTGAGCAGGGTTACCCCACCTTCCCTAGCCAGAGTGGGGGAAGGCAGGAGCAGGAGCATAGCCAAATACTGGTCCTCCGAAGTCGAAGGAGGCAGGGAAGAATTTTTTTCCCCAATCCTCCCATGTCCCACTAGCACAGACATGCCAGGCGTTGCTCGCTGCTTCAGCAGCAGAGGCATAGCCCCAGCAGCAGCCTAAAATGAACTGGCCAGAAAAGGGGGTTTAATTCCCTGCTTCCTGTTCCATGGACTTGAACTGGGATCTGTCTGGCACTGCCCCCTTACTGCAGCAGTGGCAGGGGTATGGCTAGACACAGGCCAGAATGGCCCCCTGAGGCAGAGGGGACAGGGTGGGGGTTTATTCCCATGCCTCCATCCCTTCTGCTGGAGTACTGAGGTAGTATGACTGTGACGGAGCTGCAACCCCTCTCATCATTTCCTGGATTGAAAGTCTGTTAGTGGTGGGGGGATCTGCACTGCAGGTGGAGTGGTCAGAGCTGTCACAGACTGCGCAGGGCGAGCATGGGGTGAGTGCGATATCAGAGCTCAGAGGGGAGGCCATAGCCACCCTAAAACCCCAAGCACTGCTGCTACTAACCCTGAACAGACTGCAGCAGCTCTGCCCACCCCACAGCACAGCCCCCCAGCTGGGAAAAAAGCCTTGCACTCTGGGAAACCATGAGAGGAGGCATGGGTGGGGGCATGAGGCTGGCCAGCATGGCCCCCTTAGATGAGGGGGTAGGAAGGGGAGTTATTTCCCTGCTCCCTCCAGAGTCTGGTGGAAGGGGCAGGGAAGGGGCTTATTCTGCCACCTGCCCTGCACTGGGAGCAATTGGTGGCAGTGGCAATTGGGGCTGGCAGATCCTGGGTGTGGTCTCCCAGGACAGAATGGCTGGAGGTGGGAATAAACCCCTCTCCCTGCTCCTCCATCTCACGTGCCCTTGCCACCTAGTATCTGGCTATGCCCCCATGCCCACTGATGTGGAAGCAAGGGGGAAGCAGTAGGTGAACTCTGGCTCAGGCTATGGGAGAGGGAAGGGGAAATTAAACCCCCTCCCTGGTCAATTCACTTTGGGCTACTGCCAGAGCTTGCCACATCCTTGCCAACACAGCCTCCCTGTAGCTGAAGGTATGTTCTAGTGCCCCCAGCTCTTGGTGTGAGAGACTGCAGGCATGTGCCTGCATTTCCTCAGTCCAGAGGGAATGTCTATTCACTTGCAAATTGGTTCAATCTAGGCAGATTAGACTAACCTGCAAAGATTGAACCAATTCAGGTTCAGGCTTTTTGAATGCCCATCCCTAGCCCTTGTGTAGACATGCCCAGTGAGGACCAAAAGAACCTGGCTGGGAGAAGTAAAACCAGTTTATGGAAAAAGGACCCAGCTGAGGTATGGCAGACCATCCCCTTCCAGTGAAATTAGAAGAGGCTGTCTGGTACCCTAACTCCTAACCTAAATCCTAATCCTGTGCTCACTACATCAGTCATTTATTCTAAGTAATAAAATATTGAATTTCAAAGGTAGCAACAGACAGACAGTTACCTTCAGGTTAATTGTATGGCTCATTTTGGGGGTTTTTTTGGTCAGCAGTATATTTTAGGAACTTTGTCTAATTGTATTTCATTTTAGATCCTTTGTCTTTTTTTAAAAGAAGCTAATATAATAGTGCTATTTCCAATCATTAAGATAATGGGTGTTATTATTTAATCAATATTTCCAAGTAAATTAATATTTACAATATTTACATATGTTTAAAAGTAATGGTATATGCTAGAGATTGTACAACTAGCTCTGTGAAATATATCCAATAGCAGATTTTAAAAATGTCACTTATGCAATTAATAAAGTGTTCAATTGGACTCTTATTAGTACAGGTCTTTGGATTCATTGCAAGGCCTGTACGAGTGAGGGTCCAGTCCTAGAAATGACTGTTCAGTCCCTAATTCCTGGGAAAAGGTTCTGAATTAGTAGAGAAGCATTTTCCATAGGAATTGAGTATTGGTATTGATGTGTACTCTGCCATCTCTCTTCCTGATATAACAACTACAGGAAAGTTAAAGACAGGTTTTTGAACACTGCAGAAAGGTAGTTGGGAATTAAAGCAAACAAAAGTAGGTGAATACCTCATGCCTCGCCTCTTGCAACTTTGGCAGCATGCTCTACAAAAAGCATACTATTCTATTCATTTAGATATCACTTTATCTATTTGTTATGGGCAGCAATGCATATATCTATAGGGTTAGACTTTTTTGTTTGCTTGTTTGTTTTACAGATACTATATACACCAAAGCACAGTAGCTTTTTGAAAATTGTTTTCATAGCCAAGTAAAATCAGGACATGAGTCCAGCAGAATGTCT
Organism: Caiman crocodilus; assembly: GCA_030014935.1. Classification (NCBI taxonomy): domain Eukaryota; kingdom Metazoa; phylum Chordata; order Crocodylia; family Alligatoridae; genus Caiman; species Caiman crocodilus. The sequence goes on from JAGPOW010000290.1 coordinate 9,767,879, forward strand.
CATGTTTGTAAGGACTATAGAAATCTGAGTGTACTTGGAAATATATTCTGACCTATTTAAAATTATGTAGTTCACTGAATGAGAAGATTTGGATATTCTCCTTGTTTTAGTGATGTTTCAACCTCCTCTATGTTAAAAAGACCCAGAAAAAATATTTTTTAGTTCCAAAGAAGAGGAGAAACTTTAAGGAATAAGGAACAAGCAAATATTGTTCTCTTTTAACTTTCATGATACTTTTATATCTTAGCTGTCCTCCTACCCTTCTAATTAATCATTCCTTCGGGTTTAATTTGAACCTTCTTCCTCATTCACCTTTGAACTTCAATGTGGGTTCCATAAATTCACTTTCTTAGGTCTAATATTACCATATTTCCAGTTCTGAAAAAGATGTGTTGAGGGGGAGGTAATATGGTTGTGGGGAGGGGGGCAGTTTCTAACTGTTACAGTAAATAACAAGTATTATTGACTCAGAAATTAAATATAAAATAAAAATAAAGTCATAGTCCCACAGCCCTGCTGGTGATCCTTACTTCTGGCCCACAGCCCCTTGGCCTTGCCAGTGTCCCTCACTCCCAACCCAAAGTCCTCCACCTGCCTGGGCTATGCTAGTGCATCTCATTCCCGGCCCCAAGACCTCTGGCCCTACCACTACCCCTCACTCCTGACCCACAGCCTCCTGGCCAGTGCTTTACACTCCCAACCCACAGTCCCCTGCTCCCCCGGTGCTCCTCACTCCTAATCCATGGTCCCCCCAGCCCTGCCAGAGGGGGCCTCAGCTGCTACTGCCCCACTTGGGCTGAAATATGCTGGCTGCGGTAGCTCCAGCTCAGGCAGGCAGTGATGGAGAGAATCTCATTTTGGCATGGGCTGGAGGGGGTGGGGAGGCCTGTGGCATCTGGAAACCCTCCACCCTGGGCTGGGGCTCTCGCACTGCACCAGGCACCCTGGCCCCAGCTGCCCCACCCCTGTCAACATGGGCACTGGCCCCAGTGCCACTAGCTCGGTCACACAACTTCCTGCTGTCCCCAAAGAGTCCCCCCTCCCAACTCTGCAGCAGCTCCATCACCCAGACGCCTTCCCCAGCACCAGCAGGCATCCTCTCACCCCCTGCCCTGGCACACCAAACAGTCCCCACACCCTGGCCCTCCAACCCCTGCTCCCCATAGGCTTACCTGTATTCAGCTGCTGGAGTTGCTCCCATCACCCTACCTGGCTGTACGCTGGCCATGTGGGCATGCATGCACAGCTGCACATAGTGCCCCCTGTCTCCAATCACCCCAGTCAGATCCTTGCAAGCTAAATGCTGGCAGCCTGCAAAGAGAAACCCACAGTTTCCTCCTTTAAACAGGAAAGTCCATGATTTTCTGCAGCAAACAGAAAACCAGATCCCTGGTAAGCATGCACACTGCTATGGGAAGCCAGGAAATACAGTTCTACCTGTTTCAATGCTGACAATGGACTAGCAGAGCAAAATCTGAACATTTATTCATATTTCAAAAAACCACTTGAATGGAGATAGGAGGGCCCAAAAAGAGGATACAGCTAGGAAAACCTTGATGTATAGTAACTCTACTTGGATCCCTGCAGTTCTCCCTATATGTCTAGCTAATTTTGGTCATAAACATATCTTCAGCTAACTTTAAGATGACTGTTTCTGAACACTGGACATATATTCTTTAGTCCAATTAAATTTTGGTTAGTCTTTCTGACAGCTGGCATCCAGCTGTCATTCTACACTCAAAGTTAATTTAAAACAAAGCTGGTAATGTTCCCCTAATCTTTCCCTCCAAAACCTACATTCTGAGTACATTCTCATGGCATTTCCATCATCTTTCTCATCTTTCAGATGCAAAACCTAGGTCTCAACTTTAATATACAGCTCTGTCAAAATCACATAACTCCAAGTGGTATATAAACCTTATCTTTTTTTTGCTCATTATTCATAAGATTCAGCATTACTTCCTAGGTCACACCTAAAGCATACTCTCAATCCCTATCACCTTGTCTTTGATAAATGCCAAAATATCCCACCTGCATACATTCAAAACCCTGCGGCAAAGATCCTTCTCTGGATCATCACCTTGGACCCAACCCTCTGCACCCCTTTATTGGCTCCCTTGCAACATTTGAACAATCACACCAATACCCCAAACCTCCTTCAGTTCTCAGGCCAGTGTCAGGTCAGTAATAGGATCTTATCAGGCAATGGGGCTATAGTACCTCTTTAAAAATGTCTTTTTGCAGTTCTATACTTGGGTGTGTCTGACATTCTGCTAGCCAGGCTAAAACAGGAGACAGAGGTTAGTGTTTGGTTTGCAAAGTTAATACCATAGTATCATTTGGAATAAAACACAATTGCAGTATTTAAATCTTATGATATGAAAACTGCTGACATCCTTAGTTTATGTATAACAAAGATATGAATTCCATGCTACCAAAGAATGTCAGACTATCAGGGCTCCAATTTATTCTTGACTGACTGTAAGTCAATACTCAGTCAAATAACTGTTAAAGGAAGCGAGTCAGTGACACAACCAGCATAAAACCTGAAATAAAATTCCCACAATTTTTTGGGTCAGTTGTCTAGATTTGTTTGCCTTTGTTCCTTTTTAATAGATTCCATCATGTTATAAAGTCTACTAGGAAGTACAAAGTTTGCTGTGATTTATGCCAATGCAATCTCTGTGATTTTAATAAGGTTGGTTGGTTAGTTGTGGTGTAAACAGTGCTAGGTTTAACTTACAGTCAATGGCTACAAATACATTGCATGGCAGTTGTATTTCAGTCCTTCCCTGGAGACACTGCTAGATATGTTGGTGATTATTAGATTTGATTAGATTACATCTACTTTAGCTTGAATAGCAGCTATCAGAATGTGTTGCATTCTGGAAGGTGATAGTAGAATGAAATTTAGATTGTTTTTGAAAGGTGTCACTGAGTGGCAAGATGGTCAGGGGCCTTTGGGAGAGAAAATTTCCTAACCCCCTGGGCTAGACGCCAAAAAAGGATGTAGACAGCTAAAGCATAACTGAGGTGGAATTTAAACAGTTAAATCCAAATGAGCAATGGATGAAAATCTTACACAGCTGCTTAGATGCTGAAGACATCACTTAAAGCACTGGGGATGCATCAGAAAGCATGGGGGCATGTGTCCTCTCTGATTTCTGTGCTGGCAGTGGTCTGCAAGGCATGGGACTACATCCTGGCTAGAGCCAGGGCCTGGCAGCAGTGCAGGTGGCAGTGACAGTATGATTTCTGCCCCAACAGCTGGGTGTGGGGCTGCAGTCCAGCCAGACCCAACACCCAGCAGCAGCAGGGGTAGCAGTGCCTCCCAGTTGTGCCCCCCTCCATGCCCCCCACTGTGATGGAGGTGTGCCTCCCCACTGTCAGCACTTTCATGTTGCCTGCGACTTAAAGGCATTGAAGTACTGCTGCTGCACATTTCCAGAGTGGAACTATCTCAGCATATATATCACACAAGTCCATTTTGCATTCTTAAATAAGACATTACCATGCTTCAGTCCCCTGAGGGATGCAAGCCTGCTGTTGTAGTCTGAGCTTGCCTAACCTGATTGAGGTAATTCAGTTCAACACTAATCACAACAACTATGGCTACTTCTGTTCAAAAGCCTAGTGGGATGAGGTGGCAATGTCAGTCACCTTTTACATAATAACCATAACCTGTGATGCTTGTGTACTAAGAGAGTGTCCTCATAACTGAGGTACAGAATCAGAACACTTCCTGCTTACTCTCTTTCTTTATGGCTTCATAAATCTTTCAGTCAGAGCTGCATAGCAGGCCAGGTTAAACAGGAGGGTTAGTTGCTACGAATCCCAGCCTAGTACCTAGTTTGGAGATTAGGCTCCTTTTTTAAGAGGTGGGATATAAGGTTCTGAATCCCCCTTGGCTGAAGAATGACTGTCCCCAGTCTCCTGCTTCCCAAAACAAGTGCTCTAACCATGAGGCTATTATGTAAAAGGTATTCTTCAAAGTCTTAAAAGAACAAGAAACTCCCTATACTTAAATGGATGAGCTTTGTACCTAGAAGTAAGTAATAAAAGAAGTCTCAAATAGGTGCCTAACACAGGACTGCAGGTAAGTGCCTAAATTTGGGAGAAAGATAGGCTTTGAAACACAATCATCTCTTCAGTGTTTCCTAGTAGCTTGTTTAGGTATCTTCCCACTCAGCATCCTGTCCTGTCTTTTGCAGATCCCTTTCTAACTGTTCAACCCTTTCTATACTGCATAGAGAACTTCAGTACCCAATTTGGATTTCTGAACCCAACACCTAGAATTAAGCACCTAAAAATAAGATGTGGTTGCTGAGAATCACAATGCCTACATCCCTCTTGTGGCTTAACCCCTGACATTTTAGCAGTTTGCGTTCCACCTTTCACTTTCTGTAAAGGAACTGGAAAGAAGAAGGGAAAAAGCATAACTGGAGGAGATTGGTAAATGAGATGTTTACTGCTAATTGACAGACCCAAGTGGCATATTTTAAGGCAATAAAGGGAAACTGTTGAGGATGGTTCTATATTTTGCACTGCACTCTAAATTTGGGGGTAATCTAAGAAATATCAACCTCTGAAAACATTCCTCATAACTATTGTTAATTTTAATCATGCAATTTTCAAGCATTTAAATGAAAAATGAGGATTAACTGTATGGAATTATTTGTTCCTCAGAATAACCAGCCAAAACATTTAATTATCAAAACATTGTAGGAAAAGCTTAATATCCTTTCAGACATATGCTTCCAGATAGTAGCTCCCTGTGGTAGCTGAGATATAATACATAATGAACTTGCAAACCAAATATTGGAATACACATCAGAAGATAATGCTATGCGTGAACTTGTTAACTTTATTCTTAGAGAAAGTAAGGTAAATTAAATTAATTATATGATTTACTATAAATCCAACCACTAGAAAGAGGACTCTGTAATGCAATGTAATCTATAAAGAAATGTCTTTCACTTTTCTGGAAAGAGCTAGGCATGCTTGCTATTGTTGGATGTAGATTGTAAAATAAAATGAACCACTAGTTTGATTAAATATGGTATTTTCTAAAGTTGATCCATTAAAACTGGATGTGGAATTATAAACATTGCCATTTTATGAGGCTGGAAAAAGGAACACTTATGTTTACCTATTGTATTTCCAGGGATAAGATTAAATACAGAAAAAAAACCCACACTCATGCTATCCTGAATGTTAGACTTGTTTAATGATGAACTATTCAGTTTCAAGTGAGATGCAGCTTTGGGACAGTATTTTGTCTCTTATGGAATTGTCTAGATTGAGAGTGAATGACAAAGGACCATGTTGTGACAAAGGCTCCAGAAGTACTCACAGCTAGCTAACATGTGCTATAGCTGGAATTCCATTATCTGAATCAGAGGTGTTTGGCTATCTTAGTCTAAAGTCAGGCAAAAAGCAGGGCAGGGTGGCACTTTGGCTGCTAGTTCAGGGAGGCATGAGCTTTTGTAGGCAACAACCTACTCTACTAGATGCAAATCCTAGCTGATAAAGTAGGTTGTTACTTAATAGTTTGTGCCTTTCTGAACCAGCTAATCTATAAGGGTAAGGTGCCACCCTGCCCTACTTTCTGTTGATAATTTGTATCATTTGAAATCATGAGCAAAGCATGGACCTTAATGCAGAGTTAACTATCAGCTACAGTGGTGAGTCACAAATCCAGTTTTTCCCACCCTTCACTAAACATATTGTTCCTCACTTCCATGCAAGGCTATGTGTTTGCACCTGTCCGTTTCTGTGTATACGTGGAGCTTTCTAATGTCATCTTTTTACTCCCTCCACTGTAGCAAATACGAGCAAAATCTCCATTACCATCCTAAATCAGGCTTGGTATCTTTGGTTTAATTTGCTAGAAAGCTTCTCAGCAATCTTGTGCAGAGTAAGGTGACTCTTTGGGACTCAGCCAGATTTAACTCATTCATTTCATACAGAAAGCGCATGCAATAGATTCTTAAGACTCTCCAGCACTCCATGGGAAGAAGTAGAGTCATCTGTATAACTATCCAAAAAAAATAAAAATTATCACATGGGTAGGTTGCTCAAATAAACCAGAAGATGTCTTAGATCCTGACTGTTTGTAGAATTTTGGTGGATCCCACTTAAACAATATTAAATGTTAACAAATTACCACACCATCCCAATTTACAGCTTTAAAAAAAAATCAAGGGAGAAAGTTTTATTTGACCAAAGGAAAGAATGAAGTTGTTGTCAAATCTGGGTAAAATGCAGGAATTCCTTACCCTGAAGCCAGTGTTTAGTTCACTAGATCATGCCTCCTCTTTTTGGAGAGGTCACTCTGGCTTCTTAGCAAATCCTAGAAGCTGACTGAGCTGGCTGGGAAGGTACTTATTACCTATGGCAGCATAGGTGGCATATTTCCACAACTCCAAACTGCTCTGGAGCCCTCCCAGAAACACAGTTCACAGTTTCAAGGACAAAGGTTACAATAACAAGATCATATGGTAACTCAATTAGATAAAAGAATTACTTAAATGGTTCTGTCATTATTTGTTAGGGCAACCTAACATTTTTTTGGGACTCATGGAAGAAATGCAATCCATACATGCAGACAATGCAGGACCAAATCACTTGCACAGTTCGCACAGGACAAGAGGGAGTAGGATCCAAGCTTTTTAAAAAAGGGGGAGAGGATTGACCATGCTTGAATGCCTGACAAAAGAAAATGATTTTTGCAACACTATTTGGACTTGGGTTTGACACCTCTTATGTGCATGAATATTCTTTTACAGCCCCTGAGGCCTGAAACAGACTCCCCCCAGAGGTGGTGCAAGCATCTACTCTGGACACTTTTAAGAAATGTTTGGATGTTTATCTTGCTGGGATCCTTTCACCCCAGCTGACTTCCTGTCCCTGGGGTAGAGGGCTGGACTCAATGATCTTAGCAGGTCCCTTCTAGCCTATGAAATCTATGTCCTACTTCTGGCCTTTCGGGAGCTAAGGGACCTGGTACTGTGTGACAGTGGACTGTGATAAATGATTAATAGTCAACACAAACTCTCTCTCTTTGGTCACTGAAGCTGTTTTGTTCATATTGCAAAAACAGTATTTTTAATGGTGTTACTTTTCTTTGCACATCTGAGTGTGGCATGAGGGTGGGGTTCAATCTTGCCTTCTAAGTAACGTTCTTTAATAAACCCTGGTGCAGTGAGTCTCTAGAAGTGGCTGGGCCACACTTTTTAAAATTTCAGTTCAGCTTTAAAAAGTCAGCTGTCCACCTGATGGCTTCAACATTGCTCCTGGAGCTGACAGGGCTCCTATTTGCACAGAAGGGGGATTGTGTGCTCAGGCAAGCAGGACTCCCCTTCACTGGGAGACGGCTGGGGCCCAGACTGCTAGATCTGAGGGGAGGCTCTAGTTTCTCTCCTTTATGGATTTTTTTTTTGCTTTTTCTATTCTTTTTTTCCTCTTTTTTCTTTCTGTCTGTCTTTTTCTCCTTTTTATCTTCCTTTCCTTTTCTCTTGTGTTTGTTCTTTTCTTTCTTCCCCTTTTTCCTTTTTGTCTTTCCTTTTCTCCCATTTTTCTCTTTTTCCTCTTCTCCTTTATTTTTTCTTTCTTTTGTGCTGTTGCCCCCCCCAGCTCTGAACCTTGCTCCCATAGCCCTTTCCCCCGCTGTCGACGTGCCGGCGGCCAAGAGCAGCCGCGGGAGCTGCCAAGACGCTTATCAAAGGCCGGCGGTCGTTCTCACGCCGAATGCGCGAGAGGGGGCCAGGGCTGGGTGCTAGCTCGGGCAGAGGCGGGGCGCCGCGGGGCTCCTGCGGGCGGCGGGGCAGAGGCCGGGCCAGGCAGCGACCTCTCCGGAGGAGCCGGGCGCGAGGCGGGAGGGAGGGGGGGCGGGAGTGCGCTGCAGGCAGGTGACACGGGGCCCGGGGCCGCTTCCTGCCCCGCGGGGGGAGAGCAGGGGGCCGTGCGCTATAAACCCCGCGGGCCGGCGGGGAGGTGCCCAGAGCCGCGCCGAGCTCGCACGGCCGCAAGCATGCATGTCAATGGCAAAGTGGCGCTGGTGACCGGGGCGGCGCAGGGCATCGGCAGAGCCTTCGTGCAAGACCTGCTGGAGAAGGGCGCCAAGGTCAGTCCGGCACCCTGGGGGGAGGCAGCGCCCTGCACTCCAGCACGGGTGCTCGCTTGGATCGCCAGCGCCGCTCCGCGCTCCCCCGTGCTGGGGGAAGAGGGGAGGGAGCCGCTCTCCTGCGGCCAGCCTCTCCCCTGCAGGTGGTGCCCCGAGCAAGCGCTGCCCTCCCCGCGGAGGTGCCCTTCTCCTCCCCGCCTGGCCCTCCATCCCTGCCGCCTCACCGCCACCTCTTCTGTCCTCCCGCACAGGTAGCGCTGGTGGATCGCAACGGAGAGGCAGGTGAGGAGAGCAAAGCCGCCCTGGACGAGCAGTTTGAGCCTCAGAGGACTCTGTTCATTCAGTGCGATGTGGCGGATCAGGAACAGCTGAAAGGTAAAAAGAGGGAACCCGTCAGAACTAGGCACTCTCTTAACATGCAGCGACCTGAAAACCGAACCAGAAAAACAAAATTAATAATAAAGCTGGGGCTGCTGAACCAATAACTGTGCAGTGAAGGTGTGTGGAGTGCAGCCACCTCCTGAAGGCTTCCAGGAGTGAGGATTTGTTTCTCTGCTGGCAAACAGCAGCATGTTAATCCCACCCTGTGTGCCTTTGACTGGGTTACTTGGCACACAGTAAAGTGAAGGTAAAGGAGTCACCCAGTATTGTGTGATACACACACAGATATGCAGAAGTTTAGGGCTGGAAAGGACGTTGTGGGATCTTTGGGTCCAGCCCCCCTGCTCTGGGCAGCAAAGACTGCTGGAGTCAAATAACTCCAGCAAGATGTGGATCCAGTCACAGATGCACACAAGCCTCTCTGTAAGGTAGTGGTCACTATCTTTTCTGAGGAAGAAATTCAAACGCTCAAGCTGAGATCCTGCCATTTTAATGAGGTTTCAGAGCAGGCTCGGTTGCCTTTTTTTTGCCTCACCAAATTGCTAAATTCTGCTCGCAACTATGCTGTTCGCCAGTAGACACATCTTAGTTAACAGAGCCCATCTAGATCTCTGCAGCTCCTACTTAGAGCAGCACCTGGCCCTTGAGGCTGAAGAGGGGGCATTGCTTTAAAAAGAGAGAGAAAACAGCATAATATTTTGAAAATAAAGGCCGTAGTGAGGCTTTCCAAGCATGTGTCCATCATGTATACATCCTCATTCAAGATATACACCTCATTATAATATAGTTCACTTTGTGTGTGTGTGTGGCATGACACAGCAGATAACCCCCAAATATTTCATAAGACCCACAGAATGTCAGGGTTGGGTTGTGTCAGTATTGGTGGATTCATTCAGAGGTTGTGTCAGCTTTGAAGAGACAAAACAAGTTGATATCACATTTGCCAAGGCCCCTTCCATGGAAAAGTATATATCAGGCTTTAAATGGAGCATTTCACTTTACTGTGGTTTCATAAATTCTATCAGCTGCTGCCTTAGTGTGGGACACCCTTCTCAGCAGTAATGATAACTTATTTTAACTCCTATTATTTGGAGCTTGTCTAGGATGCAGTAGCTTGATGGTTCACTGCTCTGAGTTAGCATAATTATATTATACCTACTCCACAGTTAGATTGCCTAACAAAGTAGATTCATGAATGATCCATCTATGAATTTAAATTAATGCCACTAGCTTTAAAGCCTACAATATCTGGTCCTTGAATCTTTTATAGACAATAACCATAAGCCTATAGCCTTCAGAGACTCTGACTGACTTCCTGGTAGTCTAAATGGGGGCATACATCTACCCTTCTAAAACAAGTTGCAAGTATTAGGCCCAGTATCTGCATTCACATACTGCAATGCTTTCAGGGTCCTGTTATCACAGCTGCGACCCTGCCATGCTCATGAAACTGCCTTCCCACCAAAATCAGGTCTGCTTTGTCCCATCCTACTTTTGAAAAATCACCTTCAACCATTTTTCCCTTGTAAGGAATTTTGGAATTATCACTTGGCCTGTATTTGTACCTGTTTTCCACTCCTTTTTATAAGGGATCTTCCCATTTGTTTCAATGGCTTTGGACTTTCAAAGGATGACACTGCATGTTACTAAATTTGTTTTCATTCTTTTGAACAATGCCATGGACACTGGCCACAGAACTAAGTAAACAATATGCTACAATGATTACAAATTAATGCTAACTATTATTGTACTACTTTCAGAAAAAAATACACCAGGCCAATTTGCATTTTGAAATTCTGGGGCAATGCTGGTTCAGAATGTCATTTTCCTTTTCTGTGGACACTAAACAGATGTGATCACTGCGGCCAGACAACCTGTTGCCAGGAATACACTGCATAATTTAATCATCTTTTATTTCAACAGAGCAGTGCAAAAAGTTGAAAAATATTTAGTTCTGTTCCCAATGTATGAACTAGAAAATTAAAGTTGGTCTAGTTCATTTGCAGTTTTATGAATAACACACAAACCACTAAGAGTGAGAATTTAGCAAAAGGTTTATTACTAGCTTATTGTTAAGGAAGAAGATTTTCAGCAGTAAGTATCAGGGACAGTATAACTGGGGGTCTATAGACAGCCTACTGAAAAAACAAGTGAACCATAAAGCCAAGTTTTAAAATTCTGGGATTTAATCAAGGCACCTAAATAGCTTTCCAAAACTGCCTTGATTCTGCATGCTAGATCCAAACTAAATAAATCTACTTTCGTTGGTAGTACTTTCGTTGTAGCTAAAGGACTTCAGTTGACGTTGAGAATGAAATATTGGGTCCCTGAGGAAACATAGTTGGACAATGCTAGGTTCAGAGACCGAACAAAAAATTGGCAACAATGTTAACATAAAACAGAAAAAAAAATAAAGCTAAAAATAGAGTCCTAAAATTTCAAAACATTTTAGTGATAGATAGCATCAATAAATCTGAAAGGCAGATGTTAGCTTAATGAAACCTTTGCTTTCACTTCTTTTTTTAAAGTGACATGATGTTCACATGTTTAAAAATCAAGACTGGACAGGGCCCTGTAAAGATGCCCAGCCTGAAAATGCCATGCACTATATTAGTCAGCTACCCAATGATCGCCCTAACATGGGGGAATACTTCAGAATATAAAGCTGACCAGCATAATATAATATACTCTATGTGACATAAAGCCGAGAGCAGTTTTTATCCATACACCAACACAAGAGCATGGCAATGATGCCATTATACATTTGGAAATCTCTGGCTTGTGGAATGGTCTTCTAAGGCCAATGGGAAATGTCCGCTACCTCATATATCAGCCTTAAAAGAGTATGTGGTGGGGGGAGGTTGAGATGCTATTCTAGTTCATTTAACTTACCTAAATATTGTTATTTGCTGTCAATATACTATCCTTGGGGAATAGTTAGATTGTTGCTGTAAGCATTTGTGAAACATTACCTGTTAAAACAGAAGATTTAACACACTAAGCAGAATAGTAAATATACTTTATTGCATTCCATTTGTGATATTTTAAATGATGGAAAACAAGAGAGCTAAGGCATTTTCTCCCTTGGATTTTACTGTAGGAGCTTTCAATAAAGCAGTTGAACATTTTGGAAGGCTGGACATTTTGGTTAATAATGCTGGAGTGAATAATGAAAAGGACTGGGAAAGTACTATACACATTAATTTGGTAAGCATTCTCTATTTTAAAATCTTCATACTTCCATGCTGAATTTAGAAATTAGAGCTGAATCTTTTTTAACTGGCCTAAAGGAGTCAGGCCCCAAAATTTTGCTTAATTTTCTTGAGGCTCATCTTAAAACCACAGCTAGTTGTTCTTGGCAAAAAACTAATGTGAAGTTCATGAGGAGACTCTGTGCAATAGATCTGAGTGTGTAATTTTTTAAATATTTTTTTTCTTTGGCCTAATGTCTATATTGAGTGGGAGAACATTAAGAACAGTAATTCAGAGCTTAAGAAGTGTGTTAGATAGTATTTATACACCAAGGTTGGGTCAGAAATTAAACATAAACCAGTACAAATGATCAACAACCAGTTCAAATTCATAACACAACAGAAATTCAGTGCATATAAACCTTTTTCAAAACAGCCAAAATCAGTTTAGGATAACTAATTCAGGCTTAACTAATTTAGGTTAAATTGGTTTACTGAACTTCTGTCCCAGATCCTCTCCAGATTCAAGTTAACTCATAGTTCCCCAGCATCCCAGGATGCTTCCCACTTTCCCTGTAAATCCTTGTCACAGGGTGGGCAGGCTAGCCTGAGAAGATCGAATTGATTCAGCCTCGGTCTTTTTGACTGTCTGTACTTAGCCCAAGGCTATCACTGTTTGAACATCATTCCATGGATCATCATGGAAAATCCTAATATGCTAATCCTAACATTCTAACATAATCACATATATTAGTCTTAAATGTCCAGATATGAACAATGTATGGTTGGATTCTAGGGAGCAGTATAAGAACATGCCAGGCTTCTATCTCTCTCTCTCTCCATATATATATACATATAGATAGATAGATAGATAGATAGATAGCAGGTTCTGTATATGCAGATTCGCTCTTATGCAATGACCCTTTTTATGCCCAAAATTCGTAATATGCAAGGTAAATTTGCTCTTATGCGATCAGCAGCAGATGAGTCTGTGAGGGGAGGAGAAAGAGCCATTACAAATCACAATCCTTACATTCCTCTATCCATTCAAATACGTGCTGATTGTAACTCGCATTACAAACATATGTGGCTCTAAACCTAGAAAAAAACGCTATTTTCTAGTTTGCCTTCTATGTTAATGTGGGGAGAAAAATGTTACAAAGAGTGAATATTACTTAAAAGCCTCTTTGAATAATCCTTTACCACAAACTATGAATAAACAGTATCAAGTTAGGGTGAAATAAAATGATGTTTATTAGTACAGTAGAAAGCTAATTATCTGAATGCAAAACATGTCACCAAACTGCATGGTACGTGATACAAGCAAAAGATTTATATATATATAAAATTGAGAAAAAGTGAAATAAACTGATTCAATTTTGTAAATTAGACATTAAGTTTAACTGATGTTTAATTAACCAAATACTGTGATTTTAATAGGGGGTTTGGTTACAATTAGTCCTGATTACTGATTCTCTCCTGTATTTCAATTTGAAAATTTAAGTAAACAAATTGTATAAAATAGTAGAATTGTGTATAATAGGACCTCTTAAATGTTACATTTATACCAAGCTTAATTTGTTAATCAAGATATAAATGGCAAGAGTGCTACATGTACACTTGATGTAATGTGCCATTAAATGGCAAATGAGCCATTAAAATGTTCCACATGTAATGTAGAATATTTTAATGGCTCATTTGTATAATGCCTTAAATTTAACACATGGCAGGGCCTGGATGTCAGTTGATGGTCAGCCTAGGCCCCAGACCTGCAAGTTGCGGGGTGAGGCTAAAAGTCTTCCCCAGCTGAGGACTTTAAACCCCATGCCTCACAGTTCTGGCCAGGCTTCTGGGGATCAGAAGTTCCCAGGAGGCTGTCAAGCTCCAACAGGCAAGCCCTTCAGTTCCCCCTGCTGGAAGTCACTGACATGCTATGCCAGACTGCACCAGGGCTGACTGGACTCCTTAGTATAGTCTTCAAGCCAGAGTCAACAATCAGCTGATTGCTGGACCTGCAGGCACTCATCTTTCAACTTGCCTGTGCAGGAGGAGCCCATAATTATGGTTATGATTGTGATCCCAGGCTCCCCCTGCACAAGGCAAGTAGTAATGGCACATCTGGGATCTCTGATCCCAAAAACACACCTCCTTCCATTCACATGTGGCATGGCAGGAGGCACAATTCTTAGGATCGGCTATTAGATCCCATTGCAGCACTAAATGAAAGTGTGCCTGAGGCCACAGTCTGAGAATGAAACGTTCTTATGAACAAGAGCTACATAAAAGAATGTAATAGAGAGAAACGCTTGTCATGCCATTTATAACATTAAAATGTAAACAGTAGCATGGCCTCAAGTTTGCACTAACACCATTCCCAGAGTGTTTATTATAGCACTAATTAAGACTCATCAGTTATTATGAAGGTTTATCTGGCCCATAGTTGAAGAATAAAATGTTCTGTACTGGTATGAAAAGGAAATGTTTTTAAGATCTTCATATCACCTTTTTACCCTTTCCACTGAGTTGAAGCACTTGCTGTCCATGAGCACTCATCTAATAAGACACTGTATATTCAGTGAGTATATTCAGTGAGCTTGCACCCAAGTCCCTGTTATCTGAATCTGTATGTCACCACTTGTTTGTACAGGGCTGTCCTTCCAATTCTATCCCATAGAATAGCCTAGCTGTGTATACCAAATGGCTACTCTGTAATTGAAGTGGGTGGATAACACTTTCACCAGTATATTTGTATTACAGATTTTTTTCCAGATTAAAATTTCAAGGCACTTACACCATGTAAGAGTTTATATCAGCTGTCTGTTCTCTGATTATAATGTTGTACTTTGGCGGTTGTTCTAGAGCAGAAGTCTCAGTGGGATGAATTGGGAATTTATCTTCAAACTGTGGGATATTCATATTTTCTTGAATATGAAAATATTCATATTTACTTGAATATAAGATGATCCTGAACATAAGTGATCCCTTCCAATAATTAGATTCTATGTATGGAAAATCTATAAATTTGTTACAAATTATTTTTTTTTAGGTATAGAATCTAAGTATTGAAGGGCTGTCTTGAATCCTCTCATAGCCTACAACAGGGAAAACTGTGGCTGGGGTGGGGAGATCAGGCAGCCCCCTTGCCCTCTGACCCACCCACTTCTTCCTCCTGCAGCCTTCCTACCACCCCCACCACCACCTGCACTCCCTCCCAGCTCCCCATAGCCTCTGCCCCTTCCTGCAATCTCCCCCAGTCTCTGCCTCTTCCCTACAGACTTCCCCACTCCAGAGACTCTGTCTTTTCCTCCCCTGCTCCCCCCAGTCTCTGCCTCTTCTCTGTCCCATCACTGCCCCCCATACTGGGGGTCATTGCAATGTCAGTCATTGCTTGGGCTCCTCTGTCCTGGAGCACAGCACTTGGAAGCTCAGCCCTGGCCTATCCATACAGCAGTGTCAGCACTGCTGATCAGCTGGGCAAGGGAAGGAGCTGTTCATGTGCATGGTGCCTAGGAGAGACCCAAGCCTAAGCTGGAACTGACCTGTGCCTGACAGTAAGGGTCATGGAATGAGATGGGTGGAGGGGCAGAAGCTTCAGAGGGGAAGCAGAAGGGGCAGCTGTTGTGGCGATAACTCGTCTCAACCTGGACTCAGGGTCAGAGTCAGAGTCACTTCAGCCACCTGCTCTCCCCTCTGCCTTGTATGTGAATATAAGACAAGGAGCCTTTTTTCCCATGCTGATGGGGTGGGAGCAGGATGGGGGCTCGTTTTAGTAAATATGGCATATACTTCAGTGAATGCTTCTTTGGTTAGAGTGATGGGGAAAAGTATTGCTGCCCAACTCGTTGCACCTCTTTCCTTATCTCATTTCATATGGTTAGGTCAAGGATCTGGGTTCCTCAGTATGTAGTTCAAGTACAGAGGAAACAGGTGGGTATAGGTGGCCTTTTTCTTGACTTAGGCCTTTTTACTAATTGCCAATATTTTCACTGCTTATTGTAAAATGCATTCTTAAATGCCACTTCTCTCAAAAATTATCAAAATATGGATCCACCTGTGACGGTGTTTGGTAAGAGATGGCAGCTTGTCAATTCTGAAACTAGCTTTCTGCAGCCGTATTTAAATATTTGTATCTCAGAAATTAAAAATAGTGTCCTACTTGAAATATTTCTACAATTAGTCATCCAATTCCCTTCATAATTAATATAAGAAATATGCAGCTGGTTCCACTGAGGAGTCTCATTATCCCACAGAAGTTTTAAAGTTTTCAGGGTAATCTCAATGGTATTCCTGAAAAAAAAAACAACCAGAAAAACAAATGGACTTCTAAATGACAACATCTATATATATGACAGGTTAAAGACAACTCATAATAATTATAAGGATAATACTATTTTTACAGGCAAAGATGGATATTTTTTTTTTAATGATTATTTTGAAAATCAACATTCCTACAACTTAAGAGTACATTCTTATTCTTTTTGATTTCTTAAAGTCTAAGATCGTTTCATTGAGCTGGGCACTCTTGGGGAAACACCAGGCTGCCCCCCATGAATAGGGCTGTAGTCTACATCTTATTCAATACAAGAGATCTCCATGTGTATTACACCCCTACTACTGTACCACATGCCTTTCTTCTAAGCATTACTTAATCTCTGCTTGCTAATTCACCTCTAAGATATTTTGCACTGTGAAGAGTGTGATTCACAGGAAGAAATGCATGACACAGGTGTGGTGCCAAGTCAAATGGTCTGAGTTTGTAAGAGGGTTCTGATTATGTCATGACATGACTTACTATGCATTTTATTTTGATTATAATACAGACAGTTCAAAGCATACATGACTATACTTACCCACCTATATTTGCTTATGCAATCAGGTAGTTCTACACACTTCAATATAATTATTCGTACCCATGAGTTAGTCTTATACAACTAATTGGTGTGTCATCATAGGTAGGGCATTCTATGGGTAATTACAAAATTGGTTAAATTTTCTACTCAAGTTAAAGTTGACCTAAGACCTTGCCATTGTTTTATCTGAACAGATAACTAACATCACTCAGTAAAAGGTTGTAGTTCTAAAGAAGTTTTTTTTTCCTAATGAGACATTCTACTGCTGTTCTTACTCAGATCAAGAAATGAAGATGCTATATAACACGAATGCCCCTCGCTGTTCAGGCCTTGATGGTGTGTTGTAGTGTGTTGTTTTATAATACACATTATAGAATTCGGGTACTACTAACTAAAATTTTCTTCAAGAAATTGTCACGTGGAATTTGCTGCCTAAATCTTTTTGTGGATCTGTTCCTAAGTTACTTGCCCAAGTTCACATAGGAAATCTGAAACTGAAGTCCCCAATGAGCACCCTAGTCTTTCCTTCCTAAAAAAGATATACAGGATTAAGTAGAAGAATGGATTACTAGAATCTTTCCTTTTTTTTGCTACAAAGCCAGTTTTCACATCCTGCCAGGTGTCTCTCAGCATCAGGCAGAAAGTAAAGAGGAAAATGACTGGTGGATATGTGGCCACAAAAATACCACATAAAACACCACATAGTGGGCAAATTTTATTATAGTTTTCAGATTCAGTTCAAAGGAAGTCCTTAAAGACTTTCTTTGTTGTAGATGAATATTGAAGTAGTTTTGTGAGCACACTTCAGCATCAGTATGCGTTTTGCCTAGATCCAGCTGACACTTTCAGGCCTAATTTATTTGTCCACAAAACTTATATTTTTAAATGAAAGTCATTTTTTGAATAAGCTGTGTATGCTGGCTACACTTGTTTATTAAAAACCTAGAAATATGTAATTTTAGCTTTCTGTAACATTGTTAATAGTTTAAACAGCCAACATCTAAACATCTATTTCATTTTATTAAGATGTAGAAAACAACATTGGGAAAACAGAACTTCCACTGTGAATCAGACCAGTAGACGTTTTGCCTCAAATGATAGCCAGAGCATAATACTAAACTAAAAATAGCATAAAACATAATACCTGTAGGCAATCATAGAATACACTATAGAAGACAAACAGAAATGATTTATTCCTAATGATCAGATGGAGACCAACCTGTTTTATCTTTTCAATTTTAATAAAATTTTGCTGTATGACATTGGGCAAGTCACTTAAATATGTACTGTGAGGTATTTCTGGAACAATTAATAAACTAGAGTTTGTGAACATCAGGATGTAATCTCTGGTTAGTTTTACCCATCCATAAAATGGATGTGTTTGCTACATCTAAAGTATGGTGTGGCTTAATTAAATAAAATACTTTTGGACTTATAAAACAGCTATAACATATATATAAAATATTCTATTTTGAATGTCTCATGGAAGTATAAAGTTTAATTTATTCTAGTTTGTATAACTACATAGGTTAATAGGTTATAGAAAACTCTTTTTGGTACTTAAAATTAAATATATACGTACATACATACATGTTACTATTTGTCTCAATGACATTACTTACACAGGGTATAGCAAACATTCTCTGCCCCAGTTTAAAGTACAAAGTACAAAGGCAATAGTCAATACTGTACAGAACAACATAAATCAGAATAAACACATAATGGGGTGTGGTCTTTACAGCCAGAATATTTCACAGAACCGGTTGGTCTTTAGGAGCTTTTAAAAGCATACAGGAAACTGCCTGGTGAACACTAATTGAGAACACATGAAAGAAAGCAGCCAGGGATAGAAGTAGACCAAGAGAAGAGTCACAAGAAGACTGATCAGACCATAAGGGAAAAAACCTGAGGATTCAGCCACTCTCAGTGAAGTATCTCCATCAGTTGAGTACAGGCACGCTTCCTCTTAATCATTCTTTCCTTGGTCCCATGACTCGTGCCCTTCCATGCTTCAGCAGGAGGAGCAATCAGTGTCTTGGGTTCAGACCATTTTGTAGCCTGGAGGTCAGTACACTCCCTTAAAAACCAGAATAGTATATGGGCTTGAACCCCTCAGGCTGAAAATGGCCTAGAACTGAAATATCTAATTGCCTGGGCAAGTGCTCTCACCTCTAAGCTATGTGGAGTGTGGGCATCATTATCACCATGATACTTTAGCCACTGAACTCAATGCTGTCAGGCATGTCTAGGTCTGAGCATGCCTACTGATTAGACCCCTACTAATTAGGTATGGAGACAGCTGGTTTGAGAATCCCAAACACCTTTAGGAAAGAGATGGCTGCTTAGATACTCAGTTCAGCCAAAGTTATATCACCTCAGAACATGCACAAAGCACCAAGTTATGTTTTTTCCTGAAAACTTAAATGCTTAGGGAGTGCTGAGTACCTGACCAGACCATCCAGTTTCTGTGAATCATTCTGTTGGGTTTAGGTTCCTAAATTCTGTTTAAATCCCATTTTACTACTTCTACAAAATTTCTGCCTGAGTGCCTGAGGGCTTGTAATAGACCATGTCAGTGGTAGATTCTGGCTATGGCATGACCCACCTGTCCAAGTCTGCTGATGCATTCCAAAATCAGAGGTTCACACATAAAATCACCCCAGACTTATATCTAGTGTCCACTCTCAGGCCCTTGGCCTCCATTAGATCTGCAAGCAGGTTCTGAAGATGTGCCTGGAGCCTCGAGTTCCTAGATGACCCTCTGATTCAGGAGAGCATCAGCAGATTCAAGTCAGTGGAATATGCTCAGTCCTTTCCTTTCTGATGCCATATAGACAAGCCCTAAGTCACTTTTGAAAATGAGACTTAGGCTCTAAGTGGAGCAGTGCCTAAAGGCTAAAAGAGCATCTATGACTGAAGCCAACAGAAATAGCTACATTGATTTCATTTGCAGTAGGATTAAGCCTCATATTTCTTTACAGAAAAAAGTCCAATTCCTATTCCACTTTTAAGACTCCTTAAGTGGTATGTGGGTGCCTACGTGTAGTACCATTCAGTGCTACTCAAATCACTTAAAATGTTTGTGTCTTCTTCAATGCACCTTAATTCCAGCCTAAAAACAAAGTCACAAAAACAATGAAGAGAAGGAAGAGGCACTTACCTTTTGCATTAAGCTGCCCAATTTTTGCATGGGTGGTTTTACAGGGACTTTTGCAGGGTGGAACAGGATTGCATTTAGGTACCTTAGAAGTAAAATAGGAAATTGAGCCTTTGTTCCCTGGGTACTAATGTGATGTACTAATGTTCCCTGGGTACTAATGTGATGAGGCTAATCATGCTTCAGTTCTCAAAACAGAGGAATGGTAAAATGGATTTTTCACTGACATTAAATTTTTGGACCCTCATTTAACTTTTCGATGCATAAATACACCACCATTTAAAGACATATTAAAAAAATTACATTATACATGTAAAGCTATATTCATAGTTTCATAGATGTTAGGATTGGAAGGGACCTATTAGATCACTGAGTCTGATCCCCTGCCCTGGGCAGGAATGAGTATCGGGGTCAGATGACCCTAGCTACGTGTCTGTCCAATTTCCTTTTAAATATCTCCAAGGAAGAGCACAGCACCACCTCCCTTGGAAGCTTATTCCATATTTTGGCAACCCTCACTGTAAAGAATTTTTTCCTGATGTCCATTTTGAATTTGCTTTCTTCCAGTGGCCATTATTTCTAGTTATCCTGACAGGTGCACTGGTAAACATTGTATCCCCTATTTCTTGCTGCACCCCCGCAAGCACTTCAAGTTACAGTGGTTTTTATGAAAGTGTACCATAGTTATTGCTCTTCAATTTAGGTTGCTTTCTGCTACCATACTAGGGCCCCTCACTGGGAACCTTGCTAGCCTCTGCTGGTGCTTGTCTGCTCCAGGTGAGCACTAGCCCAGCTTCACCTCTGGGCTATCACAGATAGGAGACAGAAAGGCACTGTGTCCTCTTTGTGCAGATAGGTAGGGAGAGATGGGAGAACAGAGCCTCTCTGCTGCATAGATCCTCCCCAACAAGCTTGGGTCTTGGTGGGGGTAGGGCACTGTGGAGAGACTCTTTCTCTAGCTGTCACTTTTTGCCACATCAGGAACTGTGGCTGGGGAGAAGGGAAATGGAGCCTCTCTGCCACATAGATGCTGCCTTCCCTTTCCCGCTGCCCACTGCCTCATCAGGCTTGCAGACTTGGGTCTTTATGGGGCTAGGTCTGTGCAACAGATCTATGCATTTATCCTGTATGGTCCCAATTCCTGGTGTGGCAAAAAGTTGGCCAGGCAGCCCCATGGTGCAACTTCTGGCTGCAGCTGTCAAAAGGCAGGGTCAGGTGCCCCCCCAACATGAGGGCTCCCCCACAGCTTGCTGGTTAGGGTCTCAGTGGGGACAGGCCGGGTCCATGTGGCAGGCATGCTCCCTTCCCACCTTCCCACCTGAGCTTCCTGACAATGGCAGCCAGAAGCTGCAGCATGGGGCTGCACAACCAGCTTTTCACTGCTCTGGGAACTGGGAAGGTGGGATGGGAAGAGAAAGGAGTCCCTCTGCCATGCAGATCTGGCCTGCTCTACCCCCACCTTGAGCAGCAAACTGGGGGAAGGGGCCCTCATGGCAAGAGGGGACTCCCTTCTCCCCCAGCCCCAATTCCCAGTGTAGCAAAAATCCAGCTGG
>JAGPOW010000290.1:9789550-9817415 GCA_030014935.1 Caiman crocodilus
CCCCTGTAGCAGGGAGGGAAGGGAGGTCCCCTGCCTTGCAGACCTAGTCCAGCCCTCACCCCTCTCTGAGATCCCCAGTCTGCAGGCTGTGAGGGGGCCTTCGCAGCAGGGGTGCTCCCCTTCTCTCCCGCAGCTGCTTTTGACAGATGCCAGCTGGTGGGGCAGCAGGGTTGGCTCTAGCAGGCTCCTGGGAGGCATGTGGGCATAGCCACTACCTGCTGGCCTTGGCCAGTGCAGGCAGGTACCAAGCCCCACCATTGAATGGTGAATGTCTGTTTGATTCATTCACTTGAAGTTCAATAGTTAGAGCATGTCTGCCAGGGACTTTTTGCATGTGTATACTTAACCTTAGTAATCAAGTCTGGATTCTTGAATAAAATATATTAAGGGATTCACATTTTAATTTTTCACTGAACACCTCAACGGCAGCCTTAGAAAATGTGAAAAAAGGTGCCTATCAGCAAAAAATAGCAATAGTCAAAAGATAAATATTCATCTATAATACACGTGTAATTAATATGCATAGAGAGACTTTGCTCAAGCACAGAAGAGGCTCATTATTATTCAGCAGAACATAACAGTATTCAATGGACATTTACAGTTTTATCTTTTTTACTTCCGCATCACTTTGATAGCTTTATATGTACATCATATTATTTATTCCACTATTTATATAAAGTTTGAAGGTAAAACTGCCTCTGATTTCAACAATGAAATTTTGTGTTTCCCAAATGAAACCTGGCTAATGCCAAACTTGCCAAGCATGTCATCCTGCAAAGTATTTCATAATTCAGTCCTTCATGGAACATAACCAAATAATACTGAACTAAACCTTGATTGTCTTTAGTCCATAAACACAGGCTCCTGAAGGCAATCACATCTTCAACTTAACTAGCTCTGCTAGCTCCGATTAGTATTATCAAGGTCATTTTCCATTTTGCTAACAACTTTGATTTTGCAGCAGAAAGCAATGGTACTAATAAGCATAGGCAGAATATTTGACACAGTCTAGGCATAGCCATAAGCATTTCCCTGAAACTGTTTACACTCTGTTACCATATTTGTTTAGCAATAAATGCTGTCCTTTATTTGCCAGTCAGACAGTTTCAAGGAGGAAAAAAACAACTTGCATCTTTTGGATGTTGTTTCCAGAGACATCTCAGTGGTCCCTCTACACCTACTAAGGAAGAGTGCTTGAAATCAGAACATTTTATACTAGTGACATGTAAACTAATCCTGGTATTTCATGACTAGAGATCACTGATTTTTTTAAAAGAGTACTTTTACATTCATATCAAAATGTGACCTTCAAATTTTGGATAAGACAAATAGCTGAGGATTTATTTAGCAGTACTGGAGATCTTTTAAGTAAGCAAAAGGAAAAATTCTTAGTACAGAAAAAAAGCAAAGAAAATGATGTGAACAACTTTTTAAGATGGTGTTAAATATACAAAGCCCAGTAAACCAGAAGATCTTTATCAACATTTACAGGAACAATTCTAGGAAATCTATTATTTACCAAGAGTTCGTGGTAATAATTGTAAGGCAAGTATGTATTATGTGCTCACAGTTGCTCAAATTGACCACTAAGTGGATCATAAGAAAGGTAACCAGGGAATGTTGTGTACAAATGATAAAACACATTTGTATAAATGTGAATTTGCTGATGAGGGTGCATGCTAAGTTAGTCTCAATGGAAGAAAAGAGAGAGCTGTCAGTAGATACAGCAAAACAAGTTGGCTTGTTAATCAGTTTGAGGGAAATAATATACATGGTTATCAGTGTCTTAAAAAACACTATCAGAAGTAACTGAAAAACATTAGAAGGAATAAGTAATTTTACCTATATAGGAAGTAAGACTTGCAGTGATGGTAACACTGTGCTAAATGCCAAATAATGAACATTTAAAATATAAAAATAAATCACAAAATTGAAAGGATATGGCAAACTAGCATGATCAACTGATACAAAAATAAATATGTTCAAGACTAGCATCATGTCTATCCTCTTTAATGGAGTAGATTCATAGAAATCCACAAGACTAACTGACAAGATAACCAACAAGTTCCGAAGCAAATGCCTTCATAAAACAACAGAGCCCGCTGGGAAGAGTATCTTACAATATCAGGAATTCTAAGTGGAATGAAGCAACTGAAAGTATCAGACATGGCAAGAGAATAAGGACAGACATAATTAGGACATGCTTTAAGAATGCTGCCTAAAAGACTTCTAGCTTAAGTAGTACAGTAGTTTTAAGTATCAGTTATCCTGCCTCAGGGATATAAATCCCTACGTTCCACCTAACACATTTTCTATTATTAGGGACCTACCTAAATCACAGTGGAAATTCATGGTGCAGCATCACTGCTAATCCTCCTCTTTTTGCTACATGACCCCCCTCTCCCCGCCACTGCTGAGTGGCTGGGAGGCAAAAACAGCAGTATTAATTGCTCTCGGCCACTCAGCAGCAGGGGAAGGGGCGGAAGCAGTGAAAAGAGTAAGACTGAAGGCGTCATGAACTTCCACTGCAATTTAGGTAGGTCCCTATGTATAATTCTGTGGACCCCACTAAAAAAAGAAAATAGGAGCATCCCATAGGGAAATATTATGTAGAACAACAGAGGAAGAAGCCAATCCATAGACATGACACTCAACAGTCTGAACATACTGGCACAATGAGAGTTAGGGTATTTAAATATGTGTTAGGGACCTAAATACCTCTGAGCATCTGAAATTAAATAGTTTGTTTGAAGTCACACCAAGGGCAGCATCTACATGTATCTACTAATGTGCAACAGTAAACTCTAGAGTTTATTCCCTGAGGGAGCAGGCAGGCAAGGAGAATCCATCTACCTGGCCATCCCGGCCACTACCACCCTCTGGGCTTGGCTTAGACATGGGGAAAAGTGGCAGCCCAGTGGCAGCAGTGGCAGGAGCTGGGAAGAGCCCCTGGGGGCAGAAGGGAAGCCTGGAATGGTTAGAGGGACAGGAGTTAGTATCTCTGGCCATATGTAGATGAAACAAGAGACATGTGCATGACACATTAAAGCCAGCTAATTGCTTTTCACTGCTTTAATGGTGTCAGTGTTTGCACACCTTGGCAGTGTATTGCTCATTAATTCCAGCTACCGTAGGAAATTCAATGGCATAATGTGCTTTAAATGACTTGGGGTGCAGCAAAATAAAACTCCTTCGAAGAATTTTAGTTTGCTGCCCCTACAGCCATGGAGCAAAGCATTGGGCTCCATGCAGCTCTGCAGGAAGCTCTGCAGGCAGCCTGGCAGCAGCCCAGGGAAGCAGGCTCCACCCAAAAGCAGCAAGCCTGATCTTGCCCCCGCTTCCTAACCTCCCCCCGACTCTGTGTGGCAGCAGCAGCCCCCCCAGCCTCCGGTGGCACCGGCTCACAGGCACCCAGCTTGGGCAGTCCCAGGGGGTACTGCAGAGGGAAGCACCAAGCCCCCTGGCAGCTTAGGTAGGCAGGCAGCCTCTGGGCGGGCTAAATGCTCAAGCACTTGTGAACATGTAAGAGAGAGCACAAGAGAGAGGTAGACAAATCTTGTCCTTAAATAAACTTTCTTTTCCCTGTGTTATGTGACTTTTTTGGGCCATTACCAATCACTATTCAGGTCCTCCTTGAAGTCCAAGAGAAACAGGTTCCTCTAGTCAACCCTGTGCTCTATGAACAATATTGATAAGCATTAGGTTTTCCAGTAAAATGATTTAGTTTGCCTTCGATGTATCGTGACAGTTCCACATCCAAGGACACACACAAGATAAATGTCAAAATTTTTAAATGATGGTTACAACATCAAAGGAAGGCCAGACTTTCATGCAGATTTTGGCAGATATATATATTCAGCTGTCACACACTAGTTTCCCTGTGCCAGCAGTCCTCTATCCATGTTTTTGTACTGCAGTACAAGAGTCTTTCTCCCTTATTATACTCTCTCAGAGAGTTTATGCTAGTATGCTGGCAAGATAAAGGAAAATAAGGATCTAATACAGGACACAGCCACATATTTTCCATTTCCTATCAGATTAATTAGTAGATCTTTATTATTTCTTCCCCATGCCTCAGTATCAGAGAAAGCTGATTACTTTACTCACACTGTTAGTCAGGGCCCATGAGATTCTGAAAGTGGACCCTTCTCTTTTAATATCTTTAAAAAAGAATTAAGTAGCATATGCAAATATATTTGCCTTTTCAGAAATCAAACCAGCATTCTGCTAGACTTAATCCTTGCAAGTCATCAGCTCACTTGTACATTCCTCCACATTATTTCAATCCTTCAGAGAGGATCAGGCACCTTGAGAGGAAACTACAGTTGTAGTCACAGGTATCACTCATCTTGAAGTCAATAGCATGTGTGCACAAAGCATTCTGCAAGGTCTAAATATAATCATATAGAATTACAGGTTGATCTGTTCCAATCCCCTGTATAAATTCTGGCTGAGTTATCCATAAAACATGCCAGACAGATGCCCATCCAACCTCTCCTTGAAAATCTCCAGTAAGAAAGATTATTCATGCTCCTTAAGCAGTTGCTTCATTATCTTACTGTTCTCAGATATAGGCAGCTTTTCCTGAGATTTGATCTAAATCTACTTTGCTGAAGTTTAAATCTGTTGGCAGCTGTCTTGCCTGTTGTGGAAAAAGAGAACAGTGGTAGTGCATTTTCTTTATGGCAGCCTTTCAAATATTTGAAAACTATCATGCTGTCAGTCTTTATCTCTTTTCTTGCCAAAACATATTTTGCTCCTTCAATCTTTTCTTATATCATTGGCTTTCCAATTTTTGTTATTATATTTATCACTTCTCTGCAAATCCTCTACAGTCCTCTTCTAACACAGCCTCCAAAACTTGTCCAGTACTCCTTACTATATCTAATACTTACATTTCATTCTGAACCAACACATAAGAAGATGACATGTAGATTTACCTCTGCTTATGCATAAAGTGATTTTATTGGTTTACAAACTCTCAATGCATGATTATTAAGTAACTAATGCAATAAAAGCCAAATTGACTCTGCAGTGATAAACTCTTCAAGTTAAGTTCATCAGGATGTAGCACAGTTTCCACTATCTTTGAGGATACGTGGCAAGTAAAGTAAGACTATGAGTTTTACAGAACACACAGAAACTTTATTCTGAAAGCATACAACAAAAGATGTAGACCTTTAGATAAACTAACCATATACATCTTTATTCTATTTTCACTATTTATTATTATTCTTTCCTGATTTTCCTAGGAAATTCAGACACTCAGGAAAAATACAGGAGGGTTAATAAATGTGCTCTTTCTTGGTTACTGATAAGTAGCCTAAGTTTTAGAACACCATTTGTAGCCCAGCATTCAGAAAAATCTATGAGTGTAAGCTGCAATGAACTGATATTTCAAGTTGCAAGCTTTCTCTCTCCTTATGAAAGCTAAACAAATAACAATGTCTTGGAATCTTTGTTAATAAAAAACACTTTTTAAAACCACAAATCACAGTGGGGATTTCTGAAGGAATCTTGGAAGAGGGGTAGAATCCGTTAGCTCCACCCACCTGGACAGCAACAGAGTGATAATTTTTCCCCAAAGATCTTACCAGCAATATTTAGTTTACCAACACATTAGATTATTATATATAAGTCATGCAGCTTATGCGTAGCTCACAAAGTATTTTGAAATATTGTCTTTTGAATGGTGAGCAACCTACAAAAACACAATATGAGCATCAAGCACCTTATGTTCAAATTACAGCTCCCCACTGACTTGCTGTATGTACTTTCCCACATCAACTTTTCTCTTAATATAATATAAACATAGGGGTAGAAATACCCTAGACACATTTGTAAAGTTTCAGGTGAAGTTTGCTTCCAAACATGTGCATGATGCCTTGTTCTCTTCATAGCAATATCATCTCCAAAATTACCAAAATGCAGGATATCTATTTAGTTTACCTATATAGAAAGGTGGAGGGGTTATTGCACCAGAAAGTGAGGGTAATACGGTTGAATCATGGGTCATGAGAAAAGCATTATATAATGAATTAGCAGAATTGTGTTGTAGATCTACCTATTTTCTGAATAAAAGTAATTTTATTTGTTTTGTAGAATCACACTAGCAATTTTATAATGATACAGAAATAGTATGGAAATTGGAATAAGTGATAATAAATATATCAGTATATGGACAGCACTGAGTAGATATTATTGCAGAGCTAAAAGAAACATGTTAAGATTTTTTTAGAAACAGAATGTCAGCACATTTTCTGTTTAAACATAAAGAGCAAGATGATTACAAGAAAAGCCCAAGAGTTTAGCTTTTGTCTTTGAGTTTGTCGTTTCTAACTAAATGACTAATCAGCTTGCTAATTAGGATCATTAGTCAAAAAGATGGCATGGATTTGGGTCTTCAATGTTGAAGAGTTTTTCCTCCATGTATAATTATTTACTCTGAAAGTAATAACAAAGTGTTGTCAAGTATTACAGGGTTTTATTATTATTGTTAGCATGGCACTTTAGAGTACATGATCTATTCTGATCCAACTCTGTAACAGGGATTGTAGAAGTTAATATTAGGTCAGGAAAACTTCCTGTGCTCATGATGATAACAATACTAAACAATATCATGCTATTTTATTGGCAGTTGAAATAATGCAGTTGCTTTCATTGGGTCCATGCACAGACCTGCAATACAGTATGACAGTGGGTGTCTTCATTGTTCACTATAGCTCAATATTTGTATTTCAGTAAGAAAATGTTAGTGGTATAGTGATTGTGGGGTTTGGTAGCTAGGCGTGGTAGGCACCAAAGATCAATATAAATTTTGATAACATGGGCTGCCATAGCTAGGTTTGCAAGCACTGGTCATGTCTACACATGCCCCTATGGTGCTGTTGTTACTGTACCATCATTTGGTACTAAATCGTGGTGCAGTACAGCCCATACTCTGCCATTTTCATGGTGTACAGTATTTTTAGCCCCTATGTCACTGTAGTGATACAGTATACCAAGGGAGTGCATAGCTGTGGCAACATAGCTGCAGCATCAGAATTTTTGCCCACTGATGCTACGTCTCTGTAGTGCATTGCTACAGCAATGTAGCATCATGTGCAATGTTCCCTCTAAGGTGTAGCAGTCTGTGACCACACCGCTTCAGTCCATGAACGCACTGCTTCAGTACATTCCTAAATCAGTCCTGCCTCTCCCTTTCAGCACGTGCTGCTTTGGTCCACCCCGCACTGTGTTCTCCCTCCCCCCTGCAGCCAGCAGGGAGGTGCACGCAGATCCTCCATTGTTGCATTGCATGATTTTTTATTGTGTGCAGCCATGCACACACACAGCTTAGAGGGAGCACTGGTCATGTATAGACATGTCCACTGAGTATAATTTCAGCTATGCTAATTTTCACTTTATCAGTATTTAGTAAATGCTCATTTTTAAATTTGAGGAGTTTCCTGTTCTTTGTTCTTGACATTTTTAGATTAAGAGCATCCAGGCTGCTAAACAACTGTAAATGGATTTAAAGGGGAAAAATAACTTCTTAAAGAAAATGTGCTATCTTGTATGAAATTCTTCCTGTTGCATATAATGAATTAGGCAATGCACATGAATAATTTTTTATAAGAACATATCTATAAATTGGATTAATTTTACAGAATTTCAAATTGAAGAAAAAAATGACACACGTTATTTTAAGAACTATCTTTACTTAATAGCATGAATCCATTTTCTCCACTTTCTCTCTTGAAACATACCATAAGAATTTATCAAACTAAAGGTATTTCCTACCATCCCCCTCTTATAGAACCATTGTTCGTTTGACCTCCATCAGTTCACTGAAGTTGTACTGAAGTAAAATTTTATACCCATCTGTTTGGAGCATAGCTCCATGGATGTCAATTTTCATGATATTCCAAAACAGGAAGGTAGGTTTTATTGTATTATATTGAACGTCCTTATTTTTGGCAGTCTGGCTTTCTAGCACATTTTTTATGGTAAGATTTTTTTACAAAATCCAGGCAATATATTTCTTACTTATACCAAAAGATGGAAGCTTATGACCGAAGTGTCATGTACTAGCAACAGTAGGCAAAATAAGAAAAAGGAGAAAATAGTTTATTTTTTTAATGTGAGTGCTTTTCTGTGAGTCCTCTCTCTACTGAGCCAGATTTAGAGGGTATATATTTATTGTGCAGTTAAACTTGGATCATTGGCATGCAGGTATGAGGAGCCACATTCCCATCCTTGATTTTATCCACATTTGAGAATTCTGAATTTATAATGACCTGCTAAGTTTTCTAGGAACATATTTGATGGTTCTTTATGCAATAATAAGATGAACTACACTTTGAGTCTTTCTTAGCAAACCATGAAGAGAACTTCTCTCTCAGGTATATAGTGAGAGTTAAAGGATGGTGCTGCAGGTCTATCAGCATTTGAGTATTTTAACCTGCTATCTCACTGCATATGGGGTGGATGATCTGTCCAAGTATAAGAAGATTCTGGATTTAACTTCTGTAAAACACTACCTAGCTGGGCTTTTAAGCCCTGCCATATTTGGGTGATATATGCATGGGATCCAAGTGAAATAGTAGTGCCCAAGTAAAAGCTCATGCTAATTCTACGGTAAAGATAAACACTTGTGGGTAAGTTTTGGCTTGGTAGTAACCTAGCTGTTATCTCCATGAATTGGAAGGATGGAGAAAAAGGGAAAGCTTCACCAGATGCTATGAGATCCCCAATTTATTTCCCTATTCTGTTGATTTATTTCTTCCAAAGATGTCAAGTAGGGTATTCCCTTTCTACCCAGTGAGCAAGTAACTTCTCTAGGACAGAGAGGGACCTCCACCTCTGAAGGCAGTTATAATTTGGTTTATGATGGGCTTTTTATTATCAAATCACAAACATCTAAATTCTCTACTAATGTATCCATTAGCCTTTTTACTTCAGTCACCTTTTATATTTATCTCCAGAATAACCATGTCTTAAAGAAGTAATACTACAAGGTGTAAAAGCAGCACCACCAATTATTAAATCTACATTTCACAAGCATTTTCAGAACCATTTGTTTTTGTTACAATTTGAAATTAAAACTAATTTTGAAATGTCAAAATTTCTTGTGATATATACATTCCAAGTTTTATTCACTCATGCACCAAGTACCTTCAACTCTCAGAAATGTCAGTGAGAGTTGAAGTTAAGAGTATTTCACAATGCTAGGTCCTAACAGAGAAGCAGGCAAGCGAGTTTTCACTTGTCCCAGATGTGAATGAAAGTTGATATAGTGTTTTGGCTGTTGCCGTGGTATACAAAATTCCTTTTCCCAGATTGAATAGGGTATGATTACAAATTACCTGTGGTTTCACCCCTTGGCCATAAATAGAGGGTGTTGAGGCCAGACCAGGCCCTCATTTTACTTATAAGGATTCAACAGACCATTTCAGTCGAGTCTTTTCAATATTAGAGTATGGAAGTCAGTTTCCTAAAATGCAACTTACTGATACCATTGTCCAAGTAGCTGTTATATACCATCTTTGGAGACAACGAAGATAGTAGGACTTCCAGGTTCTATATGTGTGTTTTTTTAAAGTAGAAGTATACCCTAACCCTTGGAACAGACACTTCTGAACTTTTGTCTTGAATATCTGGATACAAGGATTAGGGGTTTTCCAATATGATGTCTATATTCATCCGATTCTTAAGATATAATTGAGCTATGAGTTCCGAGCCAAACACTCTGATTTACACCATTTGGAATTGGGCCCATTCTTAATTTTCAGTTACCTACATTTCCTTGAAATGCATGATTTAATTATTTAACATGAACGTGTTAATATTTAATCATTTCTGCATGAAAATGGATCAACTAGACCTGCTGTTAAAATAATCTATAACTGCAATATGAAATGTAGAAAAAGATCTCACTTCCAAAAATGTTCCAAGTTTGGTATTTGCAGTATAGATAACATTACTGCAGTAGGACAAAGTACTTCATGTTTTGATTTTTTAAGGGGGATTTTTTTTCTGTTTTAACTGGCCATTCCTTACAACAAGGCTTTAGTCATAGAAAGACTGTTTTTAACATTTAGATTTTTATTACTTTGGGAGATTTTGATCCTCCTGATTTACAGGCAGTTCTGCAAGCCTTCTCTGTTTAATACTCTCCATGAAGAAGTTATGCGTGTGAAAAACTTGGCCACTTAGGCATTTAAATTTCTTCATTTGAATGGCACCTCTGCAAATGGCACTAGCTGCTTATATGATATATATAAGGCTCTCTTTTAAGAAGTGATATCATCTTCCTGGCTCGAATGACATACTTCAATATGACTTCACACTAGCTAATTTAAATTAAGGGTATAAAAATCACCTGATGTACAGATTTAAGGAAAAAATAGAAAGCCAAAGGTGGAATGCTTATGGCAAAACCTAGGCAAAAGGCAACACTTTACTAACACTTAACTGAAAGGACGGAGCTACTAAACTTAGCACTAGTGAAATGTTGGTATTGGAAGCTCTTCAGTATGAACCTTGTCCTGTACTACTGTATGACTACTTCATGACATTACTTCTCACTGAACTCTGTGGGAGTTCTGACTGCTGGAGGGGTGCAAGAATGAATCTGAGTGAAGAAAAAATATGCAAGGATTGAGTGTGCCAGTTGTAGTGCTTCAGACTTTCCTGTTAAAACACAAATGCACACACATCCTCTCATTTGTCCTGCAATGAATCATATCAATATTGCTTCCCTATTATACTATTGTCATCCTTTTATTTATTTTTTCTTCATGCATTCTAAAGTTTTATATTAAAGCTGTTTTTGGTCTCCCAGTATCTGTCTACTGGGACTGTTGTTACTTGTATTAAAGCAAATGGCAATGCTTTCTTTCATTTTAACAGGTAAAGAATGAGGATTTGAAATTGCAAACTCCTTGAGCCAGGAACATCACTGAGGGTATAAAGAGACTTTGTGCTACCGTAAACATTTCTATGGCAGCACAAAGATCAAGCAGAGACCCAAACCCCTGGTCATGCCACAGATGCTCAATATTTGTGTCCATAACACAGGTAGCATGATTTTTGTGCCACTGATTTGCAGCTAACATCTGTTTGGTTTAAATAGGGAAAGTGTGAACAGCCTGCAGCTGCCTGTGCTTTCCAGCCACCCCAACAGGCACTCCTGGGGCTTTGGAGGCCTGATCCTGCATGCCCTTAGAATTCCCATTCTTGGGCTGCACAGGATTGGGCCCCTGAAGCCCTGTGCTTGGATTCCCCATTTGGTATTTCCAAGGCATTAGCCCAAGGATTCCACCAGAGCCAGCTTTCACCACCTAACTATTTCCACTGAAGCTAATAGGAGTTTCAAATGCTTAGGACCTCTCAGGATTCACTCTATTATTTATATGTTGTACAGGGCAAAACACATTATCAGTGCTTAATCAATTGTAATGAGGATTAAATCCAGAGAAAAGGTTAATATGCTGATTGTTTTCATCCTTAGGTCAAACAGTTGTGTAGCATATTAATAATTCAGTACTTACTTGCGTATTGTGTACTTCATAAAGCATTTGCTTCAGTGTGTTTGCTGTTTAGATTGATTATCTACTACTGAAAAAAATAAGTGCTACCAATAATCTCAGTAGCAGCAGTAATGCTGCTCAACATGGGTTTCTTCATGTATCTTGTATCTTCAAATTATAAATAACAGAAGAGCCTCACTACTTTGCATACCAACGCTAAAAAAAATCTTCGGTTCCCAAATTAATAGAAGCAAAGAAAGGAAATGTTTAGAATTCTTCCTCTTTGTATTTCACATCTCAGACTTCCGTGATTAGAGGAACGTACATTGGCCTGGAGTACATGAGAAAAGGAAATGGAGGTGATGGAGGTGTAATTATTAATATATCATCTATGGCAGGTAAGAGATTCTTCTAGCTAAACATTTGTTCTTTTTTGGTACTTTAAAAATAAATAAATCTATAATTACTATTTATTCTTTTTTCTCTTTCTTAAAGACTTGAGTGGGGGGAATCTTCAAGCCTGTAACAATATTTACTTGGATAGCAAGGACCTCCAAATCTCAAATGTACAATTTCTCAGAACTGGACCACGTAATTATGAGCTTGGTAATTTCTTGTACAGTTAGTTTCAGATGCCATAATAATGAGCATGGTATAACTATGCAATCAGATACACTTCCCTTTAGATTTCAGAAATGTTGCACATTGAATAACAGTTAAATACTATTAATTAGTCATACTTCTTTACTAACACTTTATCTTGCAAAGACAACAAAAATAGTTTTGAATGATGCTGTACATAAAAAGAGTGTCCTTCAATATGTATAGTCCCAAAGGACTAATCCTAGGTTATTTTGGAAAAATCATCACATTTTTGATAGATGAAAAAGCCATAGGCCACTAAACATAAGGGGTTGGAAAGTGCCACACAATCCTCTACAAAAAGCAAAAAAGGGAAAGAAGCTGAAGCAAATGCAGCACTTCAGTCCTGCATCTAACTCTGTAGAAACCCTTCTATGGTGCACTACGTTGTGGCAGCTGTGAGAGGTAGTAGAGAACTGTTCCTTTTGGCTTCATCCTTCCCCAAATGTTTAGGAAAACACTTGCAGGAGTTAGTCCTGTCAACAGTGATTATAGCCTATTCCATATTACTCAAGGCAGATTGGGATTAAAATATAATCTTGCTTTGTGCTACAATTGTCATCTTTTTGGTTGAGGCAATTTGTTCTATGATTTTGCAGCATGTAGCAAAATAAACATGACTAAGGCTCCCAAACAAGTATGATCATAATGATAGTAACAAAAAAACATGGCATACTGGCAAAACATTTCCTGACTTCAGGGGAGCAGGGTAGAATGGATTGGATAGATACCTGTTGGATACCCTGAATTTCACAGACTCCCGCTATAGACCAGGGCAACTGTGAGGTTAAGAAACAAGTTATCTTTATTTACATAATTAATCCGGGTCTCTTTTTGTTTAAAGTTACCAAATATTACAAAACACACACATGCCCTATATATCTTTCCCCACCACCCTATTAACTGTCTTCATGTAGCCCTAAATCAGTATTGGTTAAGCAATCTGATCCAAGACTTAGTCAAGTCAATAGGATTCTCCACTGAATTCAGTGGGTATTGGATTAAGCTCAAAATCATCAACAAGGAAGGAACTTGCTTCTGTAACACAAGGACTCATCAGCACTAGTGAAAAATTAAACAATTCCAATTAAACACTGGTACTTGGGAAAAGAAGAAAAGGAAGGCAAAAGTCTTAGTATGCTGATGCAACAGTACATGACAGTTTAACTGCACCAGGCCTGCAGGATATTAACTCCTTAAATCTAACTTTTACTGTCTGGGTTTAATAAGAGTCTACAAGTATCTTTTTAATGAATCAGTTAATGTGTTACTTATTTACTTTCAACTTTTAAAAAAATGTGATCATCGTGCTCTAATGGTTATGACTTTTTCTTTTAAAAAACAAAGCATGCTTTGTTTTGCTTGCTTCTGCCTAGCATGTGCTTAGCAATTGTGCTCAATGACATCAAAAAATCCACATTCTAAAAGTTGATACAGGTTTCCCCCCACCCTACTTATGTGCTTGCTTTTGCTATCAAAGAATCTAAGCCTGAAGTCAATTCATATGTAAAACTTAAAACTTCCATCAATTTATTGTTTGATGTTCAGTGGTGAGTGTTTTCTTTTCTCAACAGAGTTAGTTTCTGTTGATCATTAAGCTTTTTTCTCTCATTTTCTTTTTTTTCATTCACCTGGAAATTTTCAATAGACAAGCTCTACATGTAGCTGTTGTTCTTATCTCTTGTTTGCAGTAAAACCAGAAATATTTAGTACTTGTATAACACTCTGTATTCAAACCCTGATTGAATAATCAGGATTCAATTCACCATGCTGGAGTTATGCCAGTGATTTGAGTTAGCAAGGGATCGTCCCCTGGAGCTTGATTCTGCAAAGTGCATGCCTGGGTCTACACTCGTGCTGTGCTAAGCACATGCTTAAGTATTTTGCTGGATTGGCGCCAGACTGCTCAGCCTATTATAGCATCAAGCCTTTATTCTGTACAACACATCTGTGAAGTAGGAGTAAGTCAGGAAACAGAGGCAGACAGGGATTACAAAGCTGACTCAAATATCATGAAGTCGCTGGCAAAAAAAAAGATTAGAATTTAAAAGCACCTGACCCTTAACACTCTCCTTATTATTTTAGATTATACTGCCTTCTCGAAGTTCTAAAAGTTATGCAAACTTTCATGAGAATTATGCTTTCATATCAAGAGGAAGTAATACCCCTAAATCTCTGAAATAATGGGTGCTTTGTGTGTGTAACTGCAGAAGTGGCCCCATAAAAAGACATCTGGCCAGTGGCTGTAAGCTTTTAAGGCAATGTTTTATAATAAATTTAAATTGAAAAGTAAGATATTTTAAACCCTCTTGTAGGACACTATTGCTATATAGTTTTGCCATTTGTAATTTGAATAAAAATTGGTTATATGCCAACTTGTGGAAAATAGCCATGATGCTAAGTTTAATCACTGATTTTTACCTCAGTGATCAGTTGATTTGTATACATTATGAGAATGTGTGGCTAGAGAGAGAGAGGGAGATGATGATGATAATGATTAGTGTTTTGATTTGCTTTCTTTGACATAGAATTACCAAAACGTCCTGATAAAATTGTGTTTCACATAGCAGATGACCAAAATGCAGCTTGCAATCAACTCTGAGTTACTTAAATTCAGCTGTTACCCCTAGGTATCTAAGTGCCCCTTTAAAGCAGTGGATTGCCTGCCAGAGATATGCAGATCCTATGCCTAAAGCACAGGCATTTTTTCACCCAGAAGCAGTAATGGAATCACTCCTATACTCTCGGCAAGTAGAGTTTGATACAAGCTGCACTTTGGTCAACCAGTAGGTAAAATAGAACTGTCATCTCAGTATTGAATGTTTTTATAAACTTCTGGTATGCAGCTTTAAAATTAGTTTGCCACTACTTGAATTCAAGCCATGCCATCAAGTAACACCGTTTTCCAAAGCAGTGATTTTTCTGCAGATTGCTTCTTCTGAGGACAATGCCCATACTATTTCACAAGACAAGCATAATGAATCAGGTCTCTGTAATTGCTTACATACTTGCCTCACTTTGCAGTCATATATTGGTAGTATACGTCAGGAGCAAAATTAAGGAGACGTATAAATGATTATGGGATTATAGTAGATTTGCATTTTAAAAGAACTGTTACACAGAGAGGAAAGGGAAAAGGAAGATGTGCTGATTGGAAACCAAAGGAAACAGCATTGGAAGACACAGAATCCAAAGTATATGTATTTGGGATTTGGGGTTTATTGTCATAAAGTTTCCTGGAAGTCAAGAAGATGAAAGTCCTGTGAAGTTGATGCCTATTTGGATTAAACAAGACCTCCTTACAATATAATCTACACAGTGGGGAACAAACTACAGTGGGGTATGTTTAAACCTGAGCCTTTGATGGACTCTTTTATAGCATCCAGCCTTTGGAAATGCCATGAGGTCATCAACTCTTGGATTTGTTTCTCTAGTTAAATGTCTTTTTGGAGGTCAGAAGGATTATTTTGACCTGCTGAACATATGGCGGGGCCATTTTGTTTTCCCAGCT
This sequence comes from Caiman crocodilus, assembly GCA_030014935.1. Taxonomy (NCBI): domain Eukaryota; kingdom Metazoa; phylum Chordata; order Crocodylia; family Alligatoridae; genus Caiman; species Caiman crocodilus. The sequence continues at coordinate 9,805,217 of JAGPOW010000290.1, forward strand.
TTTTGTCTGTGGAAGATAAGGGGCACTTTTGTTTTGTGATCTGGAAACGTTTAATTCCCTAATTCACAACAATTCATCATATTAATATTATTTTTGACAATCAATATTGTGCCAAGAGACTTTGCCAAGTATGTTTTATAAAATAAAAAAAAATGAAAATGATGGAAAGCTAGTAATACTGCCATTTTTCCAGGAAATTGCAGAACCAGTTAATAGTGTGTTTCTAAATAAATTCCACCAGTTTAACAATCCTTGATTTATCTGATTTATACATAAGCTATTTTATGATCTGCACAAATGTAGCAAAACAGAAAACAGTGTATGATAGTCAAGATAAATAAACATATATATACCCACTAAAAATGAATATATTCAAACAACCTGAATATATATCTAGCAATGTGCTTTTTGTGCTACTTTTACTATTGAGTGGTGACAGATCTCTATCAAAGTACATTCTTAGTAGAACTAAGTGCTGCCTTCTGTGAGCTCAAAGCTCCCATTAAATCAACATAAGCTATGTCAAACAAAAGAATTTGGCTCTTATCCTTAGCAACATGCTAAGCCATGATCATCCACATTCTTATATTATGGAATTATAACAACTTTAAGATTATGAGTAAAGGGAATTACGTTTTGTCTTAGGCTGACTAACTGCAGTCATGAAGAAGAAAAAGCAGGGTGGAAAAGTCATCTAAATGCTAATAGATTTTTTTTCAGAAAGACAGGAATTTTCAAATCCCCTTCAGGTAATGTCTGTCCTACTGTACCTAGTAGGAATTTCTGTTTTCATCAGACCTCTTCAATAGATGGAAGTAAAGGGATGGCCTCAACAAATGCTAGTTTGAGATACAGCTCCTACTGCCAATGCTGATTTCTCAATGTGTAGACCATGATTAAAACTATTGACCATAATAAATAAATAAACAAATAAATGCAATTAGAAGGCTGACATTATGTCTAATATAGTAATGAGTGACCTTGACACCTTAACAACCAAAGAACCAGAGTATAAACAAGAGTGACAGCTATGTCTCTGCCAGCTTGCCAATAAATAAGAAGATAAAGCAAAAGGATAGATACTGTGAAAAGTAGGCTTATTGCTGGGGAGGTCAAGGTGATTTTGGCAAACACTTTATTTGGTGGTCAGCATGGTGGTCAGAGCATTTTGCTAAATGTGAGTTCAAATCTCCTCAGGCAAAAGAGGAAATTGAATTCTCATCCTGAGTGAAGGTTCAACCACTGGGCTATTGGGTAGAAGGAAATGGTGTTTTGGTAAGGGTGACTAATTCCTGCTCTTTATGTCCATCCTTCTGCTTTGCTGAAAATGCCTGAAATAGCAATTTTTTTCAGGGTTTTTCTTCTTCCCAGCAAAAAACCCCAAACAAACAAACAAACAAACCAAAAACAAATATTTTGGTTTGGATTGATTTTTTTTTCCCGGTCAAGGTGAGGTTTTGTGCCATATTACACTTGACCCACCCTTAGTCATGCTTTTCTTCAGTGTGTTTCTTGATATCTGTCATGTCAAGTAAATGCCTAACAAGCCAATAAAATCTGGGTTTCCAAATACATCTTATGTCTTTTCAATCGTAAGCTGACAAGGATCATCTTTTCCTTTATTGCATGTGCATTACCATTTACTATTAAACAGATAAAAGGGATAATAACCTGGATTTTTTGCTTGGATTGATGGTAGCTAGTGCTGACTCTTCAACAGACCAAGGATAAAAAATTCAAGATAAAAACATCTAAGCACTACTGCATAGTTATCGGAAATCATAAAGACAGAAGGATTTGAGATTCTTTCCCAGAAAGTGCCAGGGATAACAGATGGAGGTCCATAAAGTAAGCTCTCTAACTCTAGGGGTAGAGGCATCCATTTTAACAGCTTCCCAAACCTCAAATGCAATTCTATTAGTCTAAGACAAGAAATTAAATAAAAATCTTAAAAAGCTACCAGTTATTGTAATACGTTATTTATTTCCCTAAACTGAACAATGATAATAAAAGTGCTTTATCACTACATATAGCATTAAATAGCAAAGACAGAGGTATATTTTAAGCTGAAACATCACTGTTTGTACCAGGATTACAATTATAACTGGGTCCATTCAGGAAGTTGTTTCCTTTCAGGGAACTTACATCCAGGACAGAGGATACAAATAAGGCCTTAGACACCAATTAATCCTTACTGAAATCCCATGTTAGGATTTGGGTACTCTATAAGTTCCTTCATGTCTCTTCTCCACTTCAGTGAGTTACAGCTTTTGGGGATTATATCACTTAGAATTATAAAAGGAAAAAACAAATACGACTTCTCATACTAGGACTGGAATGGTTCTGTAGGAGCTAAAGAACATCCAAGTTTTGATATAAGCCTTCAAGTTTTATGACATCACCTCCAAACCTCATCTCTAATTTTAGGACAAACTGTGCTTTGCTACTTATTAGTCACATAATTTATACCTGGAGGTTACAATACTGTGTGTCACTTGGAAATTACAGCACTTGCCAGCACCCTTCTGACTAAAGCTGCTAGCATAAGTATGGAACTACATAGATTCATAATGTGTCTGTCATCTCATCTTGATTCTCCTGCTCTCAGTCTGGCAAAACCTGATCTCCTAATCTTCCTTCCAAGTCTATGAATCAAGCCCTCCTCTAACCAGTTCATATCACAGCATTTCAACCTGGACATCATATTCTTTTTCCTCATTTTCCTGACTTGGCAAGGTTGTTGCCAAATCACATTGGTTCTTTTCCCTGCAATTTCTCAAAAAATATTCCTCCCTCTCTATCCAGTTAAAACTTATGTGCATAGCTTGTCTACTAAGTCCCCTCTATTTTTGACTCTCTATTACACGCTCACTCCCTACCCAAGAACATAAAATTAAATGACTAAAATTATCTACTTAGCTTGCTTTCTAGAATTCACATCTAAAATTAAAATTTAAAATCTTTTCACTACCAAATTGTTTTCCAGTAAATTGTAACAGGCCAGTGCTAGGTATTGTACAAAGATATCTTCTGCAACACATTTATTTAATCTTCCATAGAAAAATTCTAAGTTCTCCACTGTAGTCATTTCTACTGTCCTTTCTTTCTGCTGCCTCTTTTCAGAATTTCTCTCCACTGGGCCCTTCATACTCTTCTTTTACTTTTGTTTTTATTATGCTTTCTTAGTTTGAGTCCTGCATGCCATTCTCAGTGCTGCTTTTATGATTGATGTGCAAAGTCACTTCTCTATGCATCTCAAGCAAAACCAGGGAAGTCATCCTCTCACTATACTCAGCCCTGGTGAGACCACAGCTGGAGTACTGCATCCAATTTTGGGCCCCTCACTTCAGGAAGGATGTGGAGAAGCTTGAGAGAGTCCAGAGGAGAGCCACTCATATGATCCAAGGCCTGGAGGGAAGGCCATATGAGAGGCTGAGGGACTTGGGACTGTTCAATCTGGAAAAGAGAAGTCTCAGGGGGACATGATGGCAGCCTACAACTTCATAAGAGAGCTGGGAGAACACCTGTTCATCAGAGAACATCTGTTCACCACAGCTCCCCAAAGGATAACAAGGTCTAACGGCCATAAGCTCCAGGAAGGCCAATTTAGACTGGATGTAAGAAAAATGTTCTTTACGGTGTATGTGTCCAAGGTCTGAAACAGATTCCCCTCAGAGGTGGTGCAAGCACCTACTCTGGACTCCTTCAAAAAACAGCTGGATTTATTTCTTGCTGGGATCATTTGATCCCAGCTGACTTCCCGCCTATAGTGAGGAGGCTGGACCCAATGATCTCATGAGGTTCCTTTCAGCCCCTAATGTCTATGAATCTGTCTTCTTTAAATTGTTCCTTAAAATTTATACTTTTTCTATCACTGTTAAATCACCCATTTAAGAAATAGTGTCTCAACAGGATGACACCAGGTGTCCAGGTCACAAAAGCCATGGTGGAAGGTGTCGTGGTAGATGTAGTCTTCCTGGACTTTAGGAAGGCCTTCAGCACTGTCTCTTACCCCATCCTCATTAAAAGATTAGGCATCTGTGGTGTTGACACCTACACAGTCAGACGGGTCGAAAATTGGCTGGAGGGCCACACCCAGAGAGTGGTGGTGGACAGGTCATTTTTGACCTGGAGAGATGTGGACAGTGGGGCTCCCCAGGGCTCAGTTCTCAGGCCCACACTGTTCAATATCTTCATCGACGATTTGGATGAGGGGGTGAAAAGTACCTTGTTCAAGTTTGCAGATGATACTAAGATGTGGGGAGAAGCGGGCACGCTAGAAGAGAGGGACAGGCTACAACTAGATCTCGACAGGTTACAGAGGTGGGCAGATGAGAATAGGATGGGTTTCAATACAGACAAGTGTAAGGTGTTGCACCTCGGGAGGAAGAACCAGCTGCTGCCTTCATGCTGGGGAACTCCATTCTTGTCAGCACAGAGGCAGAGAAGGATCTTGGAATCACTATTGATTACAAACTGAACATGGGCCGCCAGTGTGGGGCTGCAGTCAGGAAGGCTAACTGCACCTTGTCATGCATCCATAGATGCATCACGAGCAGGTCCAAGGAGGTGATCCTCCCCCTCTATGCAACATTGGTCAGGTCGCAGTTGGAATGTTACATCCTGTTCTGGGCGCTGCACTTCAGGAGGGATGCGGACAGCATCAAGAGGGTCCAGAGGAGGGCCACTCACATGATCAGGGGGCAGCAGGGCAGGCCCTATGAGGAGAAGCTACGAGACCTGAACCTGTTCAGCCTCCAAAAAAGAAGGCTGAGAGGGGATCTGGTGGCTACCTATAAACTTGCCAAGGGGGACCAGCAGGCAATGGAAGAGTCCCTGTTCCCTTGAGCACTACCCGAGGGGTAACAAGGAACAAAGGCCATAAGTTGACTGAGAATAGATTCAGACTAGATATCAGGAGGCACTACTTCACAGTAAGGGCAGCTAGGAGATGGAACCAACTTCCAAGGGAAGTGGTACTCGCCCCTACCCTGGGGGTCTTCAAAAGGAGGGTAGACAGCCACCTAGCTGGGGTCATTTGACCCCAGCATCCTTTCCTGCCCATGGCAGGGGATCAGACTAGATAATGTGCTTAGGTCCCTTCCAGCCCTACCAACTATGAAACTATGAAACAGGATCACTAAATATATTTTCCCAATACCCTCCAATGGAACACCATGGCTGAGTTGGTTTTCCTACATAAACTGTAAGAGTTTGGAGCAGAGATGATGTCTGTCTGTATTTTTGTGCAGTCCTAAGCATGCTGTCAAGCACTTTAATAATAAAGCAATAATTGTAGTGCTTAGAGAGACTTAAGATCTGGCAGTGCTTCATATTCCCATGCAGCATACCAGCCCTCATATCTTGCTTTTGCCCTAAGGGGAAAAGCTGCTTATCTGAGGTAGAATTCTGTCACTAAACCAGAGAGCCAATTTAGGCACTCATTCTTAGTGATGTATTATGGAGACACAGTTTAGGTGCATTCTCACGTAGGAAGGAACTCTGCTATCCCTCATGATAAATGTTCTTCAAAAAATCATTTTCATAATCCCTGTTAATATATTTAATATCGTTAATTGGACTTGTTACATAACAACAGGGTACTATACTCATGTACATGAATATGGAGATTAACAGAACAAGAAACAATAAAATCCCTGCTCTGAAAATTCTCCCTTCATTGTTTTTTTTTTTCCAGTCATTTACTCTCTTATTTAATTCATCTACCACAGGCCCAGCTCCTAGTAATAAAAGTTTCTCTGACTTCAAATCATGCCTTTTCCCCTGTGTTCCCTTATTTTTTTCTTGGGATTTTTGTCTGGTCTTTTATTCCCTTTTTCCCTAAAAATTCCAACCAGACTTGGCAAATTTCAATTAGTTTAGGCTGTTGAATTTGATTATATATTATAATAAACCTACAGAATGTAGATAGTTAAAGTGTATAACCTACTTGTGTTCCCTTGTTGAAGGACTCATGCCTGCTACTCACCAACCAGTGTACTGCGCTACAAAGCATGGCATAATTGGATTCACTCGGTCAATGGCAGTAAGTACTTGTGTTGAGAAACACCAACAGCAGATCCTTGAAAGCATGCTTACTTTCATGTTTCTTCTCCATAGTCATAACAGTGAAATTGTTTCTCCTTCAAAACAAAGCTTCTGAAGTGATAGCTGGAGACTTCCTCCTTTTGGAAAGGGAATCCAGGGAAGATAACTGAGGCATATATGTGGGATTGTGATCAATACCAGGTTTGGGCAAAGTGGGTATACAGGGATACTTTGAGAAAGCTGGAATCAAATAGTTTAATGACAGTGGTAGAAGCCTGAAACTCCTGAATTCTCGTCCTAGCTCTGACTCCAATTTCCTTTATGTTCTTAGATCAGTCCTGTAAGGCTTAGTCTCTTTTTTCTCTATATGTAAATAGGGATTAATAATATTCATATAGCAAGTAGGTGCTATAGTTCAAAACTGGTAACTGTGCCAGGAGTGAATATATTCACAATGTGAATAGAAAAGCCCAGTGGCTTGCTCCAAGCCCCAGGACTGTGTTTTTCCTTTCCTCTCCACCTACCCTGATAGGGCTATCTTTAGCTCTCCAAATCCCTTCCTGCCAGACAAACAAACCTCCCCACCCCAGGCCCACCAATGGCCCCTGCACAGGTTTTCCCAACCCCTTCTCCCTAGACCCTTCCATCAACTCCCCTGATCCTGCCAACCCCCGCATAGGCTTGCTAGACCAAGGCTACTAAGGACCTGCTAGCCTCGCTTCCCCCCAATTTTGCCTACCCCTCACCTTACCCTGACTTACCTAGATTGGACTCTCTGCACCAGTGAATGTCTATATAGCTGGCATACAAACTACAATCATGCCACTTAAAGCAAGCTGTGTCATTGTAGATCATATTTCAGGAATGTCTATACATGATACAAGACTTCTTCTGTACTGATATAAGCACAGTGTCTTGAATGGTCATTCCTTCTTCATATTAACATATTTCAATCACCTATTAAGTGCAGAATTTATCAAAATTAAGCTGCCTTTAGAAATACCAAAATTAGGTAAAAATAAATCAGTATATGCAATTTTTCTCCATTTTTTTTAAGTTATGAAGGGCACAAACAACACCTGGAGTAACATATAGTGTAACACCCTTTTATGCAATTCTGTTTATAATATTAACCATTGATAATATAAAGCTAATGTGATATTGTTATGTTTTGTTGATTTTAAGCAAGTCACAGTTTTACTACTCTTTCTTTTATAAGGTAAAGTTTTCCAAAAAGTCAACAATGACTACCTAACATGCCTTATTCTTTTAGATGGCTGCTGAAATGAAAAATTATGGAGTGCGTCTAAACACAATTTGTCCAGGTTTTGTTAACACACCAATTCTTCAGTCAATTGATAAAGAAGAGAATATGGGGCAATATTATGCGTACAAGGATGAGATCAAAGACATGATGAAATTCTATGGTGTGATGGAGTAAGTAAAGTTACAGTTACCATTCTTTGTCTTCTAAAGGACAGGAAACCAAAAAGAATACCACAGGTAACTCAACCACAGCACGTAGAGTTAAATAGCACCTGTGATTTATTTCTGTACAAACTAGGAGCAAGACATAACAGAAAGTAACAAAAGGAGTGAAGAAATCAGACCTAACCAAAAAAAAAAAAGACAGTATTACTGTATTAGTTGAATTGCTCTTTTTTCAGAGGTCACATCTACTGAAGTTTAAATTACCGGAGGCAGATTACACAAGACAAAATTCTCCTCAGCAATTTGCACTTCAATCCTGTTACTGACGTCAGTAGAAACACGTTTGCAAAACAAGTACAGAAAACAACAGCAGAACTGATCTACGAGGGTAGTGGAGTAGAGGATTTTGACCCTAACATAATAGAGAGAACTTTGATAAGAAAATAAATAGTAACAGAATCTATACAGTACTTACCAGTTACTAAACCAAATAAGGGATAATTTACAAAGTTTGGGTGGCTAAATTATGGCAATTTCATTACCATCATTAAATTCTTTGTGCTTTTGCTTCAGTTGAAAATAGATCTGTGCAAATAACAGAGAGTTTAGTTTTCAAGTGTTTATGCAAGACTAGTTATTCATTATAATGTTAAAAAGCCATTTCCAATAATAAGCATAGAAATCAAGATTAATATTAACAGTTAATATTATGTTACATTATAACATGGTGTCTTTCATTTGTCAGATTTTTTTTCTGGCTGAATTTGCATTTGGCATTTTACATAGCTTTTCCACATATTGATATTATTAGAGATAAGTAAGAGTATATTGTGCCATGTTGGATTTTCAGATCTGAAAAGAATATTATCTTTCTTTTCCTTTAGCCCATCGCTAATTGCCAAGGGACTGATAATGCTTATTGAAGATGAAACTTTAAATGGAGAGGTGATGAAGATTACAGTTTCCCAGGGGATTCATTTTCAAAAATACAACACACTTCCTCTTACATCAACACAATAGAGCTAATCCTCTGATCTTTGCTTTAATGTAAATATGATTTAAAGAATAAAACTGTTTCTTTGAAAAAATATGAATGTAATTCATATCCAACCAGTGATATGATTTGAATACTCCCATGCAAATAATAATGCAATTAGGAGAAAATGTTGTATTGTAACATGTTAACCTCTTACTTAGATTCAAAGTGCTGCTGATGGTATTGTGTCTTTGATAAAATAAGCTCATTGTTGTGACTCATGCCTAACGGCAGGCTCCGGGGTGGCTGCGGGCCTTGAGTCGAATTGGCGCACCAAGTGAGGCCCTTGCACTGGGTAGCCGGGCCAACCCAGGTGCGCTGTGGATCCTAGGAGGAATGCGCGAGAAATAGTGAAGACTCCCAAAGTGTGGTAAAGAAAATAAAAGAACTTTACTCACAAACTGATGACTCAACTTATTTACAATGCAGAGGTCCACGGGGTTGACAGGGGTCCAAGGCGGGTGGAGTGACGACCAATGTGGAGAAAACAGCAGGCGGTTTGAATTGATCTCTCTCGTTGTGGCTACAGCTACTTGCTGGTGTATGGCAGCTCTCGGTTAAATCTCCCTAACTCCCTTAGGGGCCCTTCAGTACTGAGGCACTCGAGTAATCTCAATACTGAGGTATCTGCACAGACAAGGCAAAACTCCCTGGCCTTGCACAGAGGCGTAGGCACACTAGTCCCTGGCTGCTAAGAAGACTAGTAGCCCAAATCGTACCTCTCACTTCGTGAGGTAAGTACTCCCAAATCTCTATCCTCTATCTCCAACTCTCAGCTCCAACCAACCCACACAACCCACCTCCAAGCAGATCCTTATATCTCCTTCCCTTGTCTCTCAAAAGCTGCTCTGGTGGATGGTTCTAGATGGTCCTAGAACCAGCTAGCAAGCCTGTCAATCAAGACCCTACATAGATCAATCTGTTAACCCTCTCTTCCTCTCATGTCTTCTCCATTCTCCGCCACTGCGTTCTCTGTGCTATGGTCCTGTCACTTAACATAACACAACATTACATTAACAAATAACAAATCTTGTCAACAATCAAAACAAATATATCATTAACATTACAGAACAGAACAAATTATCTTCTAATAACAGACGATCTGAGAGGGGTCACCATCTTAAGTAAAAACTTTTACGACAATTGTATAAAATATTTTTGTTGATTCAGTAATGGGGAGACAAATTCTGTCCATTTGTAACTATATGTAATTAGCTCCAACCTGCATATTGCACATGAATGTTAAGTTTATTTAGAGACGCTTGAGATAATTAGTATACTCGCTTTTATTGTAATATATGTGTAGCTATTGTCATACTTGGTCATTGTCTTTGTAACAGCACACTTCATTTCAGGGATTGTTTTACTACAGGACACAAATATAGTCATAAGGAATCAATGCTTTCTTCCTTGTTTGAACAAACAAGTCTCAAGAGAACAAATTTTGCTCCAGTTTTCCCCATATACCCATGTTCTTGCACTTGGTTTAAAGCAACATGGGTTTTGCTCTTTGGATTCCAGTTATACATAAAACAGTCTAAAAGGCATTTTGTTTTATATATATGTAAACAGTCTCTGTACATATATGAATGAATATTTTCTTACTTTGTTACCAAAGAGCGCTGGAAATATTTGAATTTTCTCTTAGGTCATCTCTAATGTGTATAATGCTACTCTCCATTCTTAATTAAAACCTCAATTTAAACCTCAGTTGTTTGTGGCTTTTTTTTTAAACCTTCCATATGGATATCTTAATATGATTCTTGAATATATGCTTTCATATAATTCCAAATGAAATTCACAACTTTTAAAATCAGTTTTATATATTTTAAGCAAACTTCAATTTACTGGGTCAAACCAATCCTCTTTTACACCCATATGGCTCTCATCAATTGCTAAGTCCCTGATCAAGGGAAATTTTTCATGTGGTGAGTACAGTATTTTATGACCACAGTATAGATGAGTTAAAAACAATGGAAATGAGATAATACCATACCCCACTGATTACTTAATAGTAGTACCAATAGCTACTTTTTACTTTCACTCTGAAAATGAAAGAGAAATATATAAAACAGAGATCACGGACAGTTGTTACATCTGTAGGGCAAATAATACTCTGGTATGCATCAATAGATGCATCTAAAATATGTCCTAAATATGTTTTGGAAAGATTTCCTGTAAAACATCCCCACAGCTTTGGAAGTCTTCCAGAGAGAATGAAAACTGTGTTTAATCTACAGAGAAAAACAGCCACAGATACATTAGGCAGAGATCCATGGAGAAAAGAACAGATGAGCTTAGTTTCTGTGCAAAGAATGTTATTCAAAGAGATCTTTAAAAAAAAATCTCCAATTAAAAATCTTAACATAAATTTATATATTAATTTCTTTCATACAGAAAATTATCTTGTTTATGAAGACTGGTCCAATTTTGTAGAAAAATTCAGCCAAAAAAATCTTACAAATGAAAGACACCAGTGCCTAAGAATGTAACTTTAACTGTTAATATTGCTCATGACTTACAAGCTGACTGTTTGAAATGACTTTTTAACATTATGGTTCAGTAACTATATCCAATATAGGTCCTTTCAAGATGGATTCCCAGAGCTTTTGATCCAAGTATCTTTCATGAATAAAATACAAAGAAATGTAAAGTCCTTTCTATTTAGATTGAATGAAACCTGTCAGATAACAGCTATGTTTGCAATATAAAAGCACTAAAACTGAAAACAAAATGTGTTTTTCTCTAAAGCAAAACAAAGCAGTGACAGTTTGTGTGTGAAATTTTAGAGCATTAATATTATATTTATAATATAATTCTACACTATTCACTAGGATCAAGGATTAACAGAACAATACAGTGAGCTATTGTTTCTCTTTTCTGCTTCCTATATTACAGGAGAGCCTGAGATAGAAGTTATTCCCTCTTTTTCCTGTGTCAAATGCAAACATCCCAAAGAGAAAACTTAAAAAAAAAATGCCAATTATCAGTGGATGTTTTGTTTTATTCTGCAGTCCTTAATGTAAACCTAATCTTGAATGAATGGAGTAAAACTGGATGGGGAAGACAATTGATTAAAAGTGACTGCTCCTATGGCCAGGATAGAGCCTTTCTTGGCAGATTATGATATTCTTTCTCTAGTGTTAAACATAAATCATATGGACACCTCTGAACTGCTGCAAACTTTCTGTATAATGACATACTCCTGCTGAAATTTCCTCTTAAATAAGTCTATTTGCTTTTCATCATAAAATGTTGACAATCTGGGGCTCTGACTCTAGAAGTCCAGATGGTTCAAAGAAAGTGAAGGATAATATTATGTGATTTCATTTTTTTCCCTCCAGTATAAAAAATGAACATGTTAATCCCGCATCAAATCTGTATGTTATAAGATGAAGGGGATGGTAACTATAAGAACAGTTATCATTAAAAAGAACAAAACAGGTAGGTAAAAAGACATAACATCCTAAAAAGCTCAAACTAAATCAATTTATTAAACTGAATATTTCACTCCTTTGTTTATATTTGAGTCTATTCATGTTGGGGTTTTGGTTTATTTTGTCTTTCAGAATAATTGAGTATAAATTGAGCTGATTATCACTGATTTTGGATACTAAGCTACTTTAACAAATTTTAAAAATTGATTTTCACCTTGGAGAAAACTGGGGAAAACCATGGGTTTCC
>JAGPOW010000290.1:9817515-9832674 GCA_030014935.1 Caiman crocodilus
CTGCAAGGGACTGCTTGCCCCTCACCCCACTCGACATACACCCCCTACCCCACACACTGAGGGGCTGTGGTCTGGGTGCAGGGGGCAGCAAGTCGGATGGGAGGGACGCCGGGTCGGAACTGGTCATCGATGTTTACAAATGGGTCCTGGTACAAAAAAGGTTGAGAACCCCTGTTATAGAGGACTAAGGAATTAAAAGGGAACAGATTATTTGTCCCAATGAAAAAAAGATCAACATAGATTACCAACACCTTTTAAGAATGACTGGGAGAAATGCGGTCAAAAAATCTTTCCATCACAGAAAGTGACAAGTGTCACCAACTTAAGCCCCTTGGCTGCCTGGAATACTCATGCAACTTCCAAGTGACAAACAGCTTGATTCAAGCCATTATTTCCTTAAATAATGGCTTATTATGTCCCATTGGCATGAGCCAATGGGAACAGTAGGGAAGCAAAAGCTTCAGTTTTAAATTTGGTGCTGTCTTTGTCTTCTGACTGGTTGGCAGCAAGCAGCAGAGCCCCTGGGGCCCCTCAGTCAATTAGCAGTGGGGTGACAAAATTGCCGCCAAGTTTAAAACCATGGCTTTTGCTTCCCTGCCAATGAGCAGTGAGCCATAAGTGTGGCCCCCTCCACCAACCAGCGGGGGAGAGGAGTTGGGAGAACCTGCAAAATTAAAGGTCCTACTGCACATGTGGCCAAGAGCACAGCCAGGCAGCTAGCTCCCTGACTGTAAGTCTAATGGGAGGGAAGGAGCAGGATGGAGGACAGCCCTGGTACAGCCCAGCCAGGGCAGTGAATGGGACCATAAGGTCATGAGCAGGATGGAGGCACAGATGGCTTGTCCAGGGGGCAAGGAGAGGGCAGCTCCCCACTGCTGCACACACCCCCATGGGAGCCATGGGTGGCATGTTCCCCCCTGGATTTGTGTGCAGGGCAAGGCCAAGCTACCAGCTGTGGCCTCAAAGCCAGGGGCTACACTGGCATCTTCCCGGTGGGGAGACTGGGTGTGGGGTGGTTTTAGCTGCTTGAGGCAGGTGATGGTGCTGGCAGTGGCAGTGGCACTGGAAGGGGTGGCTACGGGAGAGGGGCTACAGGCAATTTTGGGATGTCCATAGCCCCCCACGACCCGCTTAGCTCTGCCCCTGCTCAGGACGCTCCAGTCTGTTGCCTTTCCCTTAGGAGCCCTGTGTTGGCTGTGCATCCCCTGTCCACCCCACAGAGGGGAGCTCCCAAGGGAAAAGTAACAAAGCGCAGTGCCTGAGCAGGGACAGTACTAGCAGGAGCTTGGAGGCTATAGCCACTCCAAAATTGCCATAGGCATCCCTCCCCACCACTGCTTCCTCTGCCCACCCCAGCCCCCAGCCCCTGCTCAGAAGAGGCTGGCACAGCCCCTGCCCTCAAGCCTACAGTGGGCAGTCTGCCTTCACCCCACACACAAATCTGGGTGGGGTACATACCCTCCATGCCACTCCCAGGGGTGCCTGCAATGGCAGAGAGCTGCCCACTACCTCTTGCCAACCCCTAGAACTCCTAGATGAGCCATCCTGTGTCCTGCCCTGGGATCCCATTCCCTGCCCTGGTTGGGCAGCACTTGCCCCAGACTCACTCACTCCCTCACTGTGGGGGGCCTCAATCTGCCCCCTCATGCCCCTTGCCTCCCCTTCCCCATGCCTCTTCCCCCTTGACAGACTTACCAGAAGGATACTGCTCTCCAAGCTGCCAGGCTGCATTCCTGGCTGCATGAATGACAGCTGCATGCATGGACATGCCATTTATCAGTGATATGATCAGCTACATCAGACAAAAAAAGCTGATAGCCAATCATGTTAATTTTGATTTTTATCGGTGCTGATCTGATATGTGACCGATATATTGGTGCACCTCGAAAGGGGGCCTCCAATTTAGTTTTTGCCCAAGGCCCCAGTGGCACTTAATCCACCTTTGATGATAAGAAGTGGCTTTATTTTCATGTTTTCTGTGATTTGTATTTAACCGATAACACAATGAAATACCCATCAATGACAAATTTACTCTACAAATATTGTGGATCAGTATGGTCAATGGGGACAATGCAGATGAATAGACTCTGGTTCTAAGTAGCAGGCACTTAAAAGACAATATTCTTGGTAACAAGACCCAACCTGAGTCTTGCAGGAAAAAAGAAAAAAAAAGGGGAAAAAAAGGAAAAAAAAGGCTGAAGTCATTTGTTGTTCAAATTTAAATGTAAACAAGCTCTCGCTTCTCGGTTATCACCTTATCCTTTTCCTTAGCACTGACAAATAGAACCTTGTCTCCATTTACATTTACAATGCTGTTAAGCTCATTTTTCTATTCCATTGCCTTAACAAATCACAACTGTCTCTATATCACTCCACTAAGTCATTTTCATTATCATATCAGATATAAGAAACTTATTTTCATCTTCAAGGCCTTTTATGGACTTTGCTGACCTTTTGTCATTATCAAGAGGTCTGACATGATTAATGATCCCAGCACAGACAGATCTATGATTTTGAAAAAGGGATGCAGATAGAAAAAGGGGTGCATATCATCCAGAAGGCATGGGTTTTTTTCCATTTAAAGAGAAACTGTATTAATATGCTAGGGGCCTGGTGCTACATTATTCAGTTTAAAACTATAGCAAAAACAAATATAACTTTATTGGAATGTACACTAATTTGTGAGATTATATGTTAAATTAAAAAAAAAATAAGATTTTTAGCTAATGCTAAAAACAGCATGCAGGACTGAAATAGAAGAGAGATATTACCAGAAATGACTAACAGAAAGCAAAATTGCAGATGAAAGGATAGCTTAATTAATGGAACATCAGGATCATTAAAAACGAGAGAGGGTGATTAACACCTGTGAAATAAAGAGAGATTAACAGGAATCAACTAGATTATCATGAGCCAAGAAGTCAATTGACTCCCACAGGGCTGCCTGAATATAAATGACACTTCCCCTCCCAGGCAGTTGATTTTAAAATTTGGGTGGAACAAATGAGATTTATAACTGCATCTCTAAACCCCCACCCGCTGCTCCCAGATCTGTCCCTGGATGCCAGCCTCCTTCACCCATCTGTTAAAGTTTGGAATAAGTACCTTGTGGTTCCTTACATGTGGTTCCTCACCTGTGGGGTCAAACGTTCAGTAAACATCTCCAAAGCTATCACATTATTCTCTTTCAAATTAAACTTTGAAACTCCCTTTCTCCAGGGTAACAAGGAAAACAAATTGACAAATTAGGCCTCTTGTATGCTGATCTATTATGTTAGCAAATATTGTGTCATAGGTTTATATACTCTTTTTTCTGTGTCTTGTTTACTTAGAAGTTAATTGAGGAAAGAGTCTTTTAATTATGTTTTTGCACAGTACGTATCACAAAAGACTTTTTGGCAGAATTAATTAAGCTATGCAGAGCTCTATGCTACCTTGACTAGATTGCCACTAGTAATTTAAAGTCAGCAATGCACACCTGCCCAAAGACTCCGAAGTTTTTACCTGAACACCTTGGTTGAATTGTCCAAAAATATGCATCTCTTTCAGTGGATCATGAATGGGGAAAAAAATCCATCTCAAGTGTATCAGAGCCATTTGAAGGGGTGAGATATTGCTATGAAGTATTTTTGGTGTTTTCAGCATCTGCACATTGTGACATCCCTATAATCTATCTTTAGTTCCATCTATAAATACAAGGATCCAAAAATCAGACTTAAATATATGATAAGCACTGTAGCTTATCCTCATCAAAGAGAAAGAATTGTAGTTTTCTGGCAAGCTGGATATTTTAAAAAGTATGTACTTTTGCCACTGTTACTACTTAGGAGAAACAATTATGGATGATAATATTATGGACAATAACATGCAAACACAAAATGAGACACAGACCCATGGTAACAATACAATGGGTATGAAAGGGAAAGGGTGACAATATGACTCACCTAAATTCCCAAGAAGCAAGGTTTATTGGTGGTATCGTCTACTGGAGCAACTGAAGAGCTGAGAGAGATGTTATACAACCTTTTGGTCACAAGTGCCCTTCTTCAGGGACCCAGACCTGAAGAAGGGCACTTGTTCCTGAAAGCTTGTCTAACATCTGTCCCAGCAATTGCTCCATGTAACAAAGAGCTTATGGCTCCTTTTACTTATAGAGAAGAAAATAGGGACAAGGTATGCTCAGCCAGTCAAAAGTGGAGCTTGTGTAAAGGAATTGACAACCAGACGCCATAAATGAGAAGTTCCTATTGCTGTGCTAGTTGAATAGCAGTAGTACACCAGGCAGGGGAGATACAATGGTCACCCAGGTGGTTTTTCCAGGGACAGGGAAAAATCACTTTTCTGGCATGGTCTAGTACCTGGGCAGAGATAATGTATACTTACTCTAACACTTTTATTTCCAGTGGAAAGATCTTGGCTTCATGCCCACTTTATGGAACTGGGAGACTCCTCCTTAGCTTGCTCCTGTGGCAATATGGCTGAAGGCAAGCAAAACCTGGGGGCATCCAAACCCCAAGCCTCTGGGCTTGGGCCTGCGTGTGGGATGCCTGCCAAATGATTTGGAAGCATCTGAAACCCCAGGTGGAGGTTGAAGATGTTTACCTGTCCTAGGCCATATATGGTTCTAGAATAACTCACAATTTTGGAATTGATTTGTCTTGGAACATGATTTAATTTTTTTTTTTTTTAAGAAAAGTACAATTGGATTACATGACTCTGGGATGGCATTTTCCCTGGATTTGCAGCATTATGCAGGGATCCGGGTTTCCCCTTGCAAGCTGGTAGTATGCTTGGGGTTGCTGGGAGCAGGATTTAGGAGGCACTGCATGCATGTGCATGCCCGCACACATGCATGTGACTGTGAAAGAATCAGCAGCCTGGAGAGCAGCTCTCTGCAGGTAAATCTATGGCATGAGGGGGCATAGAGGGGACAAATTAAGACCCCCCCCATAGTGAGGGAAGAAGAGGGGCAGGGGTTAGGGGTGCTGCCCAGACAGGGCAGTGCAAGGGACCCCAGGGTTGAGGTTGGGAGTGGGACAGCCATGGGCATCTTGTTTAGGAGGCAGCAGGGGGGCTGACTCCCCACCACTGTGTGCACCCCCAAAGAGGTATGGGGGGGCATATGGCCCCCCAGATTTGTATGTGGGGTTGGGGTGGATGCAGGCTGTAGGCTCTCCACCCTGCTGCCCTCTTCTTGGGAGCCTCACACGGGCATAATGATATGCCCCTTGACTGCCCAGGAGCAGTCAGGGTGGCTGTGGCCTACTGTTGTGACCCCACTGCTGCCAGGTGGGCAGGGGGCATGCTGCCAGTGTGGGGCTCCAGGAAGAAGGAAACACATGTGGGCCAAAGGGGCCCACCTACAAGAATGGACTGATTGAGAGCAGCAGGGTCCAAGGGGGATCTGTAACTAAGAGGACCAGCTAAAGCCTTGCTCTAAGACCCTTAGGCAGCTCCACTTTCCAAATTTGTTAATAAGACCAAGGTGTGGCTGGAAAGGGCAAATGGAGAGTACTTTAGAGTGGAGCAGGAGCCATATTTCCTAGACCACCATAGCTACACCAACACTCCAACCCTGTTAAATTCACAAAGAAGTTTAAAGTAGTACAATCTCTAGTAATCCCTCTGCCTGGACAAGGTAAGTACATCAATGACTTCCATCACTTTGGGCTGCAGATGAATTGGGCAAAAGAAAGAGAGGATGGTGGCAAAGAAGTAATACTCTGAAGGACCAGCAATCACTAGCCCACCCAACCTTTATCAAAGAAGTACGTGTCTAATGTACAATTTAAGGCATCTTCTCCCTGCTTCCTGATATTCAGAGTGAAACAGGAAAACTGTCTTTGTTTCACCTAAAACCAGCCAAAATGTTGCAACCTATGCTATTAGAATTGGGGCCACAATGATCTATGTTTTCAGGATGTCAAGGTTAGGCTTTGGCAACTCACTGTACAGAACTATGAGAACTCTAGCATTCAAATAATCTTCAAAGAGGCCTAAATACTGCTCTTAGCACTCTTGGCCACATGAACCACCAAGCAGCATATCATCCCAGTTCATCACTCACTGCATTGATTTCTCTTTGACTTACAGTGTCAAACTCAAGGGATACATATTAATTGTCTTGACTATCTGTGGAAATGAATGAAGATACTTAACTAACACTTCTTTTTGTGATGGTGACCTCTTTTGACAGCTGCAGTCCTCAGAAACTTATAAAGTCAGGAGAAGTTTCTCAGAAAGAAGGTTTTGTACTTCTTACTAGAAGGAATGAAAATGGCTGCAAATGTCACTTCCTTCAGAACAAAGTGTAATACCCATTTCTTTGAATGCCCACAGCAGCAAATATAACCACAAAAGGAGGACATGAAGATATTTAAAGAATATGAGAGTTGAGATCCCTTTTAAAGGGAAACTTTTATCCTATCTAATGCAACTGTTCTTGTTATCTATATGTCTAATGCTTTTTAGCTTCCCACACAGTCAGTGATAATTAATTCACCAGGATTCACCAGTTCTGGCTCATGGAACTGTCATCTGGCCTCCATAGGTCCAGAAATTTAATGGTGAAGTAGTGGTAACATTAATTGCTGTTCACTTGCTGCCAATTTTTTGGACCAATAGGGAACCCTATGCAATGGATGTCATGACCCTGCACACGAGAACCACAGCCAGATCTGTGAGTATAGGCTTATACTGGTGCATGGCCAGATTTGGGCTTGTGTGGTTGGGCCAGTACACAGCCAGATCCAGAGCACAGGGTTGGGCCTCCCCTGCTTGCTGACCCTGTGCTGGATCTAGCCCACATGTTCATTTTGAAGAGTTAAATTCCCACAAGTGATCTGTATGTTGTTGCTAAAGTGATAAGGATTGATATATAAATGAATATCAAAAATGCAAATTTCAGCAAGCTTAGGTCACTAGTATAGCAAGTGCTGTGGGACCAGGGACCACAGGTGAAGGGTGTGCATGAAGAGTGGCTGTTCCTTAAGGACACAATCCTTGAAGCACAAAAGAAGTCCATTCCCATGTGGCAAAAAGGTAACAGAAGGGCTAGGAAGCCCTCTTGGGAAATCAGTCCTCTTAAGAAAGAGGCTTATAAACATTGGAAGCTTGAGTCAGTCCCCAAGGAGGAGTACTCCATGACAGCCCATGTTTGCAGGGAACAGATAAGACATGCTAAAGTGGTGACCAAACTTAGATTAGCAACAGGAATCAAGGACAACAAGAGGTCCTTCTTTAGATACATAAGAAACAGGAGGAAAACAAATGGGAGTGTGGGGCCATTGCACAATGACTCAGGATAGCTGGACACTGGCACTCAGGAAAAAGCTGAACTTCTGAATGATGATGCTGCCTCAGTCTTTCACTGGACCAAAAGGAAAACCATACCAGGTAGAGCAGAGGATGATCACAGTAAGAATAATTGCCTTCCTACTATTTCCGTATAATTGATATATGAACAATTAATATAATTAGACATATACAAGTCAGCAGGACTGGATGATCTTCATCTGAAAGTGCTGAAGATGCTGGCCAAAGTCATTGCGAAACCCCTGGCAAAACTCTTCCACAATGCATGGCGGTCTGGAGAAGTTCCTGAGGACTGGAAGAGGTCCAATGTTGTGCCCATCCACAAAAAGGGCAGGAGGGAGGACCCGAATAACTACAGGCCAATCAATCTAACTTCCATCTGAGGGAAAACCCTAGAAAAGTTCATCAAGGAGTCTATCTGCGATAAGCTTGCAGAAGGTAAGATTCTGAATGACAGCCAGCATAGCTTGACCATGGGCAGGTCTTGTCTTACCAATCTCATCTCCTTCTATGACCAGGTAACTCGCCACCTGGACATGAGAGAGAAGGTTTGCATTGTATACCTAGACCTTTGATCAAAAGGCCTTTGATCTAGTATCTTATGATGTCCTCACAAGAAAATTGGAGGATTGTGGGCTTAACTCAGAGATAGTTATATGGGTGAGAAACTGGCTGCAGGCTGGGACCCAGAGAGTCATAGTGAATGGATCTGTGTCATCCTGGTGAGAAGTGAGCAACAGGTTTGGTGCTCAGTACAGTATTTTTCAATATCTTTATTAACAATTTGGATGTGGGGGTGAAGAGCTCAATTTTCTGGATGACACGAATTTATGGGGAAGTATAATCATGCTTGAAGATAGGCTACAGTTACACATGGACCTAGACAGGCTAGCAAGTTGGGCGGATCAGAACCTGATGAAGTTCAACATTGAAAAATGTAAAGTGCTCCACCTCAGGACAAGCAATCCCCAACACACCTACAGGCTTGTCAGCACCCAACTGACTAGCACCGTGAATGAAAGGGACCTGGGGGTAATAATAGACAACAGTATGAATATGAGCCAGCAGTGAGATGCTGGAGCCAGTAGAGCAAATAATACTGTAGCATGCATCAATTGATGCATCTCCAGCAATGCCAAGGAGGTAATTCTTCTACTCTACTCAGCATGGATGAGACCACAGCTGGAGTACTGCATCCAGTTCTGGGCACCACACTTTAACAAGGACATGGACAAGCTTGAGAGAGTCCAAAGAAGAGCTACCTGTATGATCAGTCTTAAAAGGCAAGCTATACGAGGAAAGGTTGAGGAATCTGGAACTCTTCAGACTGGGGAAAAAAAGTCTGAGAGGGGACCTGGTAGCTTACCACTATACAATATCAAGTTGCTCGGGAAGCAACTGTTCACCAGGGCACCCAAGGGGAAAGCCAGGAGTAAAGGCCACCAACTCCTGGAAGACTGAGTCAGGCTTAACATTAGGCAAAACTTCCTCACAGTCAGGGGTAAGCTTCCTCCAGAGGTGGCGCAATCACCTTCCCTGGAAATCTTCAAGAGGAGACTAGACAGTCACTTTGCTGGGATCACCTGAACCCCAGTTATCTTTCCTGCTTAGTGCAGAGGGCTCGACCCAATGATCATCCAAGGTCCCTTCCAGCCTTACAATCTATGAATATTTTCTGTTTGTCTACATATAATTACAGAGAGGCAAGGGGGAAAGAGAGAGAGAAAATAATGATCTTTTGTCCTAGAAAAACATAGAAAAGAATGCATGGAGAAAAAACTAGGATCTAACAACTTCTTAAAAAAACTGAAAATCATTACTTTAAATTATTTTCAATTTAAAAATCTTCTCACCAGGGAAATTTCATAGGTTGGTGTAGCTTGGAGTGGGACTAAACCAAAGCTCTGGAAATTTCAGTAGTCCCAGCTTCAGTTGCTTGCATAGGTGTTATGATTACAGCAACTCACAGAGGGAAATGTGAATATAGTCTTTTTTTATTTTTAAAAACCCAAATAAAGATCACAGAACAGCAAACA
Organism: Caiman crocodilus; assembly: GCA_030014935.1. NCBI lineage: Eukaryota > Metazoa > Chordata > Crocodylia > Alligatoridae > Caiman > Caiman crocodilus. Next base: position 9,826,866 of record JAGPOW010000290.1, read on the forward strand.
GGAAAACAAAAAAAAGAGAGACAAAATAAGCAATGAGATACTATTCTATCTCAGCCCTATAGAAAAATCCCTGAAGCAGAGGTAAAATCAACAAGTTGGATACCCTGGGCAAAACTCCCCTACAGGGGAGCAGTGGGTGTCAAGTGCCAAAGAGCAGGAGAAGGGAGAATGGGAAGGAAGGTGGTCAGTCCTACATGTCTCGGGAACTCAAAGAGCCCCACAGCTCTTGCCCTTGTATCTGGCTTCTATGGATAGACAACATCAGGAGGCGCTACTTCACAGTCAGGGCAGCTAGGATCTGGAATCAGCTTCCAAGGGAAGTGGTGCTTACTCCTACCCTGGGGGTCTTTAAAAGGAAGCTAGATAGACACCTTGCAAGGGTCGTTTGACCCCAGAATCCTTTCCTGCCCATGGCAGGGGTCAGACTTGATCATCTGCTCAGGTCCCTTCTGACCCTACCAGCTATGAAACTACGAAACACGGGGCTGCTTCTGACACAAAGGCTCAAGGCTGGGAGCTCCATTCCAGCCCAGATAAGTCAGTGCCCAGCATTGGTGCCCCTTCACCTCCTAGAGTAAGTGAACAGTTAGGAGAGCAGGTACATGTGTGTCTCCTGTCTCGTCCTTATTCCAGACTCCTAAGGATACCTTTTGTATATCGTCCTTAACACACACTAACACATGTCCATTTTATCACTTCCTTACTCCACAAATTATAAACTGTGCATAATTTGATAAATTATCTATTTCCAGAATTATCTATTTGGATTTGCAGGTGTGTCATATGTTATGCCATCCTATCCATATAGTTACCATTACCACACGTAGGGTAAATACTGGTACTTATCAGACCCAAATAATTGCTTATGCTTATTACACCCAAGCCTGAAGACTACTGCACTAAGCTCTTCATTCAGAGATCTTTGGTTTTGCCTATTCCTTACTTACATTATAGTGTGGTTACTTCCTATAGCTACAGGTCACACCGGTGCAAGCTACACTTTAAGTGTACAGGCTTCTCTCTCTTTATGCAGGTTCTGTATGTGCAAATTCACTCTTATGTAATGACCCTTTTTATACCAAAAGTTTGTTATATGCATGGTAAATTCACTGTTAAGTGATCCGTGTGGTGGCAGCCTGCAGTCAGCTGCTTTGTGCATTGCATTGTGGGAGTGATGCACACCAAAATATAGTCTCCTGTGTGGATCTGTGCTCCTCGCTCATTGTCTTCAACATGTTTTTCTGTAGTTGTTATCTCTATTATGACTTCCAAGTGTCCCACTAGCTTATCTCCAACTGTCTGCTGTTCGTGAGCACCAAAATTGTCTTGTAAAAATGGTAGAAATGGGTCCAGAGGTCAGAACAATCAAGGTCTTGGAAATTTCCCATATTAATTACATTGTAAAGTGGGTTACCTTTATGCAAATTTGAGTTGTGCACCGTTTTCTAGGAGCGCATGTACCACATCAAGCAAGGGAAACTGTAGCTCACTGAGCCTAAATTGCTAGCAGATCCAGAATTTCAACTCTGCCCATAACACTGCCAACTGTTGGCCTGAAACAAATACCATTCTTATGTAGAATACACTCTAAATTAGGACATTTAAAATGATAAACAATATTCTCCCTATAAATATTTACCACATAAGCTGCAACTGCCATCAAAAAGGAACATACAAGAACTCACTGCATCAATGGAATTAGTTCAAATAATTTATTCAAGTACCAAGCAAAATTAATTAACATTGTATCAATAGTCACGATATGGCTCAAAATCCTTTAGTGCTTGGTAAACATCCGGAGGGATATCTTGATATCATTTCAGGCATGAAAGCAGGTGAGATTTTCAACAATGGAATTCTTTCATTTTTAGAGTGCTATAAAATACCTTTCTATACTGGCAGTGCTTACTGGAATTTTGGCCCAAACACAAAGAGCTATTCTAATATCTAGGTAAAATATAGGATTTAGCTGTGATAACAGACTCGATGTAATGGTGGGGGGGCAGGAAGGGGTGGGAGGTTGTTGTTCCTGATATTTTTAGGCACAGACATCCACTTTTCTTTCAGTCTATCCAGCTCTGCTTGGACTTTTTTCCAGGTCATGCTTTTATACAGTATTTACTAGAGTTACAATGCCTTTAAACTTTCACAATATGCAGTTTATATGGTAAAAAATACTTAGTGAGAATCTGGGCAACATTCAGTAAGCTGTCCTGTTGGCTAAGCAATTACTTGGTCCAAGAAATGCATGAAGCATTTCTGTAGCATTCTACAATTTTCTGTAGCATTCTTGTGGATCTGATGTACTAACACATTCTCTCTGATTTTGTCTTTTCTAGCATGAATTCTGAATTCTTCAACAAATTCATACCATTTGCAAGACATTTTATCACCTCATATAGCAAAGAAAATCTTGTAGCCGCATCCCCTCTCATGACCCTCTCTGTCTCCATCACAACCTTGCTCCCTCATATATTTGAACTGAAACAATATTCATATTGCTGATGTAAGCAAAGAGGTTTTGTAAGCCTGTAAAAGGACTCTACAAACACCAAATTGCTACAGTCGTCATATTTTCTGACAGAAAAGAGAATGTTTTCAGCAATATAATCAAAATTAGCAGTGTTCTGTCTTCCATTACAACTTAGAATTAATGCATGAGCCCTAAATATCATATTCCTAAGTTCTTTCAATTAGCTGGGTCTCTCAAGAATTTTTTCCCGTTAGACCCAATTTAGCATCAGTGTTGAAATCAGATAATTTTCTTGAAAGTGACAAAAATAAAACACTGCTATGCTCCATTCAGTTGCTTAGAAGATTGTGTAGCATTGTGTATTCAAAGAAACTGAGGATGGAAATGTCTCATCCAGCAGACAAGGTTCTTTGGGTGAAGGTGATATCTTTTATTAGACCAACTTAAATAGTTGGAAAACAATTTTTAAGCAAGCTTTCAGGTTCAAAAACCCTTTGTCAGGCTAAGGAAGTTTCAGCATTTGGTGTGTGCTCTTCCTGGATGGAATGAAAAGTGAAGAAGCCAGAGGCTGGGCTTGTATGCATACAAGACAGGTAGTTAGTGAAAATGTAGATTGTGGAGTTAATGGGTGAGAGACAGACTGGATTGTGGGGGAAGAGAAAGGGAATGAATAGTGCAGTACCTTTGAAGTCAGCTGTCAGGCAGGTTATACTATGTCATAAAATCCAATGTCAATATTTAGTCCATGTTTTTTAGTATCCAGGAGGATGATGAAATGGAGTTTGTAGGCTCATCTCTGAGAAGTGTTTTGTAAGTTCCTTTTGAGGATCAGGACTGGGAGATTGAAGAGAGAGTGGTTTTCTTGTAAGAAATGTGCCCCCACAGTATTTGGGTATTCTTGTCCTTGATAGATTTCCAGTGTGTATTCATTCTGGTGCAGTTGTTGTCTGGTCTTTCCTACATATTTTCCATCTGGGCATTTGGTGCATTGGATGAGATATATTACATTCCTGGAGGTGCAGCTGTAAGATCCAGGAATGCTAAAGGCTCTGTTGTGGGATGTAGTTATTGCGGTGCTGGTGGAGATGTGTTGGCAGGATTTGCATTTCTTGTCATGGCACAGTATGGATTCTTTTGGTGTGTTCTGGGTCTGAGGAAGTTTCATAGTTTCACAGTTTCATAGTAGCTAGGGTCAGGAGGGACCTGAACAGATCATCTAGCCTAATCCCCTGCCACAGGCAGGAATGAATGCTGAGTTCACAAGACCCCAGACAGGTGATTGTCCAACCTCCTCTTGAATATGCCCAAGGTAAGGGTGAGGACCACCTCCCTGGGAAATTGGTTCCAGATTTTGGCCACCCTAACTGTAAAATATTGCCTTCTGATCTCCAACCTAAACCTATTCTTCATCAGCTTATGACCATTGTTCCTTGTCACCCCAGATGGTGCTGGGGAGAAAAGAGGTCTGCCTATTTGGGGGTCAGACTCAATGATCTGTGATTGGACATGATGATCTATTGAGGTCCCTTCCAACCCTAACATCTATGAATCTATTAATCTATTTGCTGTTGATCTCCCCTGATGAGTTTGTAGGCAGCCACCAGGTCCCCCTCACCCTCCTCTTGCTGAGGCTGAATAGGTTCAGGTCCCTCAGTCTCTCCTCGTAGGGCCTGTCCTGCTGCCCTCTCACTAAGTGGGTGGCCCTCCTCTGAACCTCTCCAGGCTGGCCACATCCCTTTTGAAGTGTGGTGCCCAGTACTGGATGCAGTACTCCAACTGTGGCCTGACCAAAGTTGCACAGAGGGGGAGTATCACCTCTCTGGACCGGCTTGAGATGTACCTTTGGATGCTTGACAATGTATGGATGGCCTTGCTGGCTGCAGCCTGGCATTGGCGGCTCATGTTCATCTTGGAGTCAATAATGACTCTGAGATCTCTTTCCGCTTCTGTGCTTTCAAGAAGGGAACTTCCCAGTCTGTATGTATGCTGGAAATTCCTTCTCCCAAGGTGCAGCACCCTGCTTTTGTCTTTGTTGAACCTCATCCTATTCTCGTTTGCCCACTTTTGTAGTCTGTTTAAATCTAGTTGCAGCCTCTCTCTCCCTTCAAGTGTGTCTACCTTGCCCCACATCTTAGTGTCATCAGCAAATTTGGACAGTGTGCTTTCCACCCCCTCGTCTAAGTCCAAGTCTGCTTCTGGTGATGAGGTTGGGGAGGTTCAATGCTTGTTTGAAAGCTAGGATGGATGGCTTTGGGAAGATCTCTTTAAGACTGGGGTCCCTTTCTAGTATGGGTTGCAATTGTTTGAGGATTTTCCGTATGGGTTTGAGGGAGGAGTGATATAACATAACCAGTGGTGTGCGATTTGTGGGGGGTGGAAGGGGGGGTTCCTGTATTGCAGCAGTTCTTCACGTGGTATCTGGGTGGCTCTTTCAAACGTGTGATCTCTCTCTCTCTGAAGGAGTGCCCTTGTTGGGTGAAAGTCTTTTTTAAGATTGGTGAGGTGGCAATCCCGAGTGTTCTCTTCAGCACAAATTTGGTGATATCTGAGGTCTTGGCTATATATCACAACTTTTTTGGTGTGTTTAGGGTGATTTCTGGTTCTGTGCAGATATGTATGTTGGTCTGTGGGTTTCTTGTATAACGCGATCTGTAATTTGTCATTCTGGATACTGATCATCGTGTCTAAAAAGGAGATGCTGGTGCTAGAGTATTCTAGAGAAAGTTGGATGGAGGGGTGGTGATTGTTGAATTTCTGATAGAACTCAATCAGAGACTGCAGGTTTTCAGTTCAAATGATGAAAATGTCATCAATATATCTTAAGTATAGCAAGGGTTTGATGGTGCAGTTCTTGAGGAAGTCTTCTTCCAAGTGGTTCATAAAAAGGTTGGCATACTGTGGGGCCATTTTGGTGCCCATAGCTGTTCCCATTGTCTGGAGGAAGTGTCGGTTATTAAAAGTGAAATTGTTGTGTGCGAGGATGAAGTGTATAAGGTCAGTAATGTCTTTAGGTCTGTATTCTGAGTTGTAATTTTGTTCCTGTAGATACGCAAAGCAGGCTTGGATGCCATCCTGGTATGGGATGTTGGTATATAGGCTGATAATGTTCAAGGTGGCGAGGAGAGTGTTGCTGGGAAGGTGGTCTATATTTTTAAGTTTCCATAGAAAGTTTGTAAGGTCTTAGACAAAACTTGCTCTGTGGGTGACGAGCAGTTTTAGGATTGATTGAAAGAAACTTGATATTTCCTCAGTTAGGGTCCCATGGTTGGATATGATAGGTCTGCCAGGGTTCCCTTGTTTGTGGATTTTAGGGAGCATGTAAAAAGTCCCTGGGTT
>JAGPOW010000290.1:9840091-9853650 GCA_030014935.1 Caiman crocodilus
TCTTCAACTGAAACACCTTCTTTGTCGACACCTTTCTGCATTTGGCATCTTCTGCTGCCATTTTCTGCGTGTTCACACACATTTTGCCACTTATACAACCATAAGGAATGCAGTGCTGGGCACTTTTCAAAGCCCCAGCGCTGTGGCACTTGCATATGTAAAAATGCCTTTATGTCCAATTCATTCATTCTGTGGCAAATTAGGAACCTCTCTCTAAGGCTGGAGAGAGGAGATTTGTCTGAGGGGTGGCACACAAGTATGGCTAATGCTTACTCATCTCATAGTGTCTGTGAAGACAAAACAGTTTTAAAACCCACAAGGATTTCATGCATTCAGTCAGTTCATCCCAGGCTGCAAGAGTGCCATGCCAAAGCACTCATTATGGAATGTTTTCTTTAGACACACAAGAAAGCAGCTTTTGGCTGTTTTCCTCAGTGGCAGCCTCCAACCCTGGTGGCCTTCTGGTGTTTATTTTGCTAACTCATTCTATAATTTTGCCCAAAATGCTATGGCTATCTACACTATCATATTGGGGGCAGGGGGGAAGAAGAAGTATTCAGTGGATTATTTTCCTTTTTAAACAAAAAGTCTTTGAAGCAACGCTAGACAATATCTAGAGATGCTGCTTTGGTTCCTTCCATCTTAGGACCTGTTCCATTGTCTTCCTGCAGATTCTGAAACTTGTAGAAATTGACCGATTAACAACTGACAAAAAAAATTACAATGTACTTGATCTGAGAAAGGATAAATTCAGCTGATGAAGGATTAATGACATTTTGGATCATGCTCCCTCTTGTTTTATGCAGAGGGCAGTATATTTTCTATGACTTTTATATTGCCAAGATATTCTAGTTGGCTTAGAAACAGCAACTTGGAAACCTCAACATTAGTATCAGGCATAGAGTTGAACATCTGCTTTTAATGACCTGACTCATAGCACTATTGTTTTGTTGTGCTTGCTGTTCTAGATGTTGAGATGACCTGAAAATAACCTAATAATAAATGCAACATTCAAGTAGTTGCTAAAGAACTCATGCAAAGCTCCAACCTCATGTCTGTGGCAGCCCCTACTCCTCCCATTACTCCTGCTTCTATTGTGGCTAGAGGCCCTTTCTTTTTGCTTCTGCTTTCTGACCTGCTCCTGGGACCAGATTGGTGTGGTTGGAGGTAACCTAGCGAGTGGTCTGTGTTGCCTGCACACTGTGCAAAGCTGGGAAGAGAGGACCTGGACTCCACATATGACCAGAAGCAGAACTAGACTACCCAGGGGAGCTGCCTCTACACAGCTGAAGCCCATGTAGTTTGTACCTTATGACATTGCCTAGAATTTGGACAATCCTGCTATATATGATAAAACCCCAGTTTGGAACCAATACAGGTTCTAGTCATCATGTTTAATTTTTATCCTAAAATAGGAAGATTACCCTTTAGAGGAGCAAAAGACTTGTCAGTTTGGTGATTACAGCATCAGCTTTAAGCTAAATACTACAGTCCTATTTTACATCAGCTTTTAGGCCTGTTTGGAGCTTGCTTAGCTGTGCTCATGCATGCTTCTTTGAAGAGGAATGGAAATGCTTTCATTTGTTTCACTTTACTCATGTTCTGACTTACCCTCTGAGGATTCCAATAGGCCAGGTTTGAAATCCAGAATACCAGTTATTTTACATCAGTTTGTCAACATGAACTGGAGGAAACAGCTTTTTCTAGATTTCCTCCTCTAAATGTTGTGGGTCAGAGTCAAATAGTCTGAATTGGTAGCTGGAAAGGAAGTATAATCCAGACTTTATTGAATTTAAAGGTTCTTCTTCTTTTGTTCTGTAATTTTTTTGTTTCTGACTACAGTGATGTGTGTGAGTTCCAGGATGAAGATACCTTTTTCTGATTTTGACGGCTTAGTAGTAGCAGTTTTGGGATTTTCCTTGATTAGATTGGTAGATTAGTAGTGGTTTTGGATTTCCCCTGATCAGACAAATGGAGGGCCGGGTAATATTAAATTGGAGATTGAAAATATTCATCTGGGGAGTCACACCGCGGGACTAGAGGTCACCTCTCAGAGAACTGGAACACGTATCCTTAATTATTTTCTTCCTGTGATGGGGACTTCTCAGACTCTATGAGGGAAGGAGAATCATGAGAGAGAGTTCTTCGATAGGAATAAACAAAACTTGACATTGGTCTGAGGCCTGAAAGACCAAAAATTGGGTTCCCAAGTTTGTAAATCTTACGGAGAGTAGGCCACATGAATTAAGGTAGATAACATACTCTCTCCAGATTCTGCTCCAGTAGAGCAATGTAAATGGAATATGGGGCTGTATAAAGAGGGGAGAGGCAGATCCAGTGAGGGTACAGTTGCACCTCCTTTTGATTCCTGGTCCATCCAAGGCTTAAAACAAACTGCTTGACAGTAGCAATGGCACTGTTATTCAGGGAGCAGTGAGGAAGTCACTTGCTTTCATGACTCATTATGATCTATTTGATTCCTTTAAACTTTTTATTTTGTGGATGTTAATGACCTTTCTTTTTAAATGGTCTTGAAGTTCAACTAATAAAACTAGACTTTCTTCTTCAGTTCTGCTGTCTGTTGACTGCTCCTGGTAATGTAGCTCCTATTTCGCAGCCCTGCAGACTGTTTTTAACTCTAAAAACATTAACTCAGGTGTGGAAATGACTTTTAGTGAAGTGTTGGAGGCATGGTCAAGATGCTCAAAAAGGCTAGATTTTGTTTTATGAAGCTGCAGAAGAGATGTCAATTTAATTCTAATGTCTGAAAAAACATCAAAATACCAGGGTTGATGGGGAGTCCCTTACAATCAGTGAATGAAGCTCAGTAGAAGAGTCTCCACAAAGTTATATTTTCCAGATACAGATCTGGAGGCTGAGAAATGATCCTGTCACAAACTGCTGACTGTAGCCTGAGGATAGCTGAAATGTGAAATATTCATGAGACTCGTAGAGTGTGGTGGCTGGTGGTGGTTAGAAAGTACAATGGTTCAACCTCTCCCAGCCAGAGTCTAAAACAAAGCCCAGTTGTTGGTTCCACATTTTCTGACGTACTAGAGGCAGATGGGCAGCTTTTTGCTACCTGTGACTGAAAGTCAGTACTGCCACAAGTGAAACTGCTATACGCAAAACACCTGCAACAGGGACTATCTATCCTTTGGTACTCACTCTCTGCTAGAGTGAAGTCTTCCAGGAGAAAAAGCAGCCTTTAAGCAGCTGGAAGCATAATAAATTCCCTTTCGGAACTGTACAGCTGAGGAAACTTCTGACTTCCCTCTTCATTTTCCAGACCTTAACTGAGACCCAATATAGCATAGAGACAGCTACACACTGTGGGGCAAGGCGTTGTGAACTCCCTGAAACTTCCATTAAAATGTCTTTAGAAAAGAGGGGAAAGCACAAGGTAAAAGGAAAAAAGCAAAAGAACAAAAATATAGAGGCTATTTTATCCTACAGATCCTTCTATCCAAGCTGCCAGGACATAGACAGAGAGCACATCTACACATGCATATTAATGTGACACAGTAAACTCCAGCACAGTTCCTGTCAGAGTTTATTGCTCCTGGGCTCAACATTTATGCACATGCCCAGAATCACAGCATTTTGAGCCAAGGCAACACAGCCCTGGCTGGCAGCCAAGGCTACTCTGACCTGGCTCAACATGCTGTGGAGGAGTTGGCTGGGGCACAAGGGTGCTTCAGTGTGGGGCTAGCTGACAGGAGGCCCTCTCACTGAAGCAACCTTGTGTACCAGCCAGCCCCATCAACATCTACATGTCTGTTGTGGCAGAGTAAATAACTCTGCTGTAGGATAGTACTTGTATCTGGCAGTACTAACCTACAGTGAACTTTGTTTACTATGGCCTAATAGCTCTGAACATGTAGACTGGTAACACTTTACTGTGGAGCTAGTTAAGCAACTCTGCAGTAAACATCTTATGTAGATGCACCCAAAGGAGAAGAGGAGTTCCAGAAGCCAGAGCAAAAACTTCCTTCCTCCAACTGACAGGCCTGGTCCTGCCTCTGGACCTGCAGGGCACAGGAAAAGTCAATCATGCAAGCTTGGATAAAGAAGAGATGCATGAAAGACTGAAGAAAAAATTCACTGAAAGTTTTATTGCTCTGTTGGGAGAGAGAGGTGTTCATCAAGATTCTGCTTTTTGCAGAAACAGCAAGAGTTTGAGAGGGGTCAGAAATTAAATGGCAGTACTTTGGTAAGATAGAAGGAGTAAGCTCTTAATGAGCAAAATATCCTGGCTCATGCAATTTCCTGTTACTTCTTATTTATTATTGCCCTTAAGAGAGCAATCCTGCCTTTTCCTGTGTTACTACTCTCATTGTCAAAAGGCTTTTACTCTGTATTTACTCTTAGCTCTTTGGAAAATAAATGGTGCTTTCATTTTGCAGAAAACAACAATGAAAAAGGAGCTTTATGTCATTTTTTAACAAAATTTGTCACTTGTCAATTTAGCCCTAATTGATGTAGATCCCACCTATTGGAAGCTAAAACATCTAATGCACTTTGTTTTGTTGGCAGGTAAAAAGTTCAGTGCAGAGTATTTCTGTCTCTAAGATAATAGAGTCATTTCCCTTGCCTCTGACCCAAACCTGTGTGATTTATTGCCTACAGACACTTCAGCAGTGTTTAGTACTTTGCCAACAAGGAACAATTGTACTTTAAGGGGCGTGATTAACTTCTTAATCTTCTTTAATTTGTTAAAGTTTCTTTCCCCTATTTACTTACATCAAAAATCATGAATTTATGGTAAGGAATCACAAACAATTGCACTTCCATCTACAACACATTAAGGAACAAAGGACATGAATGGAACAGAGTCATCGTATTACAATTTAGCTACTAATACCACTCAGGGTTTTTTCACCTTGGCCCAGGCCCATGTGAAGTCAGCCAGCAAAACACACTTCTGACTTCATGTTGCATCATGATTTATCACATATGCAGCTCTTAAAATAATGACTGACTTGGGTAACATTTATTATGTCATATTTGATAATGTGCAATGCAATTTAAGTGAGCAAAGCAGGCACTGCTTTTTGCAAGTACACCCCTATATAGAAGTCTAACATCCACAGCATCAGCACTCAGTTGCAAAATTTTAGTATCAAATTCTTAAGCATGTTTAAATAGAGATTGGAGTCTTAGAATAACTAATTTATCCAAGCAGGATGGATGTCTGCTACCTATCCAAGTACATGATCAGAGAGAATAAATTTTGAATTTTGAGTGGGCATAGTTAACAACAGCTGTGCAAATAGTACAGGCAAGAAGGTGACTTCTGAAGACTCACCAAACAAGCTGTGTTCTGGCAAAAGGAAGAGAAATCTACCTAGATGGACCTTTCACGGAACATTAGTTTTATGTGTTAGCAATCTGAGCAAATGAAAGGAACTGGCTTGGAAAGGATTAGTCAGTGAAAACTGAGCTCTGCTAGCCAATTTTTTTAACTATATCAGTGCATATAAAAGTCACAAGTTTTTTTAATAAAAAACAAATTATATATGAATGCATTACTTGTAAAATAACCTGTATTCACATTCATCATGTAGGCTGACATAAACTAAAATCCAATTCTAATATGTACTGTATTAACGTTCATGATATACATGAGTAGGCAGAAACATAAAGAAATGTAAAACAGATGGGGAATGGAAGTTCATGGCAGGATAAGAGTAGGCAGACTTTGAGTTCATGGATTAAAAGGGAAAATAAAAAGAATCAAGACATCTACATGCACTATATCCTACTTTACTCATTGTTTCATTCCTGGCGCATGTGTCTGTTCCAAGGATTTGAAGGGTCACATTCCCAGGTTTCCTAGTCCTACTCTGAATGACGCTTCCAAAGAGCTACTTTGAAGTGCATTGTGGGGCATTCTGTCCCTCTCTCATGACCTTAAGTAATTTTCCCCAGACATCACATGTACTTGTGTCTCTCCCACTTTGCCTTTTGTTTATACTGGCATTTCTTGAGCAGGTAAAATAGCTATGGGATTACTAACAGTGGCCTGAGAATTTCTACATGAGGAAGCAGATTTTCAAGTTGTTGTATGAGGCTTGTCACAATGTTCTGATACCAGGGAAGTCATATCAGTGGTGAAATGGTGCAACCATTTGGGAATTGCCTAACCCAGACTGCTAAATCTGTGTGATTCGCTGAGGTCAGTTCCTAATGGTGGAATTATTGATATAATTCTAAAGTTGTGTCATCTTGATAGTGGGAATAACCCTGAAAGAACAGCTAGCTTTCAGAGGATGGGCTCCCAAGACCACACTGAAGCCACCGAAATTCCATATATTTTTTCAAGTACAGGCAGTCCTCGGACTTACAACACAATTGATTCCTGAAAACCATGTCTTAAGTCCAACTTTGTAACTTGATACAAAGTAACTGATACCTTAACAAAATCTATAAGGATAAATAAGAAGTAAGAAAACAACTTAGCTGCTACAAAAAAAAATTTCAAATGGACCAGCTGCCTGCTTTCAATTTCAGTGTTGTTTTTTTAAAGTTCAGTATGGTGAAAAAATCATGTTATGCAAAACTTGTAACCCCAATCTAAATAAACTAAGTAGCTGCAAAGAAAACAGAAACATCCATACTTAAGGACAATCTAGAACTCCCAATGCATAAAAAAATTGCAGCTTGCACCTTACAGGAGAGGAAAGACATCGGGAGGAACGCTAATAAACAGAAGAATTAACCCATAGGTCATCAACAACCAGGGATTGCACCCCTAAATCCTCCCCACCAAAGGGGACATCTAAGAAGCACAGGACAAGAATCAAACCTTCCACTGAAAATTTTGGCAATGAATTTTCAAAGATGGCTTTCTGCCTGAATTTATTCCATACAAACTAAATTATTTCTTAATGCACGTGTTGAGCCTCAGTGCCTTTTTATCTTCAATGTGAAGCATTACAAGTATGAAGTAAATAAAGCTCCCTGTTTTTCCACTGATGTAACATATTCTTGTGTTTAATCCAAGTTTCTTCTAAAACCACTATAATACTTTTTTAAACACAGTGACCCTGTAGTACCCAGTCATAACTGCTTTCAGATGGATCAAGTGTCCTGAAGACAAAGAGAAACAAATAAGAGAGACAAATAGTCTTAAAATCATACATCTAAGGTGAATTACAATATAGATAGTATTAATGAACACTTGGAAGCTTCACTCTTAAACTTCCTATACCAGTTAGGTTTAAAGTCTTAAATATAATAATAGGGACTATTCAAAGTAGAATTCTATCTTGAGAGGTATGTAAAATAGCATTGCAGAGTCATATCCTCATTGTCAATTTTTCCATGTCTAATATTCACAATTTACTGCTGATTTCAAATTGCCAGTCCTGCAAACTTAGTGGGGATGTGAATGTCAAGCTGAATCTTGCATTTGGTATCACCAATTATTAGCAAATAATAATAACTCCTACCACCAGATTCTGTATAATGCTTTTATACAACTGTGCAAAGGAGATAATCATTATTATCCTCATTTTACAGATGGGAAAACTGAATGGAGATGTGAAATGACTTGTCCAATGTCACTCAACAAGCCAAGGGCTGAGCCAGGAAGAAAGCACAGGTCTTCTAAGTCTTGGTCCAATCCTTGATCCACTTCCCCTACCTAGAGATTCTGCAGCTTGTTGATGTACAAATCTGAATCCAGCTCACTTCCCTTACTGTCAAATCAAAGTAAGGGAAGGGATCTACTCCTTAAATAAAGGGATTCACCTGCAAAAGCTCCTTTCTTGCTGCTTCCTCATTACTACCTACCTTTTCCATCCTTGTTTGGCATCTTCCTTCCCTCCCCTCTGAAAAAGAGCAGGTTGCTCAGGAGTCACCCACCCTGTTCATTCTTTCCACTCCTTAACACATCACTGTCCTCGCCTTAATCCCCACACTGAAATTCCTATTTCAACCAAATATCCCAGCTCTTCTTACCCCACTCCTATCCCACCAGGCCACAGGCTCTTCTGCTTCCTCCTTACCTTCCCTATAAATGTAAATAGTACCACATAGCTACCAGCCAGGTCATGTGAATGAGCAGTGGCATCTGCCAGGTCAGGAAATAAGAGAACTAAAACCGTAACAAAAAACAACAGAAACCCACACACTTTTGAGTAACGCATGAATAATGAAGCTCATGTTGAACAGAACTTAAGCTCACAAATGGCATGAGTGCCCTGTAGAGCTATAGTTTAAGACCCTTCTGTTGACCTTACTATAGTGTTTTCCTTCTTGAGCTCTGACTCAACATGTTGTGACACACTAGCTGACAATTCATGTAGTTAGACTGAAACAAAAACCTGTTGTTGTTTTTTCCTAAAACATATACTGAACTGCTATCTCACAGTTTAAGTTTTGCTGAGCAGACATATGGTGGTGACCACATTGCTGTGAGAACAGCCTGCAGGAAAAACATCTTTTTCTGTGACAACCATACTGGAATGCACATGATTGTTTTGCAGTCTCTTGGTAACTTTCCCACAAGCAAATTAAGATGTTAGAAATAATGCTGCTGTTTTTAAAATATATTTTTATTTGTACCAAATCTGAATACTAAAATCATAGATGTGACATGAGATTATATGTTTCACTGAGAAGGGGATGAAATTGTTTGGGAGATTCTCTTTTTGGCAAAAATGCAAGTAAGAAGCATTAAAAATGTACTCATGGATGTTGATTTTTCACTTTAAAAATGATTAAATATTTCACAATTTTTATAATATTTTGTAAAAAAATTGTAATATGAAACATTTGATTGGTCAGTGTGAAATGACACTTCTTTTCAAAATTTCCTTGACTGTTAATCTAAAATAAAAAAAAACCCTCAAAAATATCAAAAAGCTTGAAATTAAAATGGAACCTTTCAATTGACCAGAAATAACATTTTTTATTCACCAAAACTTTTCTTTAACAATCCGAACTAAAGGAAATTTAAAAAAAATGCCAAGGAAAATAACTTTTTTTTTGACCCAGCTCTATCAATCTATACCTTTTGTATTTCTTTTCCCAGCCTATTTAAGAAGTCTTTCATTTTTTTTCTGTTTTTCCCGCATCATTCCTAAGAATCCAGATGTAAGCAGGATTTGCAGCACTCAAAAAAAGAAAAAAAGTCCAATCTTATAGCTATTCTATACACAGACAAAAAAAAGCCCATACTGAGTTAATACAACAGATCCATCTAGCCCAATATCTTGCATCTCAAAGTGGCAGAGAGCAGAGGCTATGGGAGAGAATATTTATACAGGGCCTAACCAGACTGCTCTGTCTCCCACCCTTCTTCCCCAATAGCTTCCAACATTTATAGACTTAAAGGGCTCATCTACACAAGACCCTTACTGCATGATAGCCTAATAACACTGTGCAGTAGTGTGCCAGTCAAAAGCATGCTAATAAGCTACTATGCAGCGTTATTGGGCTATTGCATGGTAACTGTCACAAAAAAACAAACAAACCATGCATCAGTGCTACTGCACAGTAACTGTAGTTACTGAACATTTAGTTAGTACTTCATTAAGGAAGTACTATACTAAAATGCACAGTAACTACTGTGTATTAATGAATGTGTTGATCCACCCAAAGTATCCAAATTTGAAGGTGACTACCTGTAACAAGCAGGCATCCTGGGGCTGATCTCTATATAGGCTCGCCCACTTATTTCCAGGCTGGCCACCTGCTCACCTCTCCTGCCACACCTTGATGTTCTGGTTATTTGATGTTAATCAGGAGAGAGGCTGCCCATTGCCTACCCTGATGACAGTAGCCTCTGTACACACTCTGACCTTCCTTTCATGTGTCCCATGCCTCACAGATGTTTCTTGGCCTAACACCAGACCTCATCATGATTATGGCCTAACACACAGCCTCATCAAAATCTCTACATATACTGGGTTCCCTGCCCTATCCCTGGGCCTACAAGTCCCATCCTCTGGCTCCAGGCCCCATCCCTGGGCCACAAGCCTCTCCCGGCTCTAACCCTTGTCCTCAGGCTCCAAGCCCTGTCCCTGGGCTATAAGCCTGCCCCATCCTTGGGCTCCAAGGCCCAGCCCCAGGCATCACCCACTCTCTATATCTCTGGGCCCCAGGCCCCCTCACTGGACCCCAAGTCCCTCACAAGCCCCATTCCTTCTGGAGCCTTACACCTGGCTCCATAATGCATCCAGGCAATCCTGTAAGCCTGGGCACTTCCGCAGGTCCCTCCACCAAGCTGGGCCCTGCCTTAGAGCTTGCAGTGAGCCTAGGCTCCCCCTGTCTAGCTATAACCCAACCACAGATATGGGGGCTGGGGTTTAGAGGCATTCATACCTGCCTTTTACCAGGGAGGTAACTGGCCTAGCATTTCTGGGAAGCTACCCTGCCACAGGTAGCTCAGCCAGGCCACCCTTCCCCAGCAGGGTGCAGTTTCAGGTCATGCCCTGGACCATGGGGCCTCTTCCTTCCCCATAGCCCCAGCCCTTACCTCTGAATGATGCTGAACAGCAGCTCAGTCAGTGTTGACCCTCCAGCTCTTGGCAGCCGACTGCTGCTCTGAAGTTCAGGGACGCAGTCCTTATATACTTCAGCTGGGTTAGACTTTCCCATGTGCATCACTTTGCACTCACCAGCATTGAACTTCATCTTCCATTTTGTTGATTATTCAGTCAATTATGTGAAATCCTTCTTCAGTCAACTTGATTTTTAGCAGCCTGAATAATTTGGTGTCATCTGCAAACCGGGTTGCTTCACTGCTCATCTGCCCCCTTCCAAATAATTTATCATTTAATTAACATTAAACAACATAGGTCCCAGCATAGATCATGAGGAGACCTGCTGCACACCTTCCTCATTTATGACAGGTTACCATTTATACCTACATTTTGTTTCTCATTCTTTAGCCAGTTACTGATTCATAAGTGGAGCTTGCCTCTAGTGATATGACAGCCTTATTTCACAAAGTACCTGTGGCCAAAAGTTTTTTGTAGTGAAGTACTTATGTCCCTTCTTTATGGATGACAAACTGAGGCATGGAGACTAAGGGTGAAATCCTGACCCTCCAGAAATCAGTGGGAGCTTTACCATTGACTTCAGAGGGGTCAAGATTTAACTTGTTGAAGATCACAGTTGTGACAAAGTAAAGAATTGATTAAGATCTTCATCAAGTACTCTGTCCCCTGACAGTCCTTCTCCTCCAGTCTATTCTGTGCAGGAAACCCAATACAGCCAGTTGTAAGAAAGCTTCTACTCATGCAAAAGCAAATCACATCTTGTAAGTACCAGCAAACTGTAGATAGTGTGGCACATATTCAGCTATGTCTTTTTTTTCCTTTCAAACACTGCAACTTTAGATTCCTAAAAATTCTAGATTGTTTACATTCAGTAGGAAGAGTTGCTGTAGAGAAGTCAAATCCCCAGGCTACTCCACTATGGTTTTTATTTTTGTTCTTTCTTGAACTTGTTTACATTAATGCAAGTAATTACAGGGCAAAAGCATATGTTTTGCTCCTTGCGTCTGGAAACATCAAAAAATGTATATGCTTAAGAAATATCTAGCTTTAGTCTGATAAACAATCCAGCATAGAGTTACAGATAAAATATGTAATGAAGCAAGATCATATAAGTTAATTCTATCAAATGGTTAAGAAAACTATGTAAAGCATTAGAAACAACACCACAAATGAATATTTAGACTAGTAGCTTTGCAATAAGATGTACTTAAAAATAAGATCAAATGATACCAATTCAAGTTAGCAAAACAAGCTTTGAAATAAATGCTTGCACATGAAAAACTCATGAGTTAAAGTCGGATATCAATAGCAAAATACCATTGTGTGGGAAGTTCTACATGTGCATTTACTACACTGCACAGTAAGCAGCTTCTAGGCTGGTATCTACATGTGCAGCCGTTAAAGTGCAGTAACACTGTGTGTGGACTGTCTTGGGACTAAAGCTAGTCCCAAGTCAGTCCACACACAGAGTATTACTGCTCAGTAAGGTGTTTGTTTATTCATGCATTACTGCAACGAATTGGGCATAAATTTGATACATGCAGGATACAGGTGTCAAATTTACACCCAAGTCAGCATAAGTTGCCATAGTTGCTGCGTAATATGAGTTTGCGCATGTACCTGTACTGCATAGTATTTTGGTTACTGTGCAATAACCTAAATTACTGCACAGTAAATGTGCATATGTAGACATGCCCTGTATCACCAAAAAATCCCTTTTAAATAATATAGTTATAAATAGGCCAAGGGATATATGTAAAATGAAGCATCACTACTAATACTGCAAGGCAAAAGCACACCGAGAAAAGAAGCAGCTTAAGAGTATGATTGGTTGAACCACAAGTTGAAAGTGAAATTTCATTCATTTTTCTCAGGGATGATGGAGCTTGCAGAGATAAAGTAACAGGGATTATCCCAGTAAATTCTATGCAAAGGCTGAAACTAAGTTTCTGAATGTGAGAATGTCCTTTTGTTGGTTTGATATATTGTCTTGACTGAGTTAATTCCTTTCATATATTTGACTTCTGTAATGATTCTGGATAGCCACATAATTAATCATTAGGGTGCTTAACACTTTCACACAGGCTTGGTGTGGTGGTTTAAATATAAAGGGAATAAAAGTGAAGGATTATAAATACACAGTTTCAGGGGGAAAAAGTTGCTGAATATACAGAAGATAAGGCACATTCTACTATAGGAGCTGACTGTAAGAAAAGGTAATTATGACAAAGTGACATTGTATTTTTATTCAGAATAGCATTCACAATGTAAAACGATTCATTTCTATGAATTCAAACAAATGTCTCTCATAGTATCATAGTATCATAGTATCTAGAGTCAGAAGGGCCCTAGAGCAGGCCATCTAGTCTGACCCTCCACCAATGGCAGGAACGAGTGCCAGGGTCATAGGACCCTAGCCAAATACCTATCTAATCTACTCTTAAAGATACCCAAGGTAGGAGCAAGAACAACTTCCCTAGGAAGCTGGTTCCACATCCTAGCCATCCTAACTGTGAAGTAGTGTTTCCTCATGTCCAACCTAAACCTGCTCTCAAGTAACTTGTGACCATTGGTCCTAGTTATCCCTGGTGGTGCCTGAGAAAAAAGAGCCTGTCCTATTTCCTGCTTATCTCCCCTCAGCAGTTTACAGGCAGCCACCAGGTCCCCCCTCAGCCTCCGTTTACTGAGGCTGAACAGGTTCAGGTCTCTCAGACGCTCCTCATAAGGCCTATTCTGCTGCCCGCATATCAATCTAGTGGCCCTCCTCTGGACCCTCTCGAGGCTGTCCAAACCCCTCTTGAAGTGCAGCGCCCAGAACTGGACACAGTACTCCATCTGCGGCCTGACCAATGCCACATAGAGGGGGAGAATCATCTCCTTGGACCGGCTCGAAATGCACCGTTGAATGCATGCTAGGGTTCGGTTGGCCTTCCCAACCACCGACATTGATGGCTCATGTTCATCTTGGCATCAACAATGACGCCAAGATCCCGTTCCTCCACCGTGCTAGCAAGAGGGGAGCTTCCCAGCTAGTATGTGTGCTGGGGG
>JAGPOW010000290.1:9853750-9867273 GCA_030014935.1 Caiman crocodilus
ACTCCTCTTTGGAGACTGCTCCTCTCTTCCAAAGATAGTAAGCCTCCTGCTTAGCCCTCAGGGTCCCCCAAATATCTCTATTAAGCCATGGGGGCTTCCAGGCACTTTTTCCCATCTTGCATCGGGCAGGAACGGTCGTCCCTTGGGCTCGGAGGATTGTCTCCTTGAGGAACGCCGACCCTTCATGGATGCCCATGTCCTCAACCCTGCAGTCCACAGAGCCTCCTCAACTAGCCTCCTGAGCTCTCTGAAATTGGCCCTTTTGAAGTCTGGGACCCTAGTCCTAGTGTTGGTCCTAGCTACACTACGCCGGACAGCAAATTCTATCAGGCGATGATCACTGTCTCTCATTGTTTCTTAAGATATTGGATGCTGGAGAACTCAGTCCTATTGTACATAGCTTAGTAAACATCATTCAGCTCCTTTAAGGTCTCTCTTACCTGCAGTAGGTACTATACCTGTAAATTAGATCAGACTCTGAATAAAAATGACTTCCCCGTATAAGGACACCAAAAAAGTACTTTATAAGCACCTGACTCCACAAGTAACGAGCCTTTAGCTATATACATAAAAATTCTCCTTATCTCCTGCCAGCTGGGTTACCTTTTGTTTCCCAGCACATTTTGAGGGGAATACTTTGTGTAATAATTACTTCAATATTGTTTTTTCCCAAAATGCTTCCATGGAAAATGGGTTGTACTTAGAAGCACAGATTCATTTCTGCAATGTGAGTCAAATTCATTAAAATTAGAAAAAACTATTTTAGTCAGGGATCTCCAGCATCTAAGCGGCTGGGACCAGCACACCCCACAGACCACACCAGCAGAGGGTGCATGCCTCATGGATGCTTCCCCAATACCTTGCACCTGTATCCCTCCCTACCCCTGATTCATTGTCCACCCACATGGGCAACCCCTTCCACCACTGCAAAGACCATCAATGGATGGTACCTCCACTGCTGCTGCACACATTTGTGTGGCTGCCCTCCACTACCATTTCATGCTGAGTTCCTTGTGCCATGGCATGCCAATGCCATGCCATGCTTCACTGCCCTGGGGCATGCACAGAATGCAGAATCTGTTGCAGCCAGAGCAACAGGAGAAGTGGCAGCTAGGTGGTAACCCAGTGGTTAAAATTTAGCTCCACTTGAACAGCCTAGTTTAAATCAATAGTTTTAAATAGATTTACCATATTCCAGATCATGGTACAGTTACATTGCAAGTGAAAGCAAATGCTGCCCCTTCGAATTCTTTCTGCTCCTCTAAGGCATGTGAAAGGTATATCTGATAAATGATCCAGGTCAAGGGTTGGACAGGATGACCCATGACGAATCTGTGATTTCAGGTTTATTGCAACTCTATGATTCCATGATTAACCAGCTGCTTCTGGTTAACTGTGGAATTATTAACCAAAGAAGAGCCACGCTCTCTTCTTTGGAGTAGAAAATAATGCTACACTGTTAATATGCTATATCAGTGTTTCTCAACCAGGGTGTCACAGCAAGATGTCTGAGACCCTTTTAAGAGTGGTTCAGGATGCCATGTAATAAGGAATATGCAAATACCTACACGATTCACCAGATAAACCCAGAAGTTTTAAATAGGAATCCACAGTGTTGAAAACATTCTGACTAGTTATAGTCTCTGAGTTCTTTGCAACAGATGATTGGCTCTGTTGTTTGTCTGTAGCCAAAAAGAGAGTGAAAGCTAAGAGCTAGGATTTCCTGAAGGGTGGCTTGAGTCTAAATAGACTGAAAACATTGTTCTATATGTTCTGAATACCTTCAGGAATTCCTCTTAGGGGGAAAGGGGGAGAGGGATGTGCTTGTAACATGCACAGTTATTGTTGTTCTTTCTATGCAGTACACATTTAAATGTAAGATAAGGAGAGGAAAAATTCAAATTGGAAAAGCCTCCTCTCCTGCTGAAACTTCTCAGTATGGGGCTTTTTTGGTATTATTTTGCTTTCTGTAATCAAAACAAAATGTGACCTAAGCTGAAAGTATTTGTGCATTATAATAAACACAAGCAAGGAACACAGGAACAGCCGAACTGTACCAGATCAGAAGTCCACCCTGTCCCTAATCCTTTCTCTGATGTTTGCTAATATTACCAGCGTCAAAATAAAATAAAATAAGGCGGTAAGCCAGGGGATTCAGGTTGTGTATATCAATGGACAAACCATTTAGAATCCTAGTAAGCTTTAGAATAAATATCCCTGTCCTTGCAGTGGAAGGTGTCTCAAATGGACCTCTTATTTTTCTGTTACAGGTCAACATTTCTTCTCTGCAGTTCTCTTAAAAATGTTAGGAGGCTGTGTTCTATCCACTCAAGTAGTATTTCCACGCAGAGCTACAGCTGCTGTCAGCAATAAACAGAAACTGGAAAAATGCCACATAAACCTCCAACAGTTTGTTCCTACCGCTCATGATGCCACAGTGAAACTGAATTTTGGTTGTGTGCCAAAAGATTATTTTCCACCCAAACTTACTTTTTCAGTGACCCTAACTTTTCTGGAAAATGTTTTTAACAAGTAGCCGCAGTAACCCTGGTATCTTCTACACTATCCATCACATCATAAATAACCCTGCTTAGGCAGTGCTGCTTCTTAGCAGCTGACGTAAGTTCCCAAAGTCTTTCTGACATTTTTAAACATGCAAGTGGTTAGTTACAATAAAAATCAACAGGAAAAACTACATCCAGATTGTTCTGGTACAATCTATATTGCAAAAAAACAGTACTTGTTATTCAAGCTGATCTTAAAAGTGAACAGAAAAGCAAAACTGAAAATAGAGTTCATCCCAGATTGTTGTGTTAAAGGCTCACACTAGCCCAGCCCCAAGGAGCATTCAATATATACTAAGTTTCAACTACCCTTTTTAACCAAATTCTTCTATGTGAAACTCAGCTGGTGCTTTCAGAGAGAACATCCCAGAAAGCATGATTCTGTGATATTATTAGATGAAATTGAAGTCCCATTACTCCCAAGAAATTATGAGAGTTCCAGTGCTATCACAAAAAAGCACGTTCTGGGATGACTTGAATAAACCAGGATGGGCCAGAAAGTTGTTTTGTTTTCTTTCATGTTTTAATCAAAGGAGATAAATTTAATAAAGGTTAATTTTAAAACTTTTTTTGGTGAACAGCATCATCAGCTGGGCTAGTGGAAGTATGCATCCCATAAATGGAGAATTAACTCGATTTTCATTTCAGTTTTTCAGTTTATCTTTAATACAGAGAACATTTCCCTCTTGTGGCTACATGATAACACTTCAAGTAAGTGTCATTGAACATCACCGTGTGATTTCAAGAGTTTAAATTATGTTGTTTCTTCGGAGCCCAATCCCTGAATGGCATTTTATCACAGAATAAGAAGAGACTTGTAGTACTAATGATTATTTAACAATACTTAATGAACTGTCCCTAAGGTCCCTAGATGTGCTTCCTATAGTAAGTGATTTGTCCTATCTGTTTATAAAAGTCTAAAATGATGGGATTTGAACCACTTCCTAGGAAATGACTCCTCTCTCCTACAAGAAGCATAATAAGGTGGCTGAGCGTCCGGGGCAGTGGAATGCACAGAGGCAGCCAGGATTTCCAGCTGCCGCCATATCATTGATGTGACTAATAGCTGGTATTAGTTTTGCATCCAACCCTAAGCCAGATCTACTGCTCTGGTCACTATACCCTAGTTATACTACTGTCTTCTACTAAACTACAGTCTTCCATGTTTTTCCAGATATTAAACCTCATTTTTCTCTTATAAAAGTTATCCTTTTATATACATTTTTATCCTCAATTGATCAAACTAAATAATTCCTCTCTCCCTCTGTTCTTTACATTGTTCTAAGATTAATTGATTAATTAGCTCATATTGTAATTTGATTATTCTATTCTTTAATCAATCCTTTGGTCCTTTTTGCTGCTTTTCTCTAAACTGGTGTTTCCCAACTTTGGGGTCACAACCCCATTTGGAATCACAACAATAAAAAACAGGGTCACAAGATGCTCAACAATGTTGACTGATTATAATGAATACTTTTCCTATTTATAAATATGCAACTCATATACATGGCAGTTATTCGTCCACACACAACAGTTGCAGCTCCGATGCAAGCCAATCGATCCAACCTCTGATGCAAGCTCCAATGCAAGTTTGCTCAGTAGAGGAAGTTGATATAAAATCAGTATGCTGATACTGGCTGGCTGAAATGTTTTACATGACAGAGAAATCTAACATGGGTGGCTTTTTTCTGAAAAGTTTCTCTTCAAGCTCTAGTGGTAAAACTAACAACAAGGATCAGAATGAGAATGAAAGAGGACTGAGCAACTTGTGAGCTGGGGTGCAAAGCAGGCTTGCAAGCCATGGTAAAGAAAGTTGCGCCTACTGCTATATAGACACACTGCCTCATTCACAGAGAACAGGAACAGAGTAAGGAATTAAATGATGTTTTGCAACATGTTCTTCAATTGTGAATTTCATGAAAGCTCAGCCACTGTGCACTCATTTCCTTGCCCAGTTGTGTGATGAAATGGGGTCCCAGAAGGATGCTCTGTGGTTTCACACTGAGGTTCACTGCTTCTTAAGAGGAAAAGTCCTTGATGATTCTTCAAACTCAGAGACAAGATATGCGTGCATACAGTTCACTGCAACAAACAAGAATTTGTGAACTTTCTTTGTGATAACAATCACATACATCTGCTGGCATACCTCAGTGACATCTTTATGAAGCTTAACAATCTGAATGTTAGTCTGTAGGGCAAAAATACACACATTCTCATGCTCAGCAACTGCATCAATGGATTTGTGAAGAAAATTCCTTTCTGGGGTCAAAATCTTATCAAGACGAACTATGAGTCATTCCCTCAGCTCCTGGCCATCCTGACCGAGAACAACGGAATTGAGCCTCCTACGCAAGTGGTAACTGTCCACCTCCAATGACTTGAGGGGCAGTTTGGGGGATTCTTTGTAGACATTCAGGACATATCCAGACCATACGAGGCACATAGTTCATTTCTGTGTCAGCCTGATACTATGAATGTGTCATCAAATGAAGTTCAGCAGCTCATTGAATTGTTCTGGGATTGGAGTCTTTGATCTTTATTTTCTTAGCTACCTATAGTTGACTTCTGGTTCAGTGTGAAAACAAACAGTCCTGCTCTGTCAACACATGCCTTCAAGATACTTGTGTCCTTTGCCATGATTTACCTGTGTGAAGCAGGATTCAGTGTCCCAGTTTCCATTAAGATGCGCTGTCACTCTACATCAGACATTACTTCAGCACTGGAACATGCCATCTCTACCACAAAAACCAAACTTCAACAAGTTGTGTCGGGATACTCAGGTCCAGGTGTCTCACTAGTTCAGGCAATAGTAGAGCTTTTAAATGTGACCAAACATGAGAATTTGTGTATAAACATGTTTATCTGCTAAATAATTCCAACACTAGGTAATAGGCAGACAAGGTTCTTTGGGTGAATCTGATCTCTTTTATTAAACCAATTTAATTAGCTGGAAAAAACGTTAAGCAAGCTTTTGGATTCAAAAACCCTTCGTCAGGCTGAGGAAGTTACAGCAGTTGGTGTGTGCTCTTCCTGGATGGAATGAAAAGTAAAGAAGCCAGAGGCTGGTCTGGTATGCAAACAAGAAAGGTAATCAGTGAAAATGTAGATTGAGGAGTCAGTGGGTGAGAGATGTGGGGGCAGAGTGGGGGTAGGGGGGAGAGAAGGGGGATAAATAGTGGAAAGGTACTTGGTGAGTCAGATGTCAGGCAGGTTATAATGTGTCACAAAACCAAAAGCTTGCTTACCATTTTTTTTTCCAACTATTCCTTAGACCAACACAGCTACAACCTACACCCCTGCACACTAGGTAATGTCAGTTTAACATTCAGGGCTTCTTTGTGTATTGTTTGTGGTTAAAGATTACAGTTAGAATTAATTATAATTTGCATTGATAAAGTGCATATATTTATATTCTCTGGAACATCATTGTTGAATATAGTATGGCACTTACTTCTTTTTTTTGCTAAAATAAAATGTTATTCAGTCTGATGCATTCATTTTATTTTCTTTTGATTTGTATTGATTTATTTTTAGTGGGAATTTAGAGAAATTGTTGTATTGAGCAAGCATAACAACATCAACAGTAAACAGTAATAGCAGTCTAGTTTCCTGCATAATTTCTTTATATGTATATACTCTTAAGTCTCAATTTAGCAACCATGACATCTATGGTTGTTTAATGGTATGGCAGGACAGTAAATATAATCCACAGTTAAAGAATTGAAACAAAGGTCAAGTAAATGCATTTAATAGATTTTTTTTAAACTTTATATTCAATGTTAGTTTTTTTATCAAAAAAGAAATAAAAATTATTAAAAATGAAAAATATAAAGACAATAACATTGTAATACCACATTTATGACTTGTTGATCTTGTAGGCCTCATTCTGGGGTTGCAAAAAATTTCCAGTGTTTATATGGGGTCATGCTGTGGAAAAGGTTGGGGAGCCCTGCTCTAAACTCTTTCCTTTTTGTCAATATGTGTAAAAATAAACTTTTCAAAATGGAATATTATATTCTAAGTGCTGCCATAGAAAGAAGAGGCTAGTATTTCCATAAACCTTATGTGGAACCTCAAGTTCCACTAGTCTTTTCATAGTCATAGTGGGATACCTTTAACCTCCAAGGTAAAGAAAAATCCCCAGTGTTTTATAAACCATATTGGTAGAATCCCTACTTGATTTTGGGCTTCCCTTACTAGCCAGATCCATCTCATTATATATGGTTGTGCCCCCAAACACCACTTTTCCACTGCTTGCCCTACACCTCTTTAATATTCCCCTCTGCCTATCACCCATCTAGGTTCCACCTGATGTCTGGCAGAGAATTTTCAAAATGTCATTTTCACTTGCTTAACTACAATCGGTTGCTTTTTTAAGGAGGACTAAATATTATATTTGGGTATGGTCACAAAATGCACACTCTTCAGAATCACCTGAAAGGTGATACTTTCAGAGCATAAGCTTGTGACTTAACAGAGACACTGACGTAATAGAAGAAAACACATAATCATGTTAAGCACTGTGCAAGAAAACATAGTTCCTTAAATGGAACTGAATCACAAGCTTAAATGTTTTCCTGAATGGAGGCTAAAGTTTAGAGCACATGGGGCACATCCACATGTCACCCTATGGTGACATAACAATGTGTCATGTCACTGTATGGTGTGTCACTGTGATGTAGAAATCACATGAGTCTACATGTGATCAGCAACTGCATTGCCGTAGAAGCATGCTCCCCCAGCATAGCATGCTACTATGGCAATGCGGAGGCGAAATCTGACCATGTGCTGCATGAATGACGTAGTAACCACCCATACTGCATCATGCTTTAGTACTTCCTCTTGGAAGCATGGTGACCTATAGATGCACCCATAGAGAAGCTTTTGTTTGGAAAACACTTTTCTTCCCTAAATGTCCCAACCCTTGGGACCCCAGGAACCAAAATGTCAGGCAGTTTGCTACAATCAGAAAACAGTCTTAGCCCAGCCTGTGCCACTAAACAAGTACAAAGGCATCTGAAAATTGATGCAACATTGTATTTTTTCTGTATTTTCTCACATATTATACACATCTCTTAAGCAGGGAAGTGGTTTTCCTTGCTGGAAGAAAAGGAAGTCTGGAGAGACTGCATGCTACATAACTGCCAAAATGGCTGCAACTTGTGTCTGGCTCAGCCAGCTGAAGTGGCGGAGGCCAGTGTTAACTGTCTCATAGGTGTAGGTATTGGCTGAACAACATAGCTTGTTCCTGAAACAGCAAGTGAGCTGCAGGTAATATCTTGATGAGGCTTGCAATATGAAATCAGCAATTATAGAAATGTATATAAAGAACTACTTACAGTAAAGAACAGTCTTACTATTGCCCTTTCAACCTTGTGCTGCATAGTTTGTCTAGGCAGTGGGGTATCCGAGGAGATAGTCTGGGTGAGGCAGCAGGAGCATCCTGGTGTGGCAGTAGGTTCCTGCTGCCTCACTCAGACTGTCTCCTAGGGTGCCACACTTTTCAGGCACCATGTGTTTCTAGAAGGACCTACTCTATGTCACACAGTCAGCCATGACTTAGGAAAAATCTTTTTTTGTACAGCCTGCCTTTCAAAAACAAGATGCAGGTTTTATCTGGGGATGTGTTGTATGTAAGAAAATACAGTATTTCTGTAGCATCTAGAAACAGTCACAGTCCAGGATCGCATTTTGCCAACATAGACTAAATAGACATAGACAGCCTCTGCTGAAAAGAGAGCACCATCTAAGTAAAAACATAAGAGTCAACAGATGGGAACAGATGGAAAGGCAGGAGTAATGAAACAGGAGGATTGAGTATAATAGGGTCCAGCTTTGAAATATTGCCTGTGTATCAAGAGTCAAGTCTTTTTAAGTTATTATGGCTAGGGATGGATATTCAAAAAACTGAAGCCTGAATTGATTCAATCTTTGCAGGTTAGTCTATCCTGCTTTAGGTTGAACAGATTTGCAAGTGCACAAACATTCCTTCTGGACTGAGGAAATGCAATCACATGCCTGTAGTTGTTCAGGCCAGGAAATGGGGTGTACTAGAGCACACCCTCCACCTCAGGGAAGCTATGCTGAACTGCCAAGGGGCGGATTTAATTCCTCCCACCCTGTCCCACTGGCAGGGACCTGAACCAAGGTACACCAGGTGCTACCCGCTTGCCGCTGCAGCAGTGGGGCCAGGCACAGCCAAACACTGGTCTCTGAGGCAGAGGGATCAGGGAGGGTGGCTATTCCCCCTTTTACCCTCTCTGCCCCCAGAGGACCGCAGCTCTGAGGCTGTCAGAGGACAGCCTGCCCTGACCACTGCTGTCACCGCTCTCTCCCTGCTTAGGGCAAGAGGCAGAATATGCCCCCTACTGCCCCCTCCACCAGATGCCAGAGTGAGCAAAGGAGGAAAGGGCTTATTCCACCACTTGCCCTAGGCACAGAGCAAGTGGCAGCAGTGGTGGTCAGAGCACTGTGGTCCCTCAGGGTCAGAGGAAGCTGACCCCACTCCCTGCCCCCCCACCCCCAAGGGCCCTGCCAGCCAGCGTCTGGCCCTGCCCCCACCCAGCTGGGGCACAGAGGGGGAAGCAGCCCCTGTCACGGTGTCCAGGGAATGTGAGCTTCTTCCCAGCAGGGGTCCATGCTGTGGGGCAGGGAAAGCTGCTGCAGACTGTGCGGTGGCAGCAGTGCTCAGGGGAGGGTTGGGATGCATAGACCTGGCTGCAGTTACCTGGGGACCGTGCAAGTAGAAGGAAGTATAACGCCCCCTCCCTGCCCCCTCTGCCTCAGAGGCCATGCTGGCTGGTATTTGGCCCTGCCTGGCCCTGCCGCTGCAGCAGCAAATGGGGATCGCCTAGCAGACCCTCAGCTTAGGTCCCTGCCAGTGGAACAGGGAAGGGGAAATTAAACTAGCTACTGCTGTGGGTGGCCATGCCCCTGATGCTGGAGCAGCCAGTGGAGAAGTGCAGGTCCGTGCTGGTGGGACAGGGAAAGGAGTGGGGAATAAACTTCTTGCTTGCTCCCGTCTGAGCCAGCACTGAGCTAGACCCCCACCCCTGCCTGCCCTCCCTCTGGCTGGGAAATAAAGGGGCAGAGCCAGCCCTGCACTGCTGACACAGACAGACCAGCCCAGACAGCATGCCAGAATGCTGGGGGACTCTGGTAAACCAGGAAGGGGTCTGGGACAGACATTGCATAAACTGGTTTGAGCTCAATCAGCTTAGTCTGATACTATATTCAACCAGGTTTATTTCAAACTAGTTTCAGCCATTTTGAAATTGGTTTATGTACACTGACCATCTGTTCTGTTCCAAGTATAAATTCATTTCTGAATACTTAAACCATTTATGTGTAATGGCTGTCCCTAGCTTCTGGCACAGGACAGTTTTCAGGTGGGTTTGAAGGCAGACTACAGGTTGCTTTAGAGACGTTTACAGGAAGTCTCTCCTAAATGCAAGAAGCAACATGGAAAGAAGACCTAAATCTGGTCTCATGTGAGTCAATGATTGCATTTGAAAGAAGATTGGTAACATATAGCTGTTGCCTGTGAAGACCAATAAAAGTGAACACAAGTAGTGTATTTTTATCATGGTGAATGAAGGAGGACACAATACAGAAATGCAAAGGGACACTTGACATGACTGAAGTAATGAGCTAGGAAAGTTATATCTTCAGCAGTATATTTCAGCAGTATTTTGATCAGATAGGTACAGGTTGAGACTGCATTTTTCCAAGCCTGAGAAGCAGAAGATACAAGATAATGAGGATCTGGGAGAAAGCTTTAGCACCTTGGAGAAATTCTGAGGGAAGAACCACAAGGTTTGGACATAGCCTTGTTTAAGTATCAACAGAAATAAAAGTGGAATTTGGTCCAGAGTACTTGAATGCTTATCAGATCTAATTATTTTGTAATTTTCATATGTAGTTCAAAATAACTTGTACCATGAAAGATTCTGTTTACCTGAAATATATAATTAAGTTAAACTAACTACTCAACTTCAATTTCCCAAATTAAAAACAAAGGTAAAGTTACTATCACAGCATTATTCTTCCTTTAGTAAGTGACGATTTAACATGTTTGCTAAAGACAAATCTTAATTTTCTTCAACTGCCTTTGTCTAGCTCTCTATCCCAAAAAGAAGAGTCTTGTGACAAATCATCTCCGGGTTAGCTGTTTATAATAAGGCAACAGGGATATTCTTACTCTGAAATGCTTCTTTAATTGGAAAGACATCTCAAATTTTTCAGAAGAAAAAAAAAGAATATTTTGCTAATTAAGTTATCCTATATCCTCCCACTCTTTCATAACTCAGTCCTTTTCAGAAAAATTTGTTATTAAAACTGTGTTCTGCAGTTTTCTGCCTTACTGTGCACTGATATATCTTCAAAATAGAGAGGCTCCTGACTGCTATGTTTCTATAACTCCTATCATTTCCTACCCAAGATAATGATGTGAAGTTTACTGCATACATTGCATTCAACCCCTATAGGACGAGGGTTATGAAGCAAGGTCTACCACATCAAGTGTAAAACTTCCTGAAGGCACCATGCTTATGCAGTATGAAATCAAAACCAGACAGACGCTCTTCCCAGAAAATGAATGGGTTAAACTTTAGTATGTCACACTTCAGTCTGACATTACAAAATTATATGTTTATTCAGCAGTAGAAGGGAACATGTTGCAACACAGAGTCACTCTGATGAGCCTGTACAACACTTAGTAATAAGTACGTCAATGCTATTGAAATAGTTTTGGTAATCTTTACTCAGAAAGAAGATCTGAGGAAAGATGTCCTAACTTGGGAAGACTTGTATACATTTCTTGTGAAATATAATTGTAAGATGTATCAAAATTAAAAGGACTGACTACAAAATTACCATGACTTCTCTATATATACATTAAACATGTGGACATGTGCCCTCAAACCTGAGAACAAAAGCAACTTCTTATAGCCAGAAAATCACCAAGACAATCAGTAATAATTTCATATCATTAAGTGAAAAAGTAACATGTTTCATACAGCAAAATTATGGCCCTAGTAAAGTCAATGGATAAGCTACTACAGTCAATATCTACACACAGCAGCAGCGGCTAAAAAAACTCCTTACCAGCAGCATTACTTCTAACACCATTTTTTCTGTCTTGTAGCAGCAGCATCACTGCTATTTAACAACAACATGCATGTACCAGGAGATGCTTCATCTTGCTGTGTCATAAGTCAATCCAACAACAAGCTTGGGGATGGGCACACCTGCATGTTTCCTTACCTTGCACAGATAAAATGCAAAATCACCTCTCCTTTAAAGAAAGAGTCATGATTGTTAGAGTATATTGAACTAAAAGGATAGTCAGAACCAAAATGCAGTCAAGTGGGATTCTACAAGTTGGTTGTCTGAATGATATGGAAGCAGAGTGATAAACTCTGAAGATAGCCAAACTATGAAGATGGCCAGGCAAAAAAACAATCACAGACACAAACAGGAAGGAAGAGCCGTGACATGGACAAGGGTTTCTTTCTATAACCAAAGAGAAAAGGGCAGAGAGAATAGTGCTCTCTGGACCTCTAATCAGAAAGACCCTTCAGCTTGTCCATGCAATTTGTTTGAATGGATTTTCAGGCAAGCAATGTTTGGTTTGGTAGGAGGAAGAAATGCTTCAAAAATGAGTGTGAAGAAAAACAGTTGGCAAACAAACCAGCAGCTGTGCAGTGGCAAACTGAAAGTCTCTCTCAACTTCTTCGGAAGTCTTTCCTAGATGACATCTAAAACAAAGATGAAATTAAGCTTAATTTTAAAGGATACCTGCAAGAGGACACTTAGGAAAAAAGAACAAGGCAATGGAGAGTGTAGCAGGACTGGGCCCCAGGGGCAGCCATGACACCCGCTGGTGGCAAAACAGCTACTGCCTTACTCAGATCCTAGGCACCCTCCCTTCCACTCTCACCTGCCACCACGATGTAGCTGTTAGATTGTTAAAGGAAAGCTGCCAAGGGTCCTATAATGTGCCCTCATCCTTTCTTCACCAGCTTTTACCCTCCCAGACCCCAGTGGCCCAAACCTGATCTGTCAGTAGATGGGCCTCCCCTAGCCCATATGTGACCCAAGATATCTGTTGCCTTATGGGATATTCACAGCCTCTGATCTCCCCTATAGATGTGCCCATACCTCAGAAGCTGTTATCAATTCACACTCAGGTGGGGCACCGCCCTCAAGCTTAATGTCTGGTCACTTTGGATCTCTACACCCTTATCAGGGCCTTGGCCTTCCCAGCCTCTGCCCATTTCCTCTAGCTGGCCCCTTTCTGCCTATGCCCTCTGCATGGGGCCAGTCTCTTGGCTTCCAGGCCTAGTCAACTGTCAGTCTCCCTAGGTCTCTGGCCCATGTGCCTCTCACTCTGGGCCCTTGGCCCTTGAAGTCACCCTTCTGGTCAGCTGGGCTCGTGGCCCCTAGTCTCTGCCTTTCTGGGCTGATCTCACTCCCCTCAGACTATGACCCCTTTCCCTGGGTCTCACTCCTTTGGGGCTACAGGTCCCTCACACTGGTTCTTGCCCCACATGGGCACTTGCTTCACCCTGCTCAGGCTAGAGGTCCCCAACACTAGTTGATGTCCTGCTTGGACACTGGACCTTTTTTCTGATACCCTCGATATTTGCCTCACCCCTGGCTGGGCTCAAGGCAGTTGCATGCCCCGTAGGCACTGCTGGGACCTCTAAACCTCCCCTGTAGTCCCAAACCTTAACTACCAGTATAAACTACAACATAATAAGAAAACCCTCTGGCTGTACCAAACAACTATCCCCACACTAAGTCCTAACATGAACTCCAAATCCCTGACTGAATGCAACAAAGCTTCCCCTCTCATACTGTTGAGAACGGCCTCGAACCATTGTCCCAAGACATAATAAAAGAGGAGACTGTGAGACAGTTATGTGAAAAAATGCCCAGCTGCAGTGATAAGGAGGA
>JAGPOW010000290.1:9867373-9922706 GCA_030014935.1 Caiman crocodilus
TCTGGGCTGCAGAGGCCCCAGGGGAGGGTAGCAGGGCAGGAGCCCAAGCCCACAGTGGACAATCCCTGGGAGTGTGCACAGCAATGGGGAGCCAGCCTCCCCCATCCAAGCCTACAGCAGGCAACAGGGTGGGAGGTTGGGCTGGGGGAAAGCCGGGTTCTGCTCTGCTGCAGCAGCTGCCACCTCCTGAGGGGGACAGGGGGCTGTGGACCTGGGTCCCTGGCCCCAGAGCTCTGGCAGCTGAGGGTCCCCTCCAGCAGGGCTGGGGGAGGAGCAGAGGCTGTGGATGAAGGGTGAGGGGCACCAGCAGGGCTGAGGTGCTGTGGCTTGGGAATGAGGGACCTGGACCTGTGTTCTGTGAGCTAAGGGGTCAGGGTATTACTATTCATCCATGATAAAAAAAAAAAATCAAATGCCAACATGTATAGATATTTCAAATTTATTTTATTATAGTGATTGAGACACTGGTAGGCTTCCAAATTGCTTTAAAATTGTAAATATATGAAGATAACATTGTGTTCAATAGCTAGCTAGATAGATAGACTTAATCACTGATTTGGGGTGGGGAGCGGTATGAGAGAATTTGCAAATTTTCTTTATCCTGGAAAACATGAGAATCCCTGCTCATGATCTGCCTGCCTTCTCAGCTAGGGCTTAACATGGAGCTTGCATTCTCTTGCTTCTAGGTTGCCTACCTGTCTGCCTGCTGTAGCAATCTGCAGCTCTTGTGACACTCTCTGGGTGAGTCAACCCTCCCCCAACTCCGAGGTAGACTTTGCCTGCAGCTGGCCATTGGTATGCTTCCTGGCAGCCAGCTCATTAATAGCTAGCTGGTCTCTTGAATGCCAGATCTACTACAGGCAGCCTATTCTCTGCAGTGGTCCCCTGACTAGTTGCAGGTTTCCCCTTTTTTCTTAACAAGCCACTCCCTGCCTAGGCACCCTGATTCCTGGCTCCCTGCCATCTCACAGCTAGCCTCTATTCTGATGCCCTGGGTCCTAACTGCAGCATTTTCTCCTCTTAACATGGTAGGAGAGCTCCTGTCACAGACAGGATAACTTAATCAGTGCCAAACCAGATGGGAATATCAAATGCACACTGTTGAGGATTGGGAAGTCAAAAATAACTTAGATACATTCTGGAAGATATCGGTAAACTTTTCTTTGATTATGCCAGTTCAGCAAATGCCTGTATGACAAGCATGATTTTCAACACATAGCTGGAGAAGCAGGATTATCATCTCTGCAGACGACTTATCGAACAACTGCTCAGCATGGAATGGTTCACATTAACAGCTGCCTTGAATTCTACCCCTGAACACAACCATACTGTAACAACCTAAGAAGATATTACTAAGCGAAGGTCAAAAACAGATGGTTGCTCTCAATGTGGACCCCAATACAATATTCAGATAGCTCTGAATGGTATAAACCTGCTAGATTACATTCATAGTTGAGATAAAGCAAGATATAAAGCCAAAATCTGTTTTGAGAGAGGCAAATTCATAAAACCCATGCTGTAACCAGGATAAAAGAGCAAAATGAAGATGTGGAGGTCTCATGACCTCCTAAGTTATGTTCTACTTACTGGCAACAGGGTAGAAGAGGATTTCTCCTCAGCTGCTAAAGTTGCAGATGGAAACTTGCCCATGTTCCAAGAACCATCTGATGGGGAGTCACTCTGTTTCTCAGCTGCTGCAAGCCCAGGGGAAAAATGTGCATAGGAACTGAAGGCTTTAAGTATTGTTACAGAGGTGTTGGTTGTAGTTACTTTGATCTAAGGACACATTCAGACAAGGTTTTTTGGGTAAATGCAATATCTTTTATTAGATCAACTAAATAATTGGAAAAATTGTTCTTTGCAAGCTTTATGGCACAAACACCCTTCTTCAGGCATAGGTGTTTTATGTTCTCCTGAATGGACTTGAAGCCAATATGCAAATGCAGGTTTGCGAAAATGTAAATACATGGCAGCAGTGAAAAACAGAGACAATGGGAGATGATAGGTGTGAGACAGGTAGATAGTGTGGGGAAGGGGAGGAATGTTGACCTAGTGATAGAATGTAGCTGGCAAGATGTAGAGAAGTTATGTAGGGTTATTGGATGGTAGGCAGGTGCCATTTATGTGCCATAAATTCACTGCCTACATTTAGTTCCTGATTTTTTGTATCCAGTAGATTTATGAAGAGAAATTCATAGGCCCATCTACGAAAGGTGTTTTGTAAATTCCCTTTGAGGATTAAAATTGAGACACTGCAGAGAGTGATTGTCTTGTGAGCAGTATGCACCCATGGGTAATTGGGTATTTTTGTCTTTGATAGATTTTCAGTGTGCATTCATTCTGGTATTCAGTTGTTTGGTTTCTTCTACATACATTTAGCTGTAGGCACCAAAATGGCTCTACAATATGCCAACCTTTTTATGGGCCACCTGGAAGAGGAATTTCTCAAGAACTGCACCACCAAACCCATGATATACCTAAGATATATAAAAGAAATCGTCATCATTTGGACCACTCTCTCTTGCCCTACACTTCAGTTCCTGTTCACACCTCCAAACCCAGACATTGAGGAAACCGATTTGGTTCATCTCGAGTAGCTACTCCCAAGAACACCAGGTTCTAAGATCTAAGAGCAGCCACAGAGGAAAATGGTGGAATCACCTCACCAGAATCTTTCTGGACTTGAAGGGTGCGTCCACACATGCAGGCACATACACTTGCAGCCCTTGAAATAGCAGCACAAATTTGTGCCAGAAATTTTTGCCTCAGCACACGTGCCTGAACATACACTTTAATGTGGGGCAACCCCTGAATATCCAAGGGTCAAAAATAACCCATGGGGGAAAAAACAGGAGTAGCGTACACACAGACAGCATGCCCTTGCAGCAGCCGGGCCAGCTTCATGGAGGCAGGACCCAGCTTGGCCCAAAGTGCACTCCCTGCAGGATTGTTGCTGCTTCAGCCTCAGGAAGCCCCTAGAATCCCAGGTAAGACGGCTGAGGTCAGCACAGTGCTGGCCCCAGCCTCCCCTACCATCCCCAGGTTCACTTTCCACACACCAAAGCATCCATGGCACAGGCATTTCCTAGGGATAAGTAGCTGCAGTGCAGGATGTGCTGTTGCTCCTTGTCCCCAGGGAACCAAACATCAGTGCTCATCTGGACACAGCTGAAGTGTGCATGTAGGAGTGGGTGGGCAGATTCTGCTTGCAAACAGCCCAGCTGGGTACATGGTGTAACTATACCCTTTGCGACACTGACCACTATGCCTAATATATAAGTGTGCCTGGGAACAAGGAGAGCAAATCAAATTAGTTCTTTGACCTGAACTGAATGTTAACATACACAGTGATTTTACCCTTTCTGAATCCAGTTACCAGCAGCTATCTACTGTAGATATAAAATATACATAAAGGTAGAGTGTGGCTTTAATTTAGTTTGCTTTGGTTGTCAAATAAAACCTGACACTTTTATAACATTATAGCATTGGCTAGCAACTTTTATCTATTGGAAAAACAGACAGTTGTTGGGCAAACAACACTATAATAGCAACAGCTGCTTTGGTGTAAGACAGCAACAGGGCACCAACATATTGTTGCTAACTGAATCTTTCTTTTAATAATCACTACACAACATCTACAATTTTATTCAAAATGCTATTCAATCTAGAAATCGTAGGAAAGTATTAAGTATTTTGCATAGAAAGGATTTTGCTTAGTGCTTATTTTCTTGTAATAAAAATGTTAGTACAAATCCAAGCCTCAGTGGAATTTGACAGTCACCAGTCAGTAGCATTAACCTTTTAAGTATAAAAGTAGCTTGTAGCTCGAGAGAGTTCAAATTATAAAGGTATCTGACAAAATGAAATACTTCATAGTTAACAAATGAGTGAGCCTGACCCTCAGCAAAGTGAAAACTTAAACTGGTTCACACAGCTGAGGAACTGGTTCTCTCTGCAGTTTCATTTATGTCTCAGGATTGGAAATAAACAAGAGTTAACAAAAGCATTCTATCTTTGTGACAAAATCAGAAAGAGGAAAGGTAGGAAAGGAAGGAAAATCAAGGATGTCTGTCAAGTGAGATTGGGAGACTTTTTTCTTACTTGCTCCTATGAAGTGCTTTTCACTTACAACAAAAAGCAATCAGATGCTGCAGCCATCTATGCTTGTAATTTGTTCTGGATTTTGCATAACTCCATTAGCTAATCTGTAACAATAGTTGGACAAGCAGTGCCTACACACCACATTGTTATTCCATGATTAAGGTATTTTTGCCTCATGTATTGCAGTCACACGCATTTTGAAAGAAGTGTTCCAAGCTCTGGTCAGAGAGTGTATTGTTGCGTTACCCTACTGTATGCATCTTTTTATGCTGCACATTGCATTTTACCTGTTGAAGTCTATGTTATTCAGGGATTTTTACTCAAACTAGTTCTCAGAATTCCCTCCTCTTGCTTTTGTAAACCAACACCATTTTCAAGAGGGGATGTCAGGCAGGATGGAGAGGCTGTTGATGAGTTCAAACAAATGCTGCAAGCATATCTAAAGTGATCAAATGACTTCAAAACCAGGGTCCATAAACACCATAAACTGAAATGAAACACACATTACTTACACACATGAATCTTCTCCAAGAAAAATCTATAGCACTGCTCCTGGGCCCAGCCGAGCAGCATTGCTTTGTAGAGCATAACAGTGCTACAGACCTTGGATAACTAGCAACGGTAGCAGAACTTCATACTATCCAAAACCACTTTTCTGGAAATCTGCACAGAATTCAACCCTGAGCAGCCACCATGTAAAAATTTATTTCAGCATGGAGAACTGCCAATGTGTATTTTCAAGAAGGGGAGGAAAGAGGATCCAAGCAAATACAGGCCAGTCAGTCTCACCTCCATCCTTGGTAAGGTCTTTGAACAGATTATTAAGGATCATATATGTGAAAGCCCAGCAGGAATAATTATGCTGAGGGGAAACCAGCATGGGTTCATAGAAGGTAGATCATGGCTGACTAATCTAGTCTCTTTTTATGATCAGGTTACAAAACATCTGGATGCAGATATCGTTTATTTAGACTTCAGGAAGGCCTTCAATACAATATCCCACCCCATACTGGTGAACAAGTTAAGAGGCTGTGACTTGGATGATTATACAGTCCGGTGGGTGGCAAATTGGCTAGAGGGTCATACCCAGAGAATGGTGGTGGATAGGTCAGCATTGACCTGGAAAGGTGTGGGCAGTGGGGTCCCGCAGGGCTCTGTCCTTAGACCGATACTCTTCAATGTGTCTTCGTCAGTGACTTGGACGAGGGAGTGAAGTGTACTCTGTCCAAGTTTTTGGATAATACAAAACTTTGGGGAGAATTGGACACACCAGAGGGCAGACTACAGGCAGACCTGGATAGTTTGGACAATGGGCAGAAAATAGAATGCAATTTAATAAGGAGAAATGCAAAGTGCTGTACCTGGGGAGGAAAAATGTCCAGCACACCTACTGCCTAGGAAATGACCTGTTCGGCAGCATGAAACCGGAAAGAGATCTCGGAATCCTAGTGACTCCAAGATGAACATGAGTCGTCAGTGTGACGAAGCCATTAGAAAAGCTAATGGTACTTTATTGTGCATCAGCAGATGCATGACGAACAGAACCAAGGAGGTGATACTTCCCCTCTATTGGCACTGGTCAGACCACAGTTGGAATACTGCGTCCAGTTTTGGGTGCAGTTTTGGGTGCATTTTAAGACAGATGTGGATAACCTGGAAAGGGTACAGAGAAGGGCCACTTGTATGGTTAAGGGCTTGCAGGTCAAGCCCTACGAAGAGAGGCTAGGGCACCTGGACCTTTTCAGCCTTCGCAAGAGAAGGTTGAGAGGCAACCTTATGGCTGCTTATAAGTTCATCATGGAGGTGCAGAAGGGAATTGATGAGGTTCTACTCACCAAAGTGCCCCTGGGAGTTGTAAGAAATAATGGCCAGAAGCTAGCAAAGAGCAGATTTAGACTGGACAATAGGAAGAATTTCTTCACAGTTAGAGTGACCAAAGTCTGGAATGGACTCCCCAAGGGGGGGTAGGGCTCCCCCCACTACCCTGGGGGTCTTCAAGTGGAAGTTAGATAGGCATCTGGCTGGGGTCATCTGAACCCAGCACACTTTCCTGCCTATGCAGGGGGTTGGACTCGATGATCTATTGAGGTCCCTTCTGACCCTAACATCTATGAATCTAAGTGCATGGATACAGCTATCTGGCAATTATCAGTCCTGGTTATTACAGAGCAGTTAGCTAGATAATCCGGTACTGGTGGGATAGCTGCTGGGATTGTCATTATGCCCATATTTTCTGCAATAAAGACTATACTTGCCCCTTAAGTCATAAGACTGGCAAGGAAGGGCAAAGAAGTTAGTAATGAGCTTACCCAGTTGGTTTTTCCATGTTTTATTGGGGCCAGTGATGGGACTCTGTAACAAGTGAGCCTTCCTGGGGCCAGTCCATATGTTGGCCTGACTTCTTGTTTAAGACAGTCTGCCCCCCTGTCTCATCTGCCACACCTTTGATCTTACCAATTAGAAGTAGTTGTTTATAAGGCGGGAGGCTGCCCATTTAATTGCCCTGATGCCAAGGACACATTCACGGCTCTGAACCACCCCTTATTCTGTGTCCCACACCTTGCAGCTGGCATCTGTAGCCACAAACTCCCCCAGCCTCTTAATGGGGCTGCACTCAGCCACACCTGGCCTAAACTTGGTTTAAGGTATTCTCAGACTCACCTAGACCTCGTACCACCCACACTGGGGCCTCGATTCCCACAAATTCTGGGCTCCAAGTCCCTCACTGACTCTCAGGCTCCCTTCCCTACTCTTGACCCCCTGGGTCCTCCCTGCTACCCTACCACACACACCCTCATGCCTCATTTATTGCACGCCCCATTTGGACCACAGGCTACTCTGTGAAATTCGGCCCTGTCTGATGCCTCCTTCTCCAGCCTAGATCCCACCTCAGACCTCAATCAGTGAACCTGAGCCCTGTGCTTTTTTCTTGGGGTGAGCTCCCCTAGCCTCCCCCCTGCATGGGGTCACCTGCAAGGCAGTGGAGGCTGAGGTTTCCTGGCACCCCATACTCATACTTCACTGGGGAGGCACAGGTGTAGCATTTCCTGACGACTGCCTTGCCACAAGCAGCCCCACAACACTATCTTCCCCAGCAGGGTGTAGCTTTAGGTCATGACCCAAGACCAGGAACCTCCTCCATCTCCATAGTTCCTACCCTGAATTTCCAAGCTTTTCTGGGAACAGCAAGTCTGGAGGGATGATGTTATCCCTCCAGCTTCATGCAGCAAATCCCCACTCGCCATTGAAGGCCTGGGTTTCTATGGAAGCTGCTCAGCCCCAATCCTGCAATCCAGGAACTCAGCCTCAGTCATGTGACTGGGTTGTTAAGCTGCAGTGCACCTGTCAGCTGCTCCACAGTGTGCTTAGATCCCTTAAAGTGACAGGTACAACTTGTGCTCTGTCACAGACCCGCATACCTATTTGTCACACATAGACTTCACAGTTCCACCAGCAGAAAGGAATATTTCTCTATAGTGCTGCAAGGTCTGATTAATCACTAAGGAAGCTTCATTAATATTAATATGGGTTTAGAAAGTCCAAGACAACAGCAGAATCTACAGAAACTCTAGACCAGCATTTCCCAAACAGTGTGCTGTTGGCCACATCTAGGTATGTCGCGGAATCTGGGGGGAAATGCCATCACCATGCCACAGCCAACCCTGCACTGATACACCCCCTCAACCTGCTCAGCGTTCAGATGCTCCCCCGCTCCCCCCTCCTGCTTAGTGTTCAGCCACTTGCCACTCCCCACCCCCCTGCTCAGTATTTGTCTGCTAGTCACCCCCTCTCGCTTGGCATTTGGTCAGTGTGCCATGGGGCAGAGCAGGCTGGGTAAGTGCACTAATGGCGTGGAAAAGGTTGGAAAATGCTGCTCTAGACCATTGTCTTGATTGAGAAGTGCAACTTCTGATATCATCACTGATGTCATTGTCTTTTCTCCAGTTATTCTTGGGTCACTCAGGTTATTCTCAGCTTTCTTAGTTTATGAAGCCTGGGCACCTGGATGCATAAAAAGTATTGTTTAATTGTACCCTGAATAGTTACAGAATAATAGTGGAATCTGTAGATGGAAGACTGAAATGTACGTGGAGGAGTGTGATGTTGAGGCTGAAGGTTAATG
Source organism: Caiman crocodilus (assembly GCA_030014935.1). Lineage (NCBI taxonomy): Eukaryota > Metazoa > Chordata > Crocodylia > Alligatoridae > Caiman > Caiman crocodilus. The sequence continues at coordinate 9,875,598 of JAGPOW010000290.1, forward strand.
AGAAACATTTGCCTCCTAGAAAAGCTGCTGGCTATGTTTTAGACAACCTTTGTGAAAACAAGAAATCTTGAAAACAGATGGGAGGAGGAGGTTGGCGGACTTGTGGAATGTTCTGAACAGCCAGAGAGGGGCTTTACAAAATGTTGTAAGGCCCCAAGAGCACAGAGCTGGTGATACATTGTGGTCCTTCTTTATTCCTCCTTTATTCTGTTAACGCACACATATTACTTTGTATACAGAGCAGTGCTTTCAGTCAGCTTTGTGCGAGGATTTTAACATTAGGCAAATGTACATTTTATTATAGGGCTTTTGAAAGCACAGTGAAAATGGGCATTTTTATGAATTGCTCATGATGTGAGCTATAAATGCAAACACATTTAATATTGAATTTTAATAAGTAACAATGAGTATCCTGATGCTAATGCTGTGTGCAGTAAATACTGTTATTAAACCTGCATACATAACAGTATGTGCATTTAAAAGCCACAAAGAAGGAATAAAATACAGCTTGAAGGCAAATAGATAATTTAAAGGTAAAAATGTTGTCTATGTAGAATGCTCAAAATTTCTCTAACTTTGACATGGACAATAATAACTGAAGGGTCTGACATTCATGAGCGAGGGAGTTAAAATGACCTCCCAGAGTCCACTGCTTTCTTTGTTGTTCCATAATATGGAAAAGGACTAAAAGCTATAAAAGGATCTTTTCCTATGCATTGTTGCAGTGAAGAGTGAAATCCAGGAGGAGGTACTAGAGATAAAATACTGCAAGGCCATGCATAGGCTGCAGCACTGTCTGTGACCACAGAACCACCTAATTCTCCAAAAGACAATCAGTGGTTTGTGTATGACAAGACTTATCCATTTCTTTGTCCTTTCTTCTTTCCACTTTATCATGCCTTAGGTTTCCTCCACTCCTCATTTTTCCTGTCTTGTGTAGACATGCCCAGAGTGATACTGGAAACACATAAGGGTTCTTTGAACATGTCATTCTTTGGATTCCTTTACCTCCTACAGTGGCTAAACAGGGATTCGGTCTGCATTAGGAATCTAGCATTGCCAATGCATCAGTTACTATTGTACCCTAGGTATACTGAAGGGTGTGCCCTAGTCTCAATTGAATGGGATGGGTAAGCAGGAGGGGGTGTGGTGAGATGGATGCCAGAATTTCAAGCAGATGCCTCTTTCCTCTATAGAGTTAGCCCAAACCTAAAGTTCTTAACCATATACAATTTATTAAGTTATAAAATACATAAATATAAAACCTTATATCATATACATATATTTACAGTGAACACTAACCACTAACCAAGGTCAAACCCTAAATAACACTATTTACAACATCACAACATAACATGTCAATTACAAAATATAAGGCACAAGCATGAAGAATCTTAATATCATCTATTTCTTAATATAGTTCTTGACCCATGGCAAAAGACAGTCCTGCTTCCAAAGGGGTCCTTTGGGGGGTGTCCAGGAAGCACCAGGGGTCCCTCCCCTTATGGCCTTGAAAAGGCAGGGGGCTACTCACCCAGCCCCTTCAGTGGGTTTGCTTGCCCCAAATGTCTTTACCCTGTGGGACCCAAGGATTCAATGACTCATGCTCCCTCAGATGACGGTGGTCCAGACGCAGCTCAATGGGGTATCCTCTGCTGGAGTGCCTTTCCAGGCCTCTCGCACACTGCTGGGTTCCTCCCAATCCTGTGCCCTGCTCTGGGCACCAAAGGTTCAGCTCCTCTCAGCTACTGCACAACTGCTGCTGGCTCCTGGGTGCTGGGCCTCACACTGCAGCACTACCATTTCCCTGTGCCTTGGCTTGCCACTAAGGGATCTCTTAGCAGAGGCCGGACCCTTCAGGCTCCAGCCAGTCATCATCATGCCAGGTGGCTAACCCAAGCAGCCTCCGTTGCTCCCTAGCTCCCAAGGCTAAAGCCTGTACATTGCCCTGCACACCGTGGGACCTGGTTGCTTGCCGAGGGATTGGGCCTGAGCTGCCTCACTGCAGTCCCAAGGCCTTCGCCCCATGCGTTGCCCCAAGCATTGTGTGGCGTACTGGCCCTGTCAGGGTTGCAGGCTCGAGCCGTCACTTGTGGCTCCCAAAGCCTAGGCTCCATGCACCAAACCATGCACCGTGATGGGTCTGAATGGTCTCATACCACACCCAGGGCCGGGTCTCCGTGCACCATCCCTGTGCACCATCAACAGGCTCTCATACCACTTCCAAGGCTGCTCCTCCAGTGGTAGCTTCAGGAGCCTTGGGCCTATTGCCTGCTGGGGGAGAGTGTCCCAGCTTTTCTTGGCTCTGCTCTTCTTGAGTCCCTCGCAGCACCTCCTCTCATGCTAGGCATGCAGCTCCTTTTATACGATCCAGGGCTCCACCCCTGAAGTCTTCCACACCTGACAGTTTGCAGTCTTCAGTCAGGTCTGGGAGAGCTCTTCTCCCCCTCTCCTCAGGAAAGGGGCGTGACTTTATTTCTGCTGCTGCCTCCTGATTGGTGATGGGCTCCACCAGTCAAAACAGCAGGATCTCAAGCCTGGGACTCAACACAAGCTTTGAAAAGTGAGCCTACTACACTATGGAAAGGGAAGTTGGGGATAAAAAAAATAATAATTATTGTCAATATTGTGGTCTCCATGATGGTAGTAGATAACTGGTTATTCTTCCTCCATTTAAAATTCTATTGCCATAGACTCCTAATCTCAAGAGATTTTGGCAATGATGCATTTGCCAACTTCCCAATTTTCCCTGTTTTCAGCTTAAACTGTCTCCTTTTAATGCCCACGTCAGAATAAAGTGCACTGCAAAATAAATATATTGCATTACAATAACCCATTGTTGACCACATTACTGCAGGTAAATTCATCAAGCATCACATCAAATCCATGTACAAAGTGGTTTTAACAGTATGCAAATCATCTGGCAGAACTGTAGTCAAATTTGACTTTAATCTCTTTAACTGAGATAGCTCAAGTAACCCCCAATGCAGCTTAAGTGTAGACAAGCCTTACAGTACCAGGAGCAAAATGAGTTGCTATAGTAGCAAAGTACTTTGTGCCTGTTGCTGTAATGTTCACATTAGAAGATGATGCCATGGCAGTCAGAGTACATGACATTTCTATTTGTAGTTACAAAAACCGATTTATGTTATCACTTGGAGAGCATTCTACTAACAGCAGCTTTCCATCTTTTCTGCACTCATCTATAGCAAGCATTATAGGACTAAAATCAGAATCAAAGATGCTCATTACCATAATAGTAGTTTAACATTATTTGACAGGCTGAATCATCTCTTGGTTCCTAAAACTTGGAGTTAATTTTAGCCACTTCTGCAATGACTCATATCTTTACTGTTATTATTGTTACAGGGACTGTAGTGAAATACTCTACAACTGGTATAACTGGTATACTCTATAACTGGTTATAACTCTATAACTGGTGCAATAGCGCAGCCTGACCTGGTCCATCTCATTTGGTATATATTCCATATAGCTTATTTGTAGCTCATCTGTGCTTTATGTCTTATAGAGTCACTTGCAGTACAGAACTAAAACTGAAAAAACTCTACTGAAAAGATTAAGAACTAATTGTTGATATTGATAACCGTCATGTGTCCCTAAAACTTCATTAAGGTTTTAAGAATGTGATTTGGATCCAGATTGCATTTTACTTGAATCACCAAAGACTGAGTAATTGATTTTAACCCATCTGATATGCTTAAAGAGATTTGGGTATAAGATACATGGGGGAGACAGATAAATGCACATAAACACACACAACACATGCAGTGTGGGAATTCAAATTCAGTTAAGGCAGGAACTCAGGCTTGCTTGAGCCTGCTTACAAAAACAGGCCTTTGGAGGGGAAAAGTGTCTAACTGGACATTACCTGAATCTTTATAAATGAACTTATTCCATTAGAATGAGGAGACAGGGAGAAGGGGGTTAAATAAAAATGTCTTATTCTTGGTTACGAAATGGACTTGTGATTTTTTTCTGACCTTCTTTCTCTGATTCAGTGAAATGCAATGAAGACTTACAAATCACACACTATTCTGGTGAAGTGACGACCAGGAAGGCTGCTTTGCTTGTTATTGTCTTCAACACTGATAAGCATGAATATTTTAGCTGATAAGCATAGCTGCTGGAAAATACCCTTTTTTCTTCTCTCTCTATGTACTAATTACCTTCAATTTCTAACAAAATGCACTGCATTTTGGGTGAATAACACTTCAGGTCAAAAGGTAAGCACAAGACCCTTCTTGGGTTCATGGCAGGAAAAAGCCTATAGACCTTTAAGCCTTTGATAATCATAGGTTTATATTTGGAGCGCCTAACAATTAAACAATTCAGGCAAAGTAATTCCAAAGCAAACAGAATATCTAGCTTGTGCTACCATCATGCTACATAGATAGTTGCTTTTCTTTATCAATCTTAGGATTTTGGCTGTAGCCCCATCATCTCCTTGAACCTTTCTGCAACTGCTTTTTCTTTTATCTTCAGCCTCCTTCCCTTTTCCCAGTATCACACTGACATTTTACCAAACCCTCCCTCCCGCAACTTTTGCCTTCCTTCCTTGTCTTCTAATTAAAGTTCTGATTATTCCCTACTTTTCACTAATCCTCCCTATGTCTCCTCTTTCTATTCTAGACTTATTCTATTGCTGCCCATTCTCTCCAGTTCAGATCCTCAGTTACATATAGCACCCCTCTACAGATTTTGCCAGTTCAAAATTCCCAAAGCTGGTCAAGCACCATTAACTTTTCCTGTCTCCTTGCTCACCACTCTCACTTCTCAGTTTTCCTCTTAATTGACACCTCAACTCCCTAATTACTTTTTGCATCTTGTTTCATTCCAACATGTAGCAATTTACAGAATTCAGTACACAATAATGAAATTACATAAATCAAAATAACAAATCGATTAAAAAATAAAAATTCAATCAAAATCCTGAAGCCCCATGATGGCTATAAACTGAAGTTGTCTTTTTTGCTCATTTCATGAAAAATTTAGACCAAACTCCAAACTGTGTAAATCAATATAGCCAAGAATCTGAACCATATAGAGGGGAAGAGATTTCATTAGACAAACAATTGAGATTTGTCTGATTGGTGTCCTACCAGCCTTAAATTGAATTTTACTATTCGAAGAAATTTAAAATAATTACAGCGTGTTGGAGTAGACTCGATTAATCACTGTGTAATTGCCATGCTTCAGCAGACTCCAGCATCACATGTATCAGAGTCCCCACGCTGAAAAATGGTAGTGGGGGTGCTTTAACTAAAGCTTGTTCAATAAGCTTTAGTTAAAGCACCCCTGCCACCACTTTTCAGCACAGGGATGCTGATACACATGATGCTCCAAGCACCTTAGAGTGGCTCCAACAGCCACGCTAATTAAAGTGCAGCTCCTCACCTTTCTCCCGAAGCACGTCCATACACATCCTAGTTTAAAACTAAAGGAATATAAACGATAACTCTTGGCCTTTTTTATGGTTTATCAGTCTAAAAGTTCAAAGCAGAGATAAATCAGTTGAGTAAGATGAGCAAAAATATTGTGACTTTGAAGACAAATGTACAGCCACTCTTTTATCCATTTTAAATATTTTATATTGACAGGGGACTTCTCCCCATAAATTGAATTCACTGTCATATGGGAATGCATGACACTATCACCATATCTACTCTGCACATTTGATACAAGTACAGTAAAATCTCTGTTATACAGCATCCCTGGGGTAAGGGGATTACCAGCTATGTAAAAACTCCAATTATATGAAATAACCCAGCAGGTTTTGCAGATAACGCAGACGAGGAGTCGACACTCAGTGTGGCAGAGCAGCAGCAGTGCAGAGCACTGCACGTGGAGTGGCTGCAGCACAGCAAAGTGGCAGCAGCACAGGCACGACATATGAGCTTTTCCCTTCCCTTCCTCCCCCACATCCAGCTGGCGGGGGGTGGGGAACATGGTGGCAGCCACATGCGGAGCAGTGGAAGTATAGGGTGGTGGGTAGTGGCAGTGGCCACCACATGCGAGATTTCCCCCACTCCCTCCCCACGTCTGGCTGGAAATTCCAGTTAGTGAAGTATTCTGGTTATGTAATTGCCAGATAGCAGGGATTTTACTGCAATCTATTTGTCTAGACCCCACCATTTGGGCTTCCACCAAATAGGTGTTAGGAACATCACAGAAAGGAGTATGAACATCCAAATTTGATTAAAATTAATTAATTAATTTAAGTTACATCTTGAGACTTAAAAACATGGTTTGTTTATAATACACTGGCACTGTTCTTATTAAATAGAAGACATATATAAGGTACACATAATTTGTCCATAGAATAGGCTGGCACTAACCTCATTGAGTAACACCACCTGGGACTTGTACTGACTGCACATAAAATAAGTTGGGATTGGTACAATTACATGCAGATATTCAGGGAGGCTAGGGGGAGATTAGGTCACATGAAAAATGGCCACCTGATCTCACTTACTATGGTACCAGGTGCAGACTTTATACTTAGATTCCTAATTAGGTCAATCTAAGTGTGAACTGTTCAGAAAGGTTTCATAGTTTCATAAATGTTAAGGTATGGAATGGACCTTTCAGATCATCAGGTCCAGCCCCCATGCACTTGGGCAGGAAAGACCATTGGGATCAGATGACTCCAGCAATATAGGTATCAAGACACTTTTTGAAGATTGCGTGGTGAGTGACTGTAGCACCTTTGGGGATCCTGTTTCAAACCCTCACTACTTGACTTGTAAAGAAGCTTTTTCTTATGTCTATGTTGAAGTGATCCTCAATCAGTTTGTGTCCATTATTTCTTTTGTGGGACCTTGGTGAACAGATGCACCCTCAGGTCCTAATGTATGCCCTTGATATACTGTCAGCTATGTTTCATAGATTGTAAGATAAGAAGGAACCCTGGAAGATCATTGGGTCCAGCCCCCTTCACCAAACAGAAAAGATAACAGAGGGTCAGGTGACCCTAGCAAGGTAAGTGTCTACTTTCCTTTTGAAGATTTCCAGGGTAGGTGATTGCACCACCTCTGGAGTGACCTTATTCCACAGTCTGGACACCCTAACTGTGAATACATTTTTCCTAATTTTGAGCCTGAAACTATCTTCCAGGAGTTTGCGGCCATTACTTCAGTTTTCCCCTTGGGTGTCCTGGTAAACAGTTGCTCACCAAGCCCTTGATGTACTCCCCTTAGTGTAGTGGTAAGCTCCTACCCAGGTACCCTCTCAGCCTTCTTTTCCTCATACTGAAGCATCTCATATCCCTCAGCCTTTCTTCGTATAGCTTGCCTTTTAAGACTGATCATTCGGGTGGCTCTTCTTTGGACTCTCTCCAGCTTGTCTACGTCCTTGTTAAAGTGTGATGACCAGAACTGGACACAATACTCCAGCTGTGGTCTCACCAGTGCTGAGGAAAGCAGAAGAATCTCTTCCTTGATTTCGCTGGAGATACATTGATTGATGTATGCCAGGGTATTATTTGCCCTTCTGGCTCCAGCATCGCAGTGCTAGCTCATATTCATACTGTAGTCTATTATTACTCCCAGGTCCCTATCTTTTGTGGTGCTAGTCAGTTTGGTGCTGCCAAGCCTATAGGTGTGTTGGAGGTTGCTCATACCAAGGTGGAGTACTTTACGTTTCTCAATGTTGAACTTCATCACATTCCAATCCACCTAACTTGCTAGCCTGTCTAGGTCCACCCATATCTGTAGCCTATCTCCAAGTGTGACCACACTTCCCCATAACTTAGTGTCATTATCCATGAACTTGGCCAGTGAGTTCTTCACCCCCACATCCAAATCATTAATAAAGATGTAGAAAAGGACTGGACCAAGCACCAACTCCTGCTGGACACCTCTGCCCACTTCTCAGCATGGCATTGGTGGCTCATATTCATTTGTTCGCTATTACAACAGCCAGGTCTCATTCAGATGTAGTGCTAGTAAGGTTAGATCATTCTTAAAATGGAAGACCCATTCTAAGTTAACCGTATCTCCAAAGTGGCCGAACTTAGATCATGTCCAGCAAGAGTGATCTAACTGAACATCTGTATAGTTCCCAGCTTAGCTCCAGGGCTAAATTTTTCCAACCCCCACCCCAGCACTGGGCTATTTTGTGTGTTTTTCCTACCCCCCTTCCCCATCACCCACATGAGTGTGCCAAACTCTTCCATGCTGCGAGCCACTCCTGGTGACAATTTTACCAGTGCCAGAAGCTGAGGAAATACATTGGGATGAGAGGAGGGGCAGGCAGGATCAGGGGGTTCAGTTTGCTGTGGAAGAGGTTCTTTATCTGTGGGCAGGGGAAAGTCAGGGGGGTAAAAATAGCTCTTTGTCAATGGGGGACAGGAAGAGTACCCCAACTCACCAATCCCCTGCCCTCCCATAGAGCTTCCCACCCCCCCACCCCCATCCCAACTTACTGCCAGAACTGGTAGTATCTGGTATAACTGGTTCATCAAACCAGCCTCAGGAGCAGTTTTCAGGAATGGGATCAGTTTAGTAGTGGCATCAGAGGGGGCTGGGGGACTCTGGGGGAGTTTGGTGGTATTAGAGAGCCTCTCCTATCCCACCAACCCCCTGGATCTCTACACTAGGTGCCCTATCCTGACTTACCTTAGAATAGGTGGCCATTTTTAACTTGATCTAACCTCCCCAGATGAAGCTCATTCAAGAGTTATGACTGGCTGAGAAAAGACAGATAAAACCCCTTATTTACTAATTTTGAAAGAAACTCCCTCACATTTAACAAATAGACTTTTTTCCATCTCCCAAAATTTAAATACTAAGGCTTGAGTGTGAAAGTTTCTGAACGCCCACCACTCACACTGACTTCAGTAAGAAATACTGAAGCTCAACACGTTTCCAAATTCCCCCCATATTAAAGGTACCTTGCATAGTACAAATTTACCATACCAGGTAGTGGCACCTTCAAGCACCTTGTGCTGTTCTGCATGTTACCTCTTAAACTAAAAATGCAACACTGTGGTCAGGATTCTCAATAGCATGCAGCACTGCTAGCTAATTTGTCTGCAGTATGGCAGGAATGCATCAAAACTGCATCTGGTACACTGGGTAGCCCATACACAGCAGTACAGTGTACTTGAAGGTAAAGTATGCTTTCATGAGCCTTTTCTGGGTCTTCCTCTCCTCTAAAACCTTCACACAGCAATGGTGACCTCCCCTCCATTACAACTAAGTCCTTCTATAGATGGTGGTGGCAATCCCTCATGGTCAAGGATGATCACTTCCATGGGTCAACTGAAGGGTAATAAAGGAGTCTGTTGATGGCTACGAAGGCTAATGCTAGAGTCACAGATTCTCTAGCAAATGCTGCAAGTGGTGTTTAAAGGGAGGGTTGAAGTACAGATGTCTCAGTCTTGTTGCCTTTCCTTCCACTTCTGTCATTTTTCTGCCTTTAGGGCAAAAGCGTTTTCCTCAAAGTAAGATGTACCTTTCCTCACAAGGCATCACCATGTAGCCCTGTCCCAAGCTAGTTTTTCCCAATTTGTGCCATTAGTGCCACAATTCTAAGTATTTACCTTGAGGGTATCTTTGAAGCATTTTCTCTTGCCCCCCCTAAGATTGGCCACCACCACCATCAGCTTCTGTAGACAGTCACTACTTACCACCTCCCCACCAACGCCAGTGCCACTGCTGGCTTCTGTGGGTAGTTGCCACTAGCTGACACTGGTACCAGCTTCTGAAGGTGATCACCGATCACTGCTTGCAAACTTCCCCACCACCATCCCTGGCTTCTGCAGGCAGTTGCCACTCACCACCCCACTGCCAACACCACTGACACTACATCCCACAAATTGTGTCCCCCCACCCCCCCAGTCTCAGGAGGCATCAAACATTCATGAAGGAAAACACATCTTTGCAATTCAACAAAGATAAATGTAAGGCACTCCACCTAGGAAGGAGGAATCCCCAGCACACCTACAAGTTGAGGATTGTCCTCCTCAGCAGCTCAGAGGCCGAGACAGATCTTGGAGTCATAGTTGACTCCAAGATGAACATGAGCTGGCAGTGCAATGAGGCCATCAACAAAGTCAATTGCACCTTGTTGTGTATTAGCAGATGCATGGCCAACAGATCAAGGGGGGTGATGTTCCCCCTCTATGCAGCACAAGTCAGGCCACAGTTGGAGTACTGTGTCCAGTTTTGGGCACCGCAATTCAAGAGGGACACAGAGGATTTGGAAAGGGTTCAGAGGAGGGCCACCCACATGATTAGTGGTCTCCGTGAAAGACCCTACAAGGAGAGGTTGAAAGTTCTGGATTTCTTCAGCCTATACAAAAGACGGCTGAGGTGTGACCTTGTGGCTGCCTATAAATTTATCAGAGGAAGACAGCAGGGAATTGGGGATGCACTGTTTACCAGAGCACCTCAGGGAGTAACTAGGAATAAAGGGTGCAAACTAGTGAAGAGTAGATTTAAGTTAGACATTAGGAAGAATTTTTTTACAATAAGGTTGACCAAAGTCTGGAATGGGCTTCCAAGAGAGGTGGTGCTGTCGCCCAACTTGGAGGTCTTCAAGAGGAGACTCAACAATCACCTGGCTGGGGTCATCTGACCTTGGTCCTATTTCCTGCCAGGGGCGGGGGGTCAAACACAATGATCCATTGTGTCCCTTCCAACTCTATAATCCATGAATCTATGAACCTTTTTTACAAAGTACTAAGTGCCTTGAATTCCATTGAAAGCAGAAGAAGCCAAGTGTTGACAAAACATCATTGAGACATATTTAGTACCTGACAGAATCAGGACTCTTGAAAGCATATTAACAATAGCTGTACTTTGTAGTAATTATTGGCTAATAAAGAAAGTTCTGACACTAAACCATGGTTTCAGATGCTAATAAGCTCACCCTGCCAGTATACTAAGGAGGATGCAATAGTCAGTATAGTGTACAATTATGTTGTAGCTCAGATGGTCCAGAAGTTATGTGAGAGGCAAGGATTTCTTAGGGTGGTATCTTTTATTGAACAAATGATGCAGTTGGGTTACAGTTAGACAAGCTTTCAAATACAAGACATTCTTCATTGGGTTCAACCTGATGAAAACTTGTCTAACCGTATCCCAACTACATAGTTGGCCCAATAAAAGATATCATCCTAAGAAGTCCTTGCTTCTCACAATAGTTAGTGTAGCATAATCAGGATCAGACTAACCATTCTGATAGCTGCTGAATGGGTTTGTGCTGAGCATTTTCACTGGCTGCTGGAATTACTGAATAAATACTGTCCATTCAGTTCTTATTCCTTGTTGGTTTGCCTTTAAGACCATAATAGATATTTCTTCTATCACTCCTAGTAATACTTCTAAAATAGCTGTGCTGCTAGTGGGGTTCTGGCCTATATAAATGAATTAGAAGCTTTAATGCATCCTGAAGACCCTTCAGTTGTTTTGAGCAGACTGGAAATAAGCTAGTGGCATAAATGCAGTAAAACTTGTTAGGAGGTCTAGATGCCATGTTGTTTTTGTTTGTTACTGCAACATTATGAAACTCTCAGTCTGTACAGGTGGATAAATATTTTAGCAAAGATAGTACCACCAGGAAATTACCTGATTTTTTACTTGCTGAGAGGAGGAATGGAAGTCATGTAAAAAAGAAAACCCATGCCCCCAAATTCTTGTGTTGCATTACCATTCTGTGTTCACTTAACAGAAGAATGAACCAATTAAAGAATTAGTTGCATGTAAGAGGGTGTTATAATTTCTGTCTCACTGTTACTGTGCATTTTGTAGTAATTATCCCTCCTTCACACCCCTCTCTGGCAAGAAGCAAAACAAAAACAAAATATATTATTTCTATTTCTCTCCATTCTTAGAATAAAATATATTATAGAAATATTGCACAGCTATACTGTGTTCATAATCATATTTGGGCCAGGCCAACTGACCATGAATTGACCTTTATTCTTTTCCAGCTGCATGTTTATCTTTCTAGGTACTTGGGAACATTTGATGGGGAACATTTTTTTATTGAAGTCAGGAAAATGAAGTAATGAACTATATTTTACAAACAGGAAAACCACTTATCTTAATTGAAACCTCTTGAGTGCTCTGGGTGTGAGTCAGCTGGAACACATATTAAATTAATTATTTTTGTTTCACATTAGAATAGCATAGTACTAGCCTGTATACATTAAATATCTGATACCAGAAAAGACTTTTACTATAGCAGAAAAGCATTTAAAAAAGAAAATTGAAAAAATGGAATTTAGTTTTAAAAACTTTTTTCTTCTAATTAATTCTTCCTTGATATATGCCAGGAGATATTTCACAGAACCACTCCTTGAACATTTTGTCATTTTCCCTTGTTATTTGTTAACAGTTATGCACCATTTTCTCCGAAGGAACAAGCAGTACAATGCAATCAGAAGTGGGAGGGTAAGAGTACAACATATACCAGAACATTGACGAAAATACCTGCTTTTCACATCAATCCTTTAGGACTTGCTGATTTTAGATTCTATTAAGGGAATGTGGAACAAATTAACAAATAAAGGATTTTCACTAAAATCTTATGAAAGTAAGGAACTAATTAAGAATGCTTAATTAAGCAAAGAACATCCTTGTTCACACAAACAGTGCTGGTAGATTTTACTCAACAACTCACCCCTGCAAAACTGCCATAAAACAGTAAAATAAAATTTTGATTTGTTAAGAGAAAGCACAAAAAATTAAAATGTTGTGGGAAGAGTACCAGCCTTCATGTCTGAGGTAACATAGAAAATGCAACAAAAAATAGATATGAAGAAAAAAATGCCTTCTGAAATTTACTCTAATGGTAGTATAATTATCTAAATCATTATCTCACATATCTGAATTATTTCCAGTGACTCAATTCTTACAACAGCCTGTTAGGGAAAGAGATCCTTGTTATGACTTTATCACACTGTGATTTCTGTAAAGCTTTTTGAGAGAGATAGGTATGAAAGAAGTTACATGATATCAAATAAATATAATAATGTATGGTGTCATGCTGTGTGTGCTATAAAGGTTCTATTACAATTTGTTTTTCATTTTACATGTAGCAGAGACCTAAGGTGAGTCAGCTAAAGCTTTACAAAATATTGTCAATAAAAACTTCATAGCATTTCCACCATTCTATATGTTATTAGACGCATGTAGTTTGTTTCATTTCCATGTACAGGTTTTCCCCACTTTATGCGGGTTCTGTACGTGCAAATTTGCTCTTATGTGGTGACCCTTTATAATACTGAAGATCCATTATATGTGAGGAAAATTCACTCTTATGCTATTGGCGTGGTAGAAGCCGACAGTCAGCTGCTTTGTGAGGTGCATTGTGGGAATGATATGCACCAAAATATAGTCTCCTGTGTGGATCTGTGTTCCTCGCTTGTTGTCTGTGACTCATTTCTGTAGTTGCCATCCCCATTATGGTAAGATTCACCACCACCCTGTGCTTGTGTGTACTATTTGCTGTTGGTGAGTACCAAAATTATCTTGTAAAAGTGGTAAAAATGGGCCTGGGGATCAGTACAGTCGACATCTTGGAATGTATCCCTATTTGTTACATTGTAAAGTGCGTTCCCTTTATGCGAATTCGAGTTATGTGCTGCTTTCCAAAAATGCATGCATAAAGTGAAGGAAATCTGCATTTCTAAGCCTTTCCACTTCCCCCTTTGAATGTACTTTAATTATTGTGGAAATAATGATTCTTTTAGTTTTCATAGATTTCATAGACATTAGGGCTGAAAGGGACCTCGGAAGATCATCGAGCCCAGCCCCCTGCCCAAAGGGCAGGAAGTCAGCTGGGGTCTTAGGATCCCAGGAAGATAAGCATCCAGTTTGCTCTTGAGTTTGGGCAGAGATAAATTAAATCCAAAAAATGCTGTATAAAACCTATTTATAAAATGGCATTTAACCATGATTTCTGGTACCTAGAGACCTCATCCTGCTATACGCCCATAACTCGCACCAAAATCAATGGCAATCTGGGTATATATAGAATGGAATGCATTATCAGGCCCAGATAATGTATACCTTTCTTATATATAGTACTTTTAGTGCAAATTTGCACAAGCAGATGTGCAGAAAGCTCCAGTGAATAAGTTTGGGACAGCAAAATAAGGAAAGGGCCTCTCCAGCTCAGGTGTATTATTCCAACCAACAGCCAACCATATTAACCATTTCATGTCTGTACACTTACATGGTGCCACTGAACACATGCAAATACTATTCATACAGCACCTTTTCCAGCCTGCCACCATCTGTACAGAACTATTTAGATTCAGTGATCTGTACTCCTATTTGCCTCCAGCACTGCAAACTGTGGTACAATAAACTTCTGCAGTATAGGCAGAAGTAAATATATATCTTGTATGCATACAGATACCAGGTAACTGAGAAATAACTGTATATGTATATGAGGGAGGTCTGATTACACCATGGCAAGCAGCAGAATTCCATTTTTAAGTGGTTCATGAGTCATGACGTATCAGATGTTTACATAATTTGATACATAACACTGTCTTGTGCTTATTTCAGGGATCTTAAGAAAATTAACAAAATTTATAAAAAGTGGACTATATAAACATATTGTCCCATTCTTTTCCTCAGGAGACCTAAAAATAATATAAAATAGATTTAAAAAATGAAATAATTACTAGGGCTGTGTGAAGCTTTGCGTGCTGATTCAATTTGGAGGATATTTGGAGGCCAAATCTCTGAATCTGAATGAATCAGGACACCAATAAAAAGGTCCCAATCAATTCAAAGCTCTCCAAATCAATTCAAAAAAGATTCAGAGAGCTTTGGAGATTTGGGCAGTCCTCCCACACCATTGCAGAGGTCTCACCATTGGACGCCATGCCGGTAAGTAGGGGATGGGGCAGGGGGTTGGAAGAGGGAGGAGGGGACCATGGGGGGACCCCCTAATAGGTTCCATCTCCTGCCTGCTCCTCCAGCCCCACTAGGCACCCCCCCACCCCTGCCCACTCTCCCAGGCCCATCAATGGCTACCCTGCCCAGCCTCTTCATCCTGGTTCTTTTAAAAAAAGCCCTGTACTCACCAGCTCCTGCCAGGCAGGGGGCAATCCCCACTGCCCCGCACTGCGTGGGGGGCTCTGCCATGAGCCCTCATCCCCCATCTGCTCTTCTAGCCCCATCAATGGCTGCCCCACCTGTTAGATCCCAGATGTTTAAAAAAAAATTTAAAAAGCCCCGTTCTCACCAGCTACTGCAACAGCCATCAGGATTTCTGGGGGTTCATGGCAAAGCCCCACACACAGTGCAGAGTAGTGGGGGGCAGTGGGGATCACTGCCCCCTCCCCACCTGGCAGAAGCCAGTGAGTGCTGTGAGTGTGGGACTTTTTTTTTTTTTTTTAAGCACCAGGATACTGGGGTTGGGTGGGGGAGGAGGCCTGTTTGATTTGCAGACTCAGCATTGGCCAAACGTCCAAATTAGATTTAGCCAAATCGATTCAGGATAGTGATTTGAATCACCAAAACGAATCACTGTCCCCCCATTCGGCCAAATCTGAATCCAAAGCAAATATTAGCCGCTTTGTACAGGCTATTACCTTTGATCGTTAAAAACTGACATTTTTCAAAGAAATAGGGGGGCAGTATACATACACATTTTCAGTTCAGATTCCAAATTGCAACATTACAAATTTGCTTACCTAAAAGTGTCCTTTCAGAACAATATCCTCCTGTAAAAGTGTTGCACATTAACATTAATAAAGAATGATTTTTACTGTTGTCGGACAAAGTTCTTTTGGTGAATCTGGTGTCTTTTATTAGGCCAACTAAATAGTTGGAGAACAATTTTTAAACAAGCTTTCAGGTTCAAAAACTCTTTGTCAGGCTGAGGAAGTTTCAGCAGTTGATGCGTGCTCTTCCTGGATGGAATAAAAAGTAAAAAAAGTCATAGACTGTGCTGGTATGCAAAGAACAGTGTCTGCCTATGTCCTTAGACCAACATGGCTACAACCTACACCCCTTTTACTGTTGTTGTTTTTTTCAGAGTGCCTCTGCCTGAAGTGAAGAAAGTAATTTATAGGTTGGTGTCTGCAGTGAAGGACTTGCAGTCTAAAGATCAGATCCAATAGAGGATTTTGGCACCTAAAGTCACACTTACATGGAACCTAAGTACTCAAGTCCAAAATTGTATTCCCCAAAACTGCTCAGATGTTGTCTAGCTTGGAAGTACCTCAGTTTTTGATAGTAGAGTCTCCCAGGGAAGAAAGTTTTGCTTGTGTACAGGGCAAGCAGTGTCTCAGTCTCTCAAGGCCTGAGCATCTTAGCATGCATCTCACACCTAAGACCCAATAGGATCCAGAAATGAGAGGTTCCTCCACCTGAGCCTGCCTAGCAGTTTGATCCAGATGGTCTTCTTCAGGCATGCCTAATGCATACCTATAGAACCAGGCTCTGCACAGAAAGCATTGCTTTCCTTTAAAACTGAGGTTCCCAAACTTTTTCTTATTGTGTATCCCCTTCCAGATTCACCAGCTGCCCACATCCTCCTACCAGCATACATTTTATATTTTAACCCCTTAAGTGGCAATTATTATGATAATGAAAATTAAATATGCCATTACACAATTGTTCCTATGTTGCTCCAGGGTTACCCATACCAGTTTGGGAACCCCTGCTTTAAAACAGGTAGAGGCAGTGTGAGAACTCTAGGTATTATAAGTCTCTCTCAGGATGTTGGAGTCCTTAATTATATACTGGGTTTCCTGAGAGAATTCAAACTTTCATCTCTATCTTGGAAGGTGATTTAATCACCAGGCTATGGGTTATTCTGGAATAGGGTTACTTCTTTTTCCTCATGTTGAAGCTCTTCCACTTTGCAGAAAGGAATTCAAGATACATTGGGTCTTGAGAGAGAGCAAGAAGCAGCATTAGTCTACAGGTAATTAAT
The DNA here is from genome assembly GCA_030014935.1 of Caiman crocodilus. Taxonomy (NCBI): domain Eukaryota; kingdom Metazoa; phylum Chordata; order Crocodylia; family Alligatoridae; genus Caiman; species Caiman crocodilus. Next base: position 9,892,524 of record JAGPOW010000290.1, read on the forward strand.
ATAAAATATAGAAATATGGACACATTCCTGGAAACTGGGACTAGAACTCAGGTCTCACAGGTGGTTGCCATAATTGCTAAAAGTGACCCAAGCTGCTTTATAGCTCCATGAATCTTGGATTCTAGCCTTGTAATTAGGGCATTCTTTAGGGAGATGGAAGACATGGATATAAATCCCCTCAGGAAGAAGATAAAATTGAACTCACTTGTCCCTACATGCTGAATAAATGCTCTAATTACTGGGAAACTGCATAAAGGGATGACAGTAGCAGTGCCAACACAAAACAGGTTTTAAAAAAGAGAAGAATCTTGCTCCATTTATTAAAGAAAGTGTAGGAGCGTACATTAGTGGGAGAGTTTCAGGTAATGAATTCTAAGTACAAAGAAATATCTCCCAGTAATCCTGAGTGAGGGGTTTCAGCATCAGAAATACACTGCTAGCCTCAAAACTTCCTATTAACCAGCTGTGTTCTGGATCCTGCTTTAAGGTACCTAGCTGTCCCCAAGCACTGTAGAAGGTACTTAAACACAGGGCTCTCTGGTTCCACTCCAGTGTGTCAGATATCCTAGTAATTAGCCATTGCAACACTCAGCATATGCCAGCATTGTAGCATATTAATCCCTTCTGGTCTGGTGCTTCTAGACCAATATTGCCAATCCAGCATAAATGATTACTTCCATCTCAATGTTATGGATTATTTGACCAAGTAGGGTTGGCATTTCTGAAGCCTAAAAAGACAAAATACAAAGAAGGGATAAATATTGTGAAAGAACAAACAGTAGCCTGACTAATATCTCTTGGCTCAGGAGCACATGGAGAGAAGACTAAAGTTTATTTAAGCCTTTTGGAAGAGAAGCATACTTCTCTCCAGGTACAGCTGCCCTTCTATTGTATATGAGTGATTCTTTTATAGATTACAGCATCTGACTTCTATTATTACTTGGATTGTTGTTATCTCTATAGAAAATTCAATCCAAGCCATACAGATTGGTTTGGAATCTAAACTGCCTTGAAGTCTGTGGATGTTAGAAATGTGTTTTAGTTCATGTCCATCATAAAAATAATATAAAAATCATCTTAAACTGTTACCCTTCGTCAATATACAGAGTTGTTCAGTGCCAGCACCAAACCTCAGGACCACTTTTATTTCTATTTAACAGGTGATAGTATATAAGAATAAAACACTTTGATGTTTATATTAACTTCTGGATGAGAATTCTAGAATAAGAGAAAAATCAACACTTTGAAAAGTTCTCTCATCCAGTTCTCCAGACATTTTTTTTTTTTTTATCTGTCTGAAGGAAAAAGCTATCAAGGCCCAGGAATTAGAGCCCAGGTCTCATATTTTAACATTTTCTTCACATTCAGTTCCTTTTACTTTCTTGCACGTGCTAAAGGTCTTGGTTTTCAGTAAACTAACATAACTAACAATACAGCCTTACACCACTTACCTGTATTTTCATTGTTACATCTGTACCTTTTTGTCCAACTAGATTCTCATTTTACATTTTTTTTTATTTTAAATGCAAAATTTTCAGACTTTCCTCTTGTTACATTGATGCAACTTCCAGGGACACTCCTCCAGGGGCCTCTGTTTCAGTTTTGTCAAACCAAGTAAAAAATAAAGGGCATTTATAAATATGCTTCAGGAGGCGGGGTGAGGGGGATGCTTTAATTAGCCAGCTGCTAATTAAAAGTGCCTGAAAGTCACTTGCATCAGCATCCCTCCACTGAAAAAGTAGCAGTGGAGCACTTTGAACTAAAGCCTGCTTCTGACATACTGGATTTACAGCATGTCGGAGCAGTTGTCTTGCATGTGCATAAGTGTCCAAAGAGTCTTTAATTCAGTGTCAGTTAACTGGTCACATGGTGAATGGACAGAAGGGATAAATGCCAGAATATACAAACACAAATCGTTTATACATTATTGCTTGATCCATTCAATCACACACTAAAAACATTCACACAGATAGATAATATTCTTTTCTCTTATATAATAGCATTGTTATCTGCTTTCTACATCCTTGATTGGTTTGTCAACCTCCAAGCGGTGCCATAGCAAGGAAGTTTGGTGCCCGGGGCAAGCCCGCAGAAGCAGCCTGCCCTTCCCCTGTGCACATATCTGGGGGGCACCTTGCTTGTGTGTGGGTGCACGCAGTGGCAGGAGCTGACCCCTCCATCCCTGCACCTCCCCAAATGAGCCACTCACGGCTCTGTCCTGTGCCCTGCCCCAGGTGGGCAGCGCCTCTTGGAAACCCTTTGCTTCAGCACCCAGGGCAGTTGCCCTGCTCTTGCTATGATACTGCTTCCAAAGTCCAAGATGCTGCACTCTGCTCAATGAGATACTGAATAGAGAATGTAAACAATACTCAGTTCTTACATACTTAAGACTTCAAGATGCTCCCAATCCTTCTAGATTGGTCACATCCCAGAGTGGGTCTGATCATCAAGCATTCTTTATTACTGACTGACACCTAATTTTAACCTACCTCTTTGCTTCTTTTGTGACTTAATCTTAACGGTAAGATGATGGTATGCTACAAAAATAGATGTATTAAAGGATTTTCAGGGACTTAAACAGAAAAGAATTGCAGTTAGACACCTAACTCAACTTACACACTTAATAGGTGAAACAGAACCTGGACCTGGATCCATGAATTCTCCTTCTCTATACCAGGAAGGGGAAGGTTTAATGCAGGACCAGACTATATACCTTGCTGCTCATAAAGTGTATGGAGAGATATAACATCTGTATTTTGATATTAAAGGATTGTCAGTGTAAGCTGTTATGATGCAACTATTACCTCCACACGATTCTGTAGTGATGCAAGGGTAAAAAAAAATCACTTCAAGTTTAAGTCTTTCATTCAAAGTCAAAGTTAGGGCAATACAACTAATGTGTGTCACTTTGGGTTCATGTCATGAAAATCTAAAAACAGATCATAACTGCTTATATGCATTCCTAACTAGCATCTCTTCCTCCCAATTTAAAGCTGTTCAAAGGTTCAGTTGTCCAAACCAAAGATGCTTGGGTTACTAAATAAAATGTTCCCATCTAACACATACAATTCCTTTTATTAACTCAGACTAGGTGCTTATCATGGAATTGCAATATGCTTACTTTTTAATATGGTACCATTCTACTATCTATGGAACTATTTTACTAGTAGCATCATGCATCACTATTGTTTTCCAACTTTATAGTACTGTCTTTGAAGGCCACATTTTCAATGCTGCTCCTAAAAGACAGAAAATGGCCTTTTCTCTTCAAATATATAGAGTTTAATAACAGTGATTTCTCAATCAAGGAAACATTTTATTGTAGTCTGAAGATTCAGGATGATGATCAAGCAGGACTGTAATGTTACTCCTGTACAAGTCTTATACATAAATTGACTTTCAAGGTTAGAAAAATCAGTGAACCAGGTGTTCATGTCTAGTGGTAGAAATTTACCACAGCACCTTTTGTCTCACCCAGCTGGGCAGTTGGACCCACCCATGGAGATATAGCTATTGAGCTCCTTGCAGCCATTAGCTCAGGCTGGGGGAGTAGGGGGCAGAAGGTGGGGGCAGGGGAAGAAGGAAGAAGGAAGCAGTCATAGGGATCCTCCCCGCTAGCTGACAGACCAGTAGCCAAAGGTCTGGGGTTCACCCCATACCACACTTTGCACAACTGCACTGTTACCAGTTTGCACAATCTCAAGTTTATTTGAAGAAATAAAGCTTGCAGTTATGAAATAAGTTCCTTATGTACTTCCTGTCCAGTCTTCAACTTGAGTCCTTCACAGTCCTGACCGACCCAATGGCCTATGCTTCAGTTTCCCCTTCCCAGTCAGCCCTCATAATCCCCCAGTACAAGACTTCGTGTCTCAGTCTTCCGGACCAGGCCCCACAACTCCTACACAATGGGGAATGTCAAGCCAAAGGGTTAGTATGAAAGATGTTTACTGAGATGTTCTGGAGAAGTGGATAACAATACTAAAGCTACAGTAGTGAATGAAGTGTTCACAATGATGCATAGGTCCCCCTCCCTATAATCTCTCCCACCTGGCAGAGCATTGTCCCAGAAAAGAGTCAGACATGGCCTCCCTGATCAGAACTGCCCATGACAGTCAGGAGCACCACTTTTGCCCAGGTACCATCCAGAGTGGCTTCCCTGACATGAGTCTGCCTGGAGCCATCCTGGTGTCTAGGAAGGCTTCCCCCATTTGCTTTGCAAATATTGTAGAGGATGCAAGTGGCAGCCACAAATCTGGGAATGTTTCCCAGTCTGAGTTCAAGGCAGACCTCCAGGGACCTCCAGCACATCTTTACATATCCAAAGGCACACTCTATTGCCATCTGCTTAGCTAGTGATTGAAGGACTCCAGCTGCCCAGTGTATGGCTTCATAAGCCAGGGGAGGAGTGAACAAGGAGGAATGGCCAGCTCATCCAAGTCCATGATGAGTGCAGCAGGGGTGAACCCCCAACTCCATCATATCTGGGAAACCAAAGTTCCTGAGTATATGGGCATTGTGTACCTGTCCCTACCACTCAACATTTCTGTCAGTGAAACAAACCTAGCGGTTCATGGCTGTCTGGAGCATAACTAAAAAGAACTTCTTATAGTTTATGTAATCTGAGGTATAGTGAGGGGGCACAGAATGAGTATATGGGTCCCATCAATGGCTCCACTCAGTTTGGGAAGCCAGTGCCTCCTAAATAATAATTCATGACTCCTAAAAGATTGAGCCATCGTGATGTTCATGGCAGCATCACTGTACTCAATGTAGTAGCACTCTATCAGGACCAGGAGCTTGCACAGTTGAAGTATGGAGTGCATGCAGATTACGTTACCTAAGGCAAGGATTTGCTTGGTCCAATCACTCACCATTTCCAGGCTCAACTAACAATCATCTTCTGAAAATCATCAAAATATCTTTGAAATTTCTTGTAGACGTAACAGTTGGTCACGGAAGACATTTTGTGCTCTCAAGGGACGCCTGCTGAGGAGTCCATAGTACACTAACCACATGTTACCTTGATAAAGGGGAAAAAAAATGTTTTAGTGAAAGCATGATTTTGTGGTTTGGGGATTTTCCATGATAGGCTATCATTGTCAAAGAAGTATTTTCCAGAACTTACGTGTTTCTGACTGTATAGTTTTTAAATAAGAAACAGGAATTTTTTGCAATGTTTTCTTCCCCTAAAACTGCAAGGGTGAAATAATCAGGTTATGTGAATGGAATGTGTTGTAGCAAAAATAATATTATCTTAAATATACATGTACATATCTGAAGGGTGTGGTGTTGACAAGAATACTAATTTAGGATTTAACAGGCCAGTCTGTTCTGAACCTTATTTTATTTAGCCAGAAAGGAAGCTAGTTTTTATCTTAAAAACACACAGAAGTCTGTATCATGGTCAAAAATAAGGGTACAAATGTTTATAAAACTGGAAAAAATATGTAACTGTTATTGTACTGATCATACTTTCATATTTCTCCACAAGAATTTGAGAATACTTCTGGAAACTTATATTGCTAGCATTGCTGGAGACAAATATGATCACTGATTTTATCTTTGAGTGGACCTAAAACTGTAAATGATTCTTACTGATTCTGATGCCCTCTTCCCTAGATAGTGAATAAGAAAAAAAAGTTTCCTGGCCCCCCCCCAAAATCTTACCACCCCTGCAAGAGACAGCAGGGAAAGATGAGATAAAATATACAGTGATGAATAATTTTGTTTTATAGCTTATATTAGGAACTAATGAACCAAAGCCATTTTTCATTCATGGGAGTTCAGCATTTCTTAGAAGTTGGTTATAATCAAAATAATCAAATAATATTTTAGTTACATATAGCTAGGCTTAACATGACTGTTTAAAAGAAGAATAATTTCCTGCACTCAACAAAAAGATATTTTGGGTCAGAAATACCAAAGACATTCCTGCATTGCCACCTTGTGGTAAACATGAATTTATTCTATTGAAATATTTTCTTTTTGCTGTATCAACCCATTGTCTGCATTACAGGGTATTATTTCCCTTGTCATTTTTCCAGAAGAAACCACAAATGCTCTCTTACACAAAGCAAATAAAAAGTTGTAAAAGTTAATGTAAGCGTAGAAATATTACAGTTTAATCCACTACTTTTAAGCACTGATAGTACAATTTGCACTAACCAAAATACAAAGGAAGATATAGAATTTACCCTGAGCATACAATCAATTTTATTTATTTATTAGATGTGCATGCCAGTCTCCCCAGAAAAGGTTCATCAGTTACAATAAAAGTCAACAGTATACTGGGTTGTATTAACAGAAATGACTCTTGAAAATCAAGGGAAAAGATTTCTCCACTTCATTCAGTACTGGTGAGGTCTCACTAGGTACATCTATACATGCATTTGTGGCAGGGCACTGGTAGTGCTGCCACTTTAATGACTGGGGCAAGGAGGGGCAGGTGCCTGATGAGTGTGGCCATTTCAAGGCCCAGCTCCCTGAGCTGAGGGCATTTTGTGATCAGCCAGCAAAGGAGAAACATCTCTCTGCTGAGCTCTGCCAGGAACACCTTGGAGGTAAGGGTGAGGCTATGGGGAAGAAGGTGGCCTCATTGGTCCTGAGCATGACCTAAAACTGCACCCTGTTGGGGCAGGAAGACCTGGTGGGGCTGCTGGTGGCACGGCAGCCCCCAGGTAAATGCCAGGAGTGAGCACCTCCCTGGTGTAATGTGGGTCAAGGCGCCTTAACCTCAGCCCCGTCTTGGGGTGGGTTACATAATGCAGGGTAGGCCAGGTAAGCTTCTTGAAGCATCTGAGCCTGTTGGGGTGAGTGACTCCATGAGGCCATGCATGCTTTGTGAAGCACCCGAGCCAGAAATGGGGGACCCAAACCCCTGTGAGCAGGCAAGTAGCTTAGACTTGTCCTGAGGGATCCTCAAACGGCCCATGCTGGGGCCAGGACCCAGAGCGGGGTTGAAGGGACAAGGTGGCACACCACGAGGGATGCCCAGAGTAGAGTCTTAGGAACCTGACTGGCCTGAGACAGGGTCAGGGCCTAAGGAGGAGCCAAAAGTCCCAGAGAGGGGATGACAACTAAGGGGGTGAAGGGTACAGCCGAGTTTAGCTGCCTGGGATGCCATCTGCGAGGCTTGGGCTGCAATGCAGGAGTGTAACAGAGCTGCAGATATTCCCCTAAACATCAGGGTTCAAAACGGGCAGCCTCTTGCCTAATTAACATCTCAATAATATTACATCAAGGTGTGGCATGTGAGTGAGGTGGGTGGCTGGCCCATAGACAGGAGGCGGGCCAGTGCTTGCCCTGGGAGTGAAAGTTTGCCCCGTCACAGCACTTTACTACCAATTGATAGTAAAAAAGAGTTGACCAATTACCTTTGTTTGCAGCAAAGTGTCACCATCTTCACATGTGGTACTGTGGATCAGGACGATGTCCTTTTACAACAACCTATGCCACAGCTGAATTGTATTTTTTTTTAAAAGGATTGGATAAAAATAATATACTGGAAGACTACAGTGGCTAAAAGTGGGAGAAAAAAAGCAATTAGAGTAAAGATGTAGGCAAGTATGAGATTATGCCATAAACATAGCTCCTTCTGAATTTCATACAGAAGAAAAAAGGAGCCAGTAGAAAGACTCAAATTGGGAATTATGTATTCTGAGTCCTGACTAAGGAAATTTCTTTTACCTGCTGCTTTCAAGATAGACTAAACTTGGTGAAGCCAGGGATAAATAAGAGATGTCAACAGTCAAGGTGAGAGATAAATAAAGCACATACATATTCATGAGGGCAAAAAAATACTAGTCCCCAAAATATCTACAGGTAGATGCTTGAGTTGAAAAATCTATTTGCTTTAACTAGGTTCATGACTTCTTTACTTTTTTTCTGAACTTTCAAGTAACTAAAGCTAATTTTAATATTAAACATATGCATTCCAAGAAGTACCAGAAGTTACCAGAGCATCAGAAAAAGGTGTTAATATCAGGTGGAAAATACTGTTTAATACACCATCAAAACAGAGTTTTTCGAGCCCCTTGTCAGTGTTGACACAACTGTGCAAATTCTACTTCACTACTAAGATATTCAGGTGGCATTCAATCAGTTTTTAGGCTTTTAAGTCATTAAATGAAATTCTACTTTGTTCCATGTAACAGCCTAATTCCTACTAAGCAGCTACACTCTTTATGTTTCTCCATGTTAACTCTTTGTGGCTAAATGTATTCTACTTTGCTTGCTGAGAAGAAATCCAGTGTGTCCACTTATTGCCATTCATTTGCACCCTGGAAGTGCACAAATGTAGTGAAAGCCCCCCCCCAAACTACAGTTGATAAAAATCACAAGTAGAAATTGTTTGACACTGGAAACAGCGTGGTGGTGACAGGCCTGTGATGTTCACCTTTTGCACAGTAGCCTACTAGTGGTGAAGACACTTGGCCAAGTCATGAGATTCAGTAATGCCTGTATGTCCCATGCACCAGAACAGTACATTAAATTTACTTAAGCTAAGCTAGGGCAGACAGCACCTACTATTGAAACCTGGCCAATGAAAAAGGAAAGATTCATAGAACCAGGGGAAAAACAAGTATGATGGAGCATCATTCTTTGGCCCAGGGAGGGAGACCATTCCTTTGAATGGAGGGAGTCTCATATTCAGTGCTGTTTGCACATTCCACAAAAAACAGACATTGGAAAAAATGCATAAGCAGCTTTGTGACCAAAGACAAGACTTTTTCACATGATGTCACAGCTGCAAGCAGGCTGTAACTTATTCCCATTTGTTAAAATATATAGGGGTAATCCACATTACAGTATTTCTTTATGCAGGATATTCTTTATGCCTATTTAGAAAGATCACCTGGAATTTTTAACAGGAAGGAGGATGTATGTGTGTTTGAAAAGAATAAAATAAAGGCTGGAGGATTATAATAGTAATCCTCTAGGTCTCTGAATTTCAGAGGAAGAAAGTCTACATTCATAAAACATTCAGAATTCATCAGCCCTCTGTCACTAGTCTATTAAGTCTTACAGGGCACCAACTGGCTCTTTCTATTGTCAATTGTCTCTTGATATTAAGCTCACCATGCACTCATTTTACAACAAAGGATGAAGTGTACTAATTGGTGAGAAATTTATTTACAGATCACTCTACAAGGGGTTTAAAAAAAACTCTATTTTGATGACGCAATTGAGCCCTTTTTCACGTGCACTGATTCAGCTCTGCTAGGTTCACACTTTCAATCAATTACTCCCGGTTTGTGAGCAGCAAGTTAAGAAGAGTTTTACCCTTGGTTGGCCTTTCTACCCTCTGTATTAAAAAAATTATCTTTAACGCACTCCAGGAACTTGCTGGACTGCTTGTGCACTGCTGTGTTTCCCTCCCAGCAGATGTTGCAATAATAAAGTCCCCCAGGAGAACCAGGTCCTTCAGCCAGGAAGCTTCCATTAGTTGTTTAAAGCCCTTGTTCACTTCTTCCTCCTGGTTTGTTGGGCTATCGCATATGCCCACCATGACATCCCCTCTGCTGCTCTCCCCTCTGACCTTTACCCAGAAGCTTTCAGCAGGCCTACCTTCCCCTTCATACTTTACCTCAGAACATATGTATATCTCCTTTATATAAGGCAGAACAATCTCCTTTTTTTCTCTGCCTGTCCTTCCTGAACAAGTTATATCCATCCATGACTATACTCCAGTCATACAAACTATCCCACATCTTCATAATTCTAGTTACATCATAATTTCTTGATTGTACTAAGACCTCCAATTCTTTCTGTTTAATCACCGTCCTTCTCTCATTAGTATATTAACATGTCAACTGATTGTCTTATCTTGTCCCTGAGAACATCGCTAATGCTTCTACTGTAGCAATGAAGTCAATGTTGCTTTCTATTAGATTGGTGTAATTAGCCAGTTAGATGTTTCCCACTAATGTCCTGAGTCATGCTAAAACATCTACATCTTATAGCAACAAGATCAAATAGACAGACTCATTTTAACACACTCCAAACTCTTCAATAAGAAAATGGAGAGCTGTATCTGTCCTTGATCACACAGAATCCATCTCTGAAGACCTAAATTTTGCATAAGCTTTGTAGGAATAATGTTTCTGCTAAGGCCTTTATAGTTCAGAAACAAAAAGTCTTACAATTTTCTAAAGTCTCCTAATTATGCTCATTTTACCCGCTCCAGTATTCAAAATCCCAGAGCTAGTGCATGGAGTGACCAAGCTTCAAGAAAGCCTGTTTCTCCAAAGATGCAAGTCAAATGAATTGATGAAAGAAAAACACAAAAATATTTTCATGATTTTGTTGCAAAAAAGATTACATTTCCTGAGTTACATTGAAAGGATTTGTGAACAATAGCAAGCTTTTCAACAAACAGGCTGAGTCAGTCCACAAAATTGTTTCATGATTTTGCAATCAACATTTTTGTACATATCCTGTGACTTGGCAGAGCATAAGATTTGGATCCAGATACGGCTTTAATTCAGCTGCAACAGCACAAAACTGCATAAACTGGAATAACTTCTTCGACGTTTCTGGTATTATATCAGTGTTACTACTGTGAGTAAGGGTAGAACTTAGCCCTACAATTCTGAATAATGAAAATGGCAACAAGAAGAACCATCGAAAAACACATATATTCTCTCTCATGAGTTAATAGTAAGAGGACAGGAGAAAAGGGGACTATAATTTTCTGTCTACTCCTATTTTATTTGATTAAGATAGATAATGCTTAAATAAACACCCTGACCTTTTTCTTTTTTTTTTTTTTTTTTGGTGACACACCCCATGATATGAGACACTGATATGTAGCAATTATGAGACTCATCAGGGAAGAAGCTTGTTATTTTGCAAACTTACACCTATGCCTTTTTTTTACTGGCTGTCAGTTTGATATATTTAATAGACAGCTGTTTTCAGACAGCCTTGAACACTTACCTGGATTTATTTAATCATCCTTTGACCTAAAAAAAAAAATCAATCTGCTTAACTACAAATCTCTCCTGGAATATAGTACAACTCCAAAACAGCCCATGGAAAGTATAACCGAGCACTCTTGAGACATTGAAGAGCATGGAATATTTTATTAAGACATCATCACTTTATTGCCCCCAGCAGAAAAACTACTCAACTCTGTAAGACCTTGAGGGGGAGGTACTGGAATAGTTCCAAAGTGGGAGAGGGGGAATCCTCTGTCATATATAGGGCTCAGGAGATTACCAGAAAAAAAGCACTCAACAATGAGATGGATTTTGATTTACTTGAGAGAGGAAAGAGTGTGATGACTGATTGGGGCTAATTCACTGATGATGAATTAACTAAAAGAAAAAAAAAAGTGAGGCTCAACATTGTTCTTTCCCTGAATGGCAAATCCCAGTTATCATCAGCAGTGGAAACAGAAACCAGGTGCATCATATCTCTGAAACTATGAAAAAGATGTAACTGAGCTTGTAAACAAAATACTCTTTTTATAATGTTGTATTCTACTATGTGTTTACATAAGTTAATCATGAAAGAGCTTAAAATCTTAGAAAGATTCTATATATACCATATAACAGGCTGGGGAGACTCCATAAACGGAGATATAAAAAGTGAATGTTGTGTCTTGATAAAGTATAACTACAAGTTGCCAAGTGGTATGCATGAAGAATAGGCATTTGGCATTGAAAATAAACAGTTATCCATTATTGTGACATATAGAGCTACATATTTGAAAGGGGGAGTAGAATCTCCAAGCACCAAAAGCATCTATTTTTACTGTAATGGCATATAAAAGTGTAGTTAACACAAGTGCATATGGTTTATCATGAATGCAACAGTGTGCTACTCTGTCTTTTCACAGCACCAAGACTTTTATAAGAGTGAGCACTCAGGTAGAGGTGTGGTAGAGGCCTCTGGCTTTCACACTGAAAACATAGGTCATCTTGTACAACTTATTATGCCCTCTTATTTTAGACAAACCAATTACATACAAATCTAAAAAGCATACGTGCTTTTAAAACTATCAAAGCGACAAAGTAACATTTCATTTTCTCCAGAAATGGACCAGATTAGGCTACACTGAAATAGATAAAACATAATTATGAGATTACATCGATATTTTTATACTCACAGAAAATTAGTATAATATTTGCACATTCTGGAAATAAAAAAGGATTAAGAAAAAAAAAACTGTCAATATTAACAAATTATTAGCCAGAAAAATCATACCACCTTTCATTTCCCAGAAAGTTGCAGAGATTAAAATGGTGTTGGCAACTTCCATCAGCTGTCCCTAGAGGATCAGAATTTATTTTCTCTGTTCCAGAAAATCATTTGAAATTCCCGTCACTTTGTGTAGCTTAGTCCTCTGCTGTGATAAACTCTAAAAGCAAAATAGAAAAAAAAAAAAGACACATTGAAAAAGGTCAGTAGGGGTGTGTAAAATGGGACCTATTCAATTGAGATTCAGTCCAAATCAGGGATAGGGACTGGGTTTGTTGATTCAGATCACTGCCTCCGATTCAATATGACTGAATCTGAAGATTCGATGCCAATTCAGAGAATCAGTTATTCAGACATAGACACAGTTTTACAAGTTTTTTCTACATACCTTCAGGTAGCAGGCATGGCTCATGATCGCTGCGATGCTGGGGCACATGGAATGTCCCACAGGAGTGCAGGGGAGCCCTCCATGTGCTCGGTGGTGAACCTGGAAGTGGACCAGAAGCACTTCTGGTCCACTTCTGGGTCCGCTGGGGAGTGTGCTGGGCCTCCCCCCACCCTGCCTGCACTCCTTCAGCTCAGCAATCAGCCACTGGGGACCTGAAGTACCCCTTCTAGACCCAGGAGGCACCAGTCACCAAGCAGGCGATATTTTTATTCAGTATTGTGTATGGTGTTCAAAGACATGAAATATATCATATGAAAACCATCTACACAAAAAAGCATTCATATTTAGATCAAAGATATATTCTGGATAGAAATGTATTAAAACAACATTTTTGACAAATACAGTTATACCCAATACAGGCCCCTTATTTTATACATTTCTGAACTGCCTCAGAATCAAATCAGCATTCATTTGCAATATGCTGTAATAGGATGTATGGATGAGACTGGAGTCTCATCCAGTTCTATTTCAAATGTGGAGCCTGGCATAGCACTAATGAGGCTGTCAAAAACTTGGATATTGCAGTTCTGCTGCTTCACTCACTACGTAACATGCATTAAAATTTGCCTGATGAACAAACTTTATGGCTACATCCATATTTACAGATAAACAAGCCTGATGACCTCTCAGTGTTAGCAAAAGTATGCAATGAACTAATTTTTTGTGGCATAAATTGAATAAATAAAAGAATCAATTGAAGCTAAAGTGTAGAAAGATTGTAATTCCCCATCCTACCACCTACATCAGATTACCGGCAATTGCCTTTTTATGATAAACATATGATGTCAGATATTAATTGTGTCCCATTGTAAAAACTGATGTTATCCCTAAACTTGAATCCCACTATACTCTACACAGTTTCTATCTGATACTATGAGTGAATGAGTTAATGTTTCCTAATGGAATGACTAGAAATGACAATCCTTCTTGATGAAGAGGCAGGAGGAGGAGGGGGAGGGGAAAGGGATCTCTGCCCATCACAGTCTATCCTGCTGCCCCACCCCACTCAGAGTCCTTCCAGTCCCACTTTCTTGCCATGCCTTGTTGACAAAAGAGAATTAATTTGGGAAGTGTCTTACCTCTGCCCAAAGCAGGGGGTGGGAGGGATACTAAGATGAGTTCTTGCTGCCTGATGGGTCCTCAGTGTCTGTTGGCTCTCTGGATTTCCTGTTCTGGCCATCACTTCATTGGGTTTATCTTTTTTCAGTATGGCTGCCTCACATTCTGAGCTATTCTTAGGCTTCTACTCCTTCCCAATCCCTTATGCACCCTGTTATGCGGCCTTCATACCTCCCCTTAACAGCTGCTCCGGGTGCACTAGGTGCCAATTACAAAAAAAATGAACAATTTCAACTTAAGGTTCTTTCCCTACCTCGGGGTGATGGACACAGTCTGTACTTAAAGTTTTGCCCTATAGGCCTGCTGTCTAAACAAACCCAGCATGAAAGAAAAACTGCCACAAATCGCACTCCGCTTTCCAGAGCTATGTACAGTACTCATCCAGGTACTTTCTCCCTTAGTCAGGGACCACTAAGGCGTCTCAGTGGTCAGGGAGATCTACTGCTTCTCTCTCTTTTCTGGGTGAGCTTTTTATCTGCCCAAGGCCACTCCCTGCTTCCAGTCATATGGCCTACTCAGTCACAACTGGCCCTTGCTGTGCCAAAAGATGCTGGTCTTAAAAGAGTCAGGACCCCTTTCCAGACGTTTTTCTTCATTCTTCATAAGGGGGACTCTGTTCCCTGTTACAGAGCAACATGAACAACCCAAACTTGTGAACAATGTAATAAATTTGATGACCCAGTGTAGTAAATTACAATACTCAACATGTTTTGATTAGTAGGATCTGTGTTTGACTACCTGCCTCTATAGATTTCATATATTAACAGTCAGTTAATGTAGAAGAATTGAAATAAAAGAATTGTGACATTCAAAATATTTTTCTGTTGAGGGATTTATGATGATTCATGCCATCCCTGAAGGAAAAGCCTAAAGAGTCCCACAGGGATTTTAATTTATTAAGACTGACATCATTTTCCATACAGTTGAACAGATAGTTTTATACAAGAATTTTTTCAACAGAGAATTTTTCTTTCCTAGATATGCCTGACATTGGCATCTATGAATAAAGTAAAATTTGTGAATTGGTTGATGTAGCTGCATTATTAACTATGTATTCACATCATATTAACTGCGGCATGGATGAATCAATCTAATTCAATTGCTTTATCATTTCTGAGCTACCTTGATTTTGATAAAGTTGTGGCAGACCATTTGGCCATATACTGGAGTAGAGAGAACTCCAGGTTTTATACCCTAATCATCCTAACATAGAAGTCAAACCTCTGTCTTGGCTGCAGAAATGAAAAACGACCATAACTCTTTGTATTTATTGATATTTTCAAAATGATTTACTTGTTAGATCAGAGCTGTCCAATTTCTGAGTGGCCAAGGACTGGGATTCCATGCTCCCTTGGCCACATGCTGTGCTCCATGGCCTATGGTAGGGGCCTACTCAGAGTCCAGGCCATCTGTAATGCCAAGCAAAATTACCTCACTTGCCATGCTCTGGCATACATGCCAGGGGTTGCCAACCCCTGGATTAGCGCTAAATTGAATGCTTAGATTAGGAATGGCCCAAAACCATGTTTTAAGTACTCTGATTAAGCCTAGGGAAGCTGTTAAAATCCATGTTTAAGTAACACATGGATTAATTTATTTTATTAATTAGAAGGATTAATGGCTTCCCCAGGCTTAATAAGGGTAGTTAAGTTACAGTTTCAGGCCCTCTGCCAATTTACAGTGAGGGTGGGACTGCCATGCCCTCTTGACCAATCAAAAGTGGGGAGAAGGGACACTAGACTAGCTTGCAAAAATGGCAGGCAGCCCCACAATCTTCCCATGAAATCATCCACTTGCTTCCTCAAATTGGGTAGATTCCAACACTAAAATGGTTGTTGTCCCCAGGGGATCCTGCAAGCCCTGAGAATTTGGAGACAATGGAGGGAGTAAGAAAACAGAGAAGAAATATGTTTGTTTCCACAGAGTAGTGACACTGTCTTCTTTTCTTTTAATTAAAAATTACTAAGAAACCCAAGAAGATTCTTTTCTCCAGGATTTGCACTTGCCTTGGGACCATTAGCCACAGAACTGATGAGATTTTCTTCAGATTTATATAGGCATTAATGAAGGGAGAATCAGACTCTACAAGCCAAGGGCTGTTCTGTCTTACAGCAATGTTCTACAGTACTAAATCTCTACCTCAAGCAACTTGACAAGAAACAAAATAGTAAACAATCCTCAGTATTAAGGCTGATTTCCAACTGAAACAAGCAGCAACCCCATCCTAAACAAATGTAATCCACTGAAATATAAATACAAATTTGGAGCAAGTGGAAACCTATTTGGGAGAGTAGCTACCAAAAAGTGCAAAGATTCAAGCTCTGGCAAACCGCAGAACCACTGGAGTTCATCAAATACCTTAAAATCAAATACAAATGATATTCTTTCGTATGTTGAATGGAAGTGTAGTAAATCCACCTAAAAAGTATCAGGGATGCCTCCTTGACTAAATTAGATACGTCTTAGATTCATGGCTCAGGAGAAGTTGGTATTTTACCTTTCCTTTTCTTTCCATCCTGTTTTGTCATTAGCTTTGTCCTTCTGGTATGGACACGTTTAGTTCACAAATGCATTGCAAAATCCTCCACAGAGATGGTAAGAATATTAGAAGACATTGCAAAGGACCCTTCCAGCTGAGATACTAAACCACTCCAAGTGTCTCCCATTACAGCAGTAGAAATAGGATTAAATCATGTCAATAAGGCAGCCAGTGTTCCACTGTATTAATATTAATTCACTCTCTACTCCATAGATACGAACATCCCAATTTCCTCGAAGTTATATTGTTATCCAACTTCAGTTGCATCTGGAAGTATTCCATTTCTGCTTGATTTAATCCCTTTTCCTAATCCTTATTTGTCATTGCAAAAATAGTTGCCCTTCACTTTTTAAAACACTTCTGTAAAATTTTTTTTTTTGATGATGGGGAACAGAACAAAGGATGACAAAGGAATAACAAACCTAGATAAGCAGAGAAACAGTGCCATAATCTCTGACTAACTCCACTGACGATTATAGGCATTTCCAGATGTTCAATACTGGATAATAAAGTTGCAGTGCAGTTGACCACTGTTGCCATAGAGACGAACTGATAGTAGAAATGAATGTAACGAACCATATACAACTAGGAAAGAATTTTAGAAGTCACAACATGTGCCTGGTTACAGCAACACTTTCTAATCACTCAAGTACTATGCTCATGGGTATGGTAATATCTGTGAATGGATTAGAAACAGTAGAAAATAAAACCACTGAGGGGACCAGAACACTAAACTACAGGCCAGTTTTTGTTTTTCCCAGTTCCTCCACATTTTCCATGTAAAGATGTTAAAACATGCACTAGTAGAATCTGTTACTCTACTAAGTAGCTTAACATTAAGAATTGTTTATTCCATTAATAGTTAGCCAAATAAAAATATGTTTTGTTAGATAACATAATTTAGTGTTTCCAATTTTTATCTGTGTACAGACACAAAATAGTGTTAAAATACAATAACTAGCCCTTGTCAGAACCATGAAAATAGCTTTAAAAATGTTTTCATTTAAACACTTTATCAAAGAAAGAAAAAAACCTTTAAAGTTGAAAAATTTCACCCATTCCTAATCTTCCTATCTTTTATTCACCTCCCTAAGTAATCTAAACAAGATAACAAGAGACTAAAAATAGCAAGAACCACCAAATCCACATTTCAAATGTCCTACTTGTTTAGTTTCTTATATTATAACCATTCCAGTGTCAGTTATCAACAATACCAGACTGATTTGAGTCACCTTCATTTTACTACATAATTTTAATTTTTTGTGAAAAGTTCAGAATCTCTCAAATGTTTGTTTGAAAAAAGAACATGATGTTTTAGCATGGTGTAGAACATTAAGAGTTAATTGCCAAAGCTGTTTTGTAGGGCATGTTCTGCCATAGACACAGCAGGGAGGTAGATTACTTAGAGGCTGCAGGAACAAGGGCTTTTGTTACATAGCCTCAGTGGTCTCATAACTGCGGATTGAGACATATGGGTAGCATATCAACACTGCAAATGACTGGTCTGTGAATGTGCAGGATCCTCCTGATGGCCATTATGACTCTAAAACACCCGTTTTATATATACAATTCTGAAGATCTACTTTTATTACCTTAGATCCATACATCAGAAATCATTTTAATATCTTAGAGCTTTCAATTGTGTGCGTCTAAAAGAGATACAGCTCTATATTCTACTCAGTAAGGAATTGATATTAGTACACAGTATTTCTACACATAACTTGAGTACCAGCCTTTGGGGCTTTTAGACTTGTTTTCCCCACAGTACACTTGTGTAACTCTCACAGATTCACTGACATTCATGAAAGATTTATACATTCGTACCAAGTTCAGAATAGACTCCTTTTAAAGTTGATAAAAATGGACCCTGTTTTAAATAGATATATACATCATGTGGGCTACTTGAGGCTGCCGAACTCTTCCTGAGCTATGGATATACATCTACATATAATGCTATAAAAGAAATTGAAATGCATAGTAAATGCTTCACTGCTGATTACACATCAATGCAATGACAAATATATTTTTCCACTGGAGGAAAGGATCAGTCTCTAAATCAGGAGAGGAAAAGAGGTACTATTCTTGAAATTCTTATTTCTTTAGCT
Source organism: Caiman crocodilus (assembly GCA_030014935.1). Classification (NCBI taxonomy): domain Eukaryota; kingdom Metazoa; phylum Chordata; order Crocodylia; family Alligatoridae; genus Caiman; species Caiman crocodilus. Next base: position 9,910,939 of record JAGPOW010000290.1, read on the forward strand.
GTGCCTCGGGTTGACTGTGGGTTCCTTCAGAGGTTGGATGCCACCCAGGGCATGGGACAGCAGCAGCAGAACTGGCAGCAATAGGGCAAGCAGTGTCAGAAGGCCAAGTGAGGCTGTATCAGCACAATCTTTGCTCACCATCCTGCTGCCAGTGACCATGTTCACAAGGCCTCAAGGACCCTGGATTCTGCAGCAGGCCCCACCCCTCTATGACAATGTTTCCCAACTTCCAGTACCTTGCATATCACAAGTATACATCAAAAGTATGAGTGTGCTGGTTTCCACTAAATAAATTGTATATAAGTATATATAAACACACGTAGCCCCACACACATATACATAACAAACACCCATGGGACTGAGCATAAAGTTTATTAATAAAAAGGTGTTTATAATAATGGAATTAGTCAATTTGCTACATCATAATAGTGACAAATGTGGTTCCTGTTGTTCCTTTTCCTAACTGCTAAAAGTGTGTGCATTTTATAATCAGAGGGATTTTTTTATAATGAAGTTACTGCGCATACAGTCAGAGTACTGGGCATTTTTGATTTGTGAATGCAATTTTTAACCATGTACTATAGGAATCATTTGTTTAAAAATAGCATGAGGTCCAAACATTTCTTAATTTAAATGCATGTATTTGATTAGAAACTTTATAAAAGATTGGTCAGAGGAATCAAGGTTAAAACTATTTGCACTCAAACTAAAAATACTTTTCTCACACTCACAGGTGAGAGATGAACCTATATATCAGTGCCATATCGGGATGCCACATGCAGGTATGCAGCCCAGCTCTGTGTAGAGAAGTGCCCAATTGATGAGTAACTGGAGAGGAAGGGGAAGGGGCAGAGGGGCAGATCAAGGCCCCCAGACTGAGGGAGTGAGTGGGGCAGTGGTAGGGACACCACCATGTTGTGCCTCCACCATCAGGCAGACAGGAGACTCATGGCCAGTGCATGGCTCCCAGGGCAAAGGCACAAGGTATAGAGCTCCTGCCTGCTGTAGGAATCCTGCCTTTGCCCCACACACAAAACTGGGAGGCACATGCCTTCCCCATGCCTCCCCTGGTGATATCTGCAATGGTGGGGAGCCACTCCACTATGCCCCTGGACGAGCCTTTCATGGCTTCATCCCACAACTTGCCCCAGTCCCAGCCCCTGCCTTTGCCTCTCTCTCTTCCTCACTGTGGGGGCCTTGAACTGCCCCCCTGCTCCTTCACTCTCCCTGTATCCATTCTCCTTCCACTCCACAAATTTATCTGTGTTGCAGCACTGTTCTACATGCTGTCAGGCTGCATTCATGTAGGGTTACCATATTTCCAGCTTTAAAAAAAAAGAGGACACCTGTGGCAGGGGTAATATGATTGTGGCAGGGGGCAGGCAGTGATATGTCCATGCCCTACCCCTGCCTCTCACTCCCAAAACATAGTCCCCCCCCGCTCCCTGGCCTGCTGCTGCCCCTCACTCCTGCCCCACAGTACCCCACATCCTGCCAGGGCATGCAGCCCCTCCCAGCAGGGACCTCCCCAAGCTCCAACCCCCCCACACACACTTACAGTCCCCCACACCTTCACAAATTCTCTCCACATACCCCCCAAGTACCTCCCAACTGTACAAAGTACCTGTATAATTTTGCATAATTTTGAGGTTTTGGGCACACATTTTTTTTTAGTTTTTAGCTGTGCAATTAAAATCACAATTAATTGTGACTAATTTTTTAATTGTTCAACTAATTGTGTCAATTTTTTTAATCATTTGACAGCCCTAGTAAATAGCCCACCCTAATAGATTCTTTTTCTGTTGAAAATGGGTTATATTTGCAGATGGTCAAAACATGTACAAAATTCAATACCTACAAGTCTATATCTCTGAAAGAAATTGCAAACATACAATTCTCTAATTCTGACACCCTCTAATTCTGATCTTTTGAGCCAAGGCGCATCTTACATAATATGAGACATATCAAAGCAGATAAGTTATAAATAAAACTTCGGTTCAATTATCACAAGCTCTGCATAAGATCCTTGTGCTTTTAAAGATAGCAAAGACAACATTCCCATGAAGAAAGTAATTTGATATGGGTCTACTCTAGATGTTTTTCTCTTCAGGAGAGTGACCTGTTTTATATATTATGTTTGTTTAGTAATAATTTAATTAGAAATACACAGATACAGATATAAGAAATCAAAAACTTCCTTTAAGTTGTAATTAAATTGGTACTTAGGAACACAAACCTCGTCTAATGTGACTCATTGTGGTGGGCTAGTAAGGCGCACTCCTGCACTGAGCCACCTGCTTCATTGCACCCCACCAAAAACCAAGCTTCAGACACCTTCCCAGGGGCACCAACTTCTGGCCAACCCCCTTCCAGGAGCACACCCACAAGCCTGGGGTAACTGCTGCCACCACCCAGAGTCTTGTTTTTGTTTGGCCTTGTGCCCCCCAGGGTACACAAGCCTTGTAGACCATGAGGGTGCTTGACCCACTGTAAAATCTCAGGGCACTTCCTTTAGTCTGAAGCACAAAAGGTAGCCTCCCTTAGTCAGCTGCATAAAAGGAGCAAAAAGGCTTGCCCAGTCCCTCTCATACACGTACAATAAGACGTTATCCAGTATAGCTTTAGTGATTGGAGAGGGAGGGCATAGGGAAGAAATACAAACCAAAAGGAACTTTGAGCAAAACAGTATGTGAGATTTGTGGGCCCTTTGAGTACAAGTTTACAGCACTTCGGTCTAGGTTACTGGCTACAATTCAGCTGAGTTATTCACAATTCCATCCAGGGGCTGATTGAGCCTGCTCTAGGGGCAGTATGGCTTTCTGGCTGTGTCCCCAAAACATTTCTCTCCTCCTTTCATGGAGAAGGGACTTTAAACATCCCTGTCATGACCTCATCACTAAGCTCCTATCACAAACCAGTATCCTCAGATACTCAGTTTGAAAAATGTCACCAACCTCAGGTGAGGGTTTAGGGTTACATAGGACATAGGGGAGCACAAGCTCCCCCCTCCCTCGGGAATGTCTCCAACCCAGGTCACAGCTCTATGGTAAATGAAACAGATGAGGGGAGGGGCTGCCTGCTTATAGCAGAGGCAGACTGGGGTGGGGCAGTGATTTCTCCACGCTCATTATCTGCAGTCTTCTAGCTCACAACACAACTCTGTACATGCAACACAACTGTGAAAGAGAACTTTGGAAAACCATCTTCTCCACCTTGCCGATTCCAAAAGGATTCAACTTAAACTGGACATACTTACTTATACCGTTATACTAAAATATATTAACTTGGAGACATACCTGACTAATATGAAGCAGACCCAAGCATACTACCAAAAATACCTGATGACAACTGTCCAATATAAGAAGCAGAGGAATCAGCTTTCACAAAAGGAACCACCTCAGTTCACCAGCAACACAGAAGGGAATCAAGACAGCAGCATCCAGAATACCAAATTATCACAACACCCTCTGCCCCATTCTGAAACATCTGTACTCTCCAAAGGCCTGTACTTCTGCTCAGAGAAAAAAAAAACTAAAAAGATACTTATATGTGGAGAATTAGAAGAATACTTGCACAGACTTTGCCTAAAAGCCTATTTCTACAAGCAGGACACAAACACTAGGGGTGTGCAAAGTGGGCAGTATTCCATTTGGATTTGGCCTGATTCGGGGGACAGTGATTCAATTCGCTAATTTGAATCAGTGTCCCGATTCAATTTAGCTGTATCTGAATCTAAAGATTCGATTTTGATTCAGAGAATCAGCAATTTGGCCATAGACAGAGCTTTATATGTTTTTTCTGTGTACCTTGAGGTACCAGTTGCAGCTCATGAATACTGAGATGGAGCATCAATAGCATGCCTTGCTGCATAACCTGGTCTTAGAGAAGTAAAGCCTCATCCTAAAACTTTACACTTTAGTGGGAACTGTGGATCCTGAGTACTTCAGGGGCAAAACTTCATTGTTTGTCTTTCAAAGTATAATAAGTTAAAAGAAAAGTATGTCTGTGTTATAAAGTTTTAACATATAATGTAATAAAGGCAAATTTTGCTGTAATAAAGCATCTGGTTCTTTAGTCACAGATACTACCAAGACTCACTCACCTGCAGTTTACAAAACTTAGTTGATAAAAAACCCAGTCCAAGAGCAAGTAGACACCCTGGGGAGCTCTTAAATATTATCTACACTTTCAAACCTTCATTTTTCTCAGTAATACTCATTTTCTCTGCTGTGTCTGATTACTTGGGCTTAACAACTCAAAATGTAATTTTTTGGCTGAAAAAGGTAAATGTCATCTGTTCTTGCATACAACATGCACCTTTCCCCCCAAAATCAACTGCCCCCTTCCTGACATGAGGTTCATGTTTTAAGCAGGGAACCTGTTTTCTTTGCTGGAAAAGCAACAAGCCTAGAGACACTGAATGTCATGCAACTGCTAAGATGATGGAGTCCTGTTTTAACACTCTCACAGCCTCTCATAGGCACTGTAGCTTGTACTTCAAGCAGCAAGTGAGCTGCTAGTAATATCCTGATGAGGCTTGTGATGTAGAAATAATACTTTATTTGCAAGAACTTATATAAAGAACCACTTATGGTAGATAACAATGTCGCTCCTGCCCTTGCAAAAGTTCGGGACCTAACCTTGTGTAACACAGAATAAGTCCACCAGGGAACACAGAGGCCGCCTTCACATGACCCTCTGTGTTCCCTGCAGTTTGCATTTGAGGCACCAGAAAATGCACATGGTGCATGTGGATCCATTCGCTGCACTACATATTTGCAGCACGGTGGCAAAATTAGGTATTGGAAATCCTGGTATCTAAAAAAAACATGAGGGAAAAACGTGGCTGGAGCATGTGACACCAGAAAGTGGAGCCTAGCTGGCTAGACCCATGCTGCTGCAACCCCAGGAGGTCCCCGGGACCTCAGATGAGGCTGCTGGGGCCAGCCCAAGTGTTGGCTCCAGCCTCTCCTACCCCACTCAGGGCAATTTGCTGTGCACCAGAGCACACGTGCAGGGGCAAGCTCAGGGACAAGTAGCAGTGAGACAAATATGTGCTGCTGCTATTTGTCCCCAGGGAAATGGATGTTCCTACTCATGGGGATGTGCCCAGAGTGTCCAGAATCAGTGGCAGCCCAAGAGACTGAGTGAGACAGCTGACACCAGGGGGGGTGTTGTGTGAGATAGTTTGGTATCATTTCCCACTGTAAATAGGTGATGGCATATATAATATTCGTAGAGGAGCAGGTTAATGAACACTGGATGTTGTAATCCATGTTGTTTGGTCCAGGGATGATGTGGTCCCTGTTGATGAGGGGGCACAGCTAGCATCTTGGTCCATTGCAAGGCTTAGTACCTTAACAAGAATAGGAGTTAAGCAATCTCTTACTGGAGAGGGTAAGTATCTGCTTGTAAGCCAGGACAGACTTGTCCCCAAAGGTTGCCTTGAGATGGTCATCTTTGTCCAGCAGGAGTTGGGTCATTAGTTGCTTTCAAGATGGGGACAGTACATGACATCAAAAGGGATTATGTTGTCTTTGTCACAGAGTTGGTATTGTAACAGGTCAAAGCAAGGCCTAAGTCTGGTTCTCTTGACCTGAGTGGCTATGGTTTGGGGATTGTATTGGAATCCCTGCTCCAGATCCTTAAGGTCTACAACCTGGTTGCTGCAATGAGTTATAAATGCCACCCCATCACCTGCTTACAGTTCCCCTCTGCTGTCTACATTGGACAGATGGAGAAATCCCTATGAATGAACAATACTTTGAAATCCATTCTAAAAGGGCACACAAGTCTGTAACAGAACTCTTCAACCCCCCTTGACATTCTATTGTTGACTGCAGAGTAGCTATTCTTAAAAAACAAAAAAGCCTGTTTTTAAAGTTCTAACTCCAAAGTGCAGAACAAGAAGTCATCCACAGACTAGATTGTGTTATGTATGGTCTCAAGAGTGAGTCTGGATTCTTATCTTGTTCCTTGGGCTTGATTGTATAACCCTATGTCCCTCAGTGGGTAAACTGCCTTGTTTATCCCTTTTGATCTCTTCAACCTACCTTCTCCCCACTCAGCATTGTCCCCTTTCCCTCCTCTTGTCCTTTGTATTTAAATAAACTTTATTCTTTCCTATATATTACTACTGCTCTCTGCAAGTCCATTCGCAGTTGCTCATGCCTTTCTGAACAAATTAGTCTACTAGGTACTACCCTAATACATGTTGTGCTTTTTTCTTTTGGTCTGCTTGTAATCTCCTTCCCTCCATGGAGAAAGTTAAATTGTTGCTTCCAATATGTGCAGGCAGTAGCAGGAGATGCTCTACTGGATCCTCTACTGGATTGAACAGAACAGGCAATCTCTAGGCCTATTTTTCCTCAAATCGTGTTTTTCCTGTTTTCCAATTATCACAAAACTCAACAGGTTTCTGGTCATTAATGTCTAGAATAATCCAAATAATTCTGGAATTGACCAGATGCAATGTTCAAAAGTTAAGATTTTACAGGAAAATGCTATTAAAATTGGTTCGCTCCGGCAATAACGGGCTGTTTCACAAATTTCCCTGCAAAATTTTCCCAACCCAACCTAAATCCTGTATGGAAGAGCACATGTGTTTTACTAGGTGCAGGACTGAGAATTAGAATTATATTGTTTTTCTGTTGAAACAAAAATGTTTTGTATTTCAGTAACCCCAAGAGAATCCCACTGAGGTAGGTATTCTACAACAGAAGAGATGGCCCCTGTCCTGAGAACTTTACAATCTAAGTGTAAGACAGTAAAGGAAAAGTGAAGGAAGCCCAAGGTCCAGTCTTTTAGCAGGTTGCTTTGCTACTTGTCTATAGCTGTTCATCTCAATGCCATAGCTAACAAAGTGCTACTAGAATAAAAATTAGTATGAACAAAAATAAGGACTCAAGAATTTCTTGTTAAAATTTTACCATTAATTAAAAGGAGGGTGAGGGTAATTTTCCAACCTCTGTCTGAGAATGCCTTCTCTGCTCACTGGTTATTGATTCTTTCCAAAGATCGCTAGAAACTCACACAAATATTCAGCAAATGCACATTTTGCTTTTGTAATGGATCAAACAGCACTAAGCATTAGGTATTTTCAAAACATTTATAGAATGAGGCCAAGAGTTTTATTTCTCTTGGTTGCAAAGGTACAAACCCTTCTATCATAAGGAATGGACATTAACAACATAAAAATATATTATCAATAGTAAGTGATTTTTTTGAAAACGAATAATTTTAAACTGTTGTTTAACATGTTTATTAAGTGGCATTGCTTCCATCCTTAAGACAATATTTTTGTTTAAAAGAAGAAGACAAATATGTAAACTCTGACCCCTCAGTTCTCTACTTTGTCGGTGTGCACACACCCTTATACACAGAATTATAGTAGGCTGGAAAAATCCCAGAGAGACTCGGAGGGAAAACTTTTAAAGGAGGCCCTTGTTAAAATATTGGCAGCACATAAACATTAACTTTTTAATGGTGACCACTTTACATTGTTTAGCACATTTCACAGGACATAAAGGCTATTCTAATATAGTCACAGGCTTGCAGAAAAAGCATGTGAAGTGGGAGGAAAAAATTGGTGAGAGTTGAAATACATAGCCACTGCCAACAGGTCATGGGCAAGCACCACATGAGCAGGTGAAAAAAAAATCTAGTGATTGTGAAAGGTCTGATGACAGCTCTGGGTCTGTTTCTCTTGTTCATCTGTTTCCACTTATATTCACTTGTGCATCTGTTATGTATTTAGCAAGCTTTTTATTAGTAGCTTTGGATGCATTTAAGCAGGTGAGCATATGCGCTTCAAATACAATTAAGAATGAAAAAGTTAATAAGGGCATGTAGAATGATGCAAGAAGGTTTGTGAGCAAACCATGCTGACTATAAATGAAAGAAACCTCTAGTGAAGAGGTTTGTCATTTAATTGAGTTAAACTCTTACTTCTGTTTTAGTCGTTTTAATTATAAAGTAAAGTAATCTGGAGGAAAGCAATCTGTTTTAAGTAATCTCCCTTGGCAATTATTGCTCTAGAAGGATAACAACAAATACATATAAATGCCAGACATAAGTGCTTTTCACATTATTAAGTTTCCTAGCTGATCTAGTCCATCTTTCCCAATACTTTAAAATGTTAATTTAATGAACCACTTTATATAATTTCATCTGCCTTTCTCTATTTACTCTGACTAAAAACCAGATTTAGGGCAACATTTGAACCTGTGCTCAAGTCCCATTGACTGCAAGTTAGTTAACTTAAAGTGCCCTTCCTAAATAGGGATGCTTTCCTGAATTGTGGTCAGATTGTGTGCAGAAATGCTTTTGTTCTGTGGCCATTCTCAAACAATGTTTACAGGCAGTCTTATTTTCACCCTGCTTATCTATTGAGGAACAAATGCAAAAGCAAACTCTTGTGGCAGACTGAAGTACATACATGTGGTGGCATGTAAATGTAATAAAATATATTCCGATTATGTTTTCTATAAAATACAGGGGAATGTATTTTATTTAGAAATATATTGCCTTGGTGTTATTTCTACTTTCTATTGTTGTTGCTTGTTTGTACTACTAAGAACACCTCCTCAGTCTACGGGAGGTGTTTTACTTTTTTATTCAGTAAAAAAACCCAACCAAAATAAAGCAGGTGTCTAAAGGGTGCTGGAACACAGGTATCAGAGTAATATCTAGGACCCAGTGGTAGTCACCTAAGCTCCCTATACAGTGCCTGGACAGAATGCAAAAAAGGTAGTATGGTAAAATGTGACTAGGAAGGAAAAGTCAATTTAAATTTTGTTTTCTGTTGTTACATAATTGTGTATGGAAACATCATCACAATCACACAGGGTACAGTTGAATCCTTGTCTGACTGAGTTAACTGTCTCAACTGTCTCTGTTCTGGAGGTTTTGATCACCTTCTCCTCACCCATATAACACTGTCTATGTAAATGTACAAGCCTGTGAATTTATAATTTATGTTCCACAAATGTGTGTGCAAGAAAGCTTCTGCTGCTTTAATGTTCAAGGAAAATGAATATGACGGGGGTGCCATAGGAACTTGATAAATTGATTTGGAACCTCAAGCAAATCCTTGTAGAAAATCATTTGCAGGACTTGCCCTCTTTTCTCCTTACAATACTTGTGTGTTTTCTCAATTACAATCTGATGTCTTTTTAAACATTAAAATCCCCTTCTGCCTGCAACACTTAATGCCTTAGTAGAACTGATTGAAACTAATAAGATTTTCTTACCCAAAGCATTTCACAGTTTAGCAGATTAATACTGCTAAGATAATACTCATCAGAGACTTCAAACGTATATGAATAACATAGTCATGGGCACATGATATGCTTACTAAGCTATCAAAAAAGTTTAAAAATTAAAATCAAGATGCAGATTTTATCTCTGGTGATTTAACTATTCTTCCATATATGCATGCCCAAATACACAGATGTCCATATAAGGAAAAGATACAAGGAACATGTAATGGCACATGGTGGCATGAAAGGTTACTGCCATGAGTTTGGGATAGTCCTCTTATTTAGAAGTCTGAACATTATAAATGAGTTGCACAGTTTATGCCCAAAGTCTATAAGACTTTTATACCCTCCCATCTCTTCATGCCCTCTGATTTCCAAAATGTGCTTTTCAAAAGCTTGCTTTTAAAAGTTCCCCAAAATATTAATCAATAGAATTTTCCCCACTTGCCTGCATAACTAGGACTCCTTGGAACAATCATCCAACTGCACAGGTCTCAGAGAAAAAGGAAAATATTATAAAATTATTTTAAACAACTCTTAGAAAGTCCTTAATGCAACTTATTTACAGAATGGTTTCATGATTTTAAGCTTTACCATGTAGATAAATGGTCTGGAATTGACATCTGTATGGAATCACCTTTGCTTCCAGGTTGCAGGTGAGCTGATGTGCAGGGTGTTCATTAGCAGGGATCCTGGTTTCCTCTGTTTAAGAATCACAAATTCTATGATGAAACATACTTTCTGGTTAAAAACCTAAAATCTGTGATTAAGATGAAAGGCCACTAATATATATATATTAGTTGAAAACAATGTTTTATTGATATATTTACAGTTTAAAAGCAGTTTGGAAACCTACCAGGCCTCAATCACTATAATAAAATAAATTTTAATGCATTTTTTTTGGCATTTGATTTTGAGTTTTTTGTCAAGGAAAATCAGAGCTCCTACTGTCCCCTCACTTACTTGGATGTGGGTCCAGCTGTGGTTGCCCCTCCAGTATCTGCTTTGTGGTGTTGAGCAGCCCTGAGATGCCATTGCCCATCACTCCCAAGCCACAGCCTCCTCAAGCCCTTCTGGAGCCCCTCACTCCCAGCCTACCCACCATGTGCTCCCTCCTAGTAGCAGCCCCCCCATGCACCATGACACAGTGGGAGAGAGGTGTGGGTGGGGGGGCAGTTTGTGGTGCATAGCCTGCACCGCTGGTGGCACACCAGCATCTTGGGACACATCTGTGGCAGTCAGAGCTCCCAGGAGTGCATGCCTCTGGCTGAATTCCAGGGCCTGCACATGCTGGCATGGAGCCAGCCCAGCCCACAACTTCAGACCAGACCAGGCTGGCTCCATGCCAGCATATACAGATCACAGCATTGCAGGTAAAAGCTGCAGACCGTTGGGCCAGGCAGGCACCATGCTTCCAGGAACTCCAGCATGGGGCTTCCAGCACTCCAGCAAGAAGCTGCATGGGGAGGCAAGCAGGAGCCCACCTCATCTGATGGTACGTGACTCTGTCCCTCCATGTATGGCTTCCCACCTGGCCTGATGACATCAGGCTCCTGGTCCCTGCTTCATTGGTCCAGGCTAACCCTCCACATGGGGTTTCCAGCACTTCAGCAGGAAGCTGCACATGGAGGCACAGAGTTGTGTGCCATTGGTTCAGGCAGGCTCCTGCTTGCTTTCATATGTGGCTTCCCACTGGAGTGCTGGAAGCCTGACATGGAGGCATGGAGCCAGCTGGCCCAGTCCGGTGCTGCATGGATGGCAGAAACAGGTCAGCACTGCCTTGACGTCAGTGTCCCCTGAGCTGCAGCGCTGTACCCTGGCCACTGCCACCTTCTTGTGGGACAGGAGGGCAGGGCAGGTACCCTGGCTGTTCAACACCACTAGGCACTTGTCCGCCCATCCCCACCCTGGTGGGGCATAGGGATGCTGCCCAAGTTCTCCCATACTGGCCTTACAGTGACTGCAGACACCTCCTCACTCCCTCAACCCCTACCCACTCCACTGGCTCCTCTCACAAACCTCAAGCTCCCCCACGCAACCCTGGCAGTCACCCTTACGTACCCAAGGCCCCTTCAGCCCTGCCAAAGCTTTCCATCCTCAACCCATAGCCTCCCAGCCCTGTCAGAGGGGCCCCCAGCTAGCCCCTAACCCCCCCCCACTTATCCCAAAGGCTCCAGGAAGGAAAGTGAACCTGAGCCAAGCCCTGGCTAACTTGAGAGTCTCAGGCCTTGGCCCTTCCCCCTCAGGAAAGGGCTTATGGTTTGCTGCCCATTCTGCAAAAAGCTCTTGCAGGCTGGAACTCTGCCAGCATGCACAGAACTCTTTGCAAAAGTGGAAAATCCACATGTTTCTCCATTAAAATTAAAAATCTACTTTTCTCTCTTTTGAAAGGTGCAGGGTGGTGCATCTGGGGAGAGGAAACCCCCAGCACCCATACTGGCTGGGAAGCTCCCCTCTTGCTAGCACGGTGGAGGAACGGGATCTTGGCGTCATTGTTGATGCCAAGAT
>JAGPOW010000290.1:9922806-9937082 GCA_030014935.1 Caiman crocodilus
CCTGTGACCCCAGCACTTGTTTCCTGCCATTGGCAGGAGGTCAGACTAGATGGCCTGCTCTAGGCCCCTTCTGACCCTAGTTACTATGAAACTATGAAAAGGAAAAATCCCCTTTCCCCTCCCCCCCTTTTCTTTGGGAAACAGGAAACCCAGATCCCTGTTCATTAGGAAGATAATGAATCTTCATCTTATTCCTCCATTAGTCCAAATGTTCATCATTTTTCTGATTTTCTAGGCCTCTGCATAATACATTTGTTTGATAGTCATTTGGGGATGTTGTGTACTCCCAGAATAAGGAGGTATAATGGAGTTCCTCTTAAAATGATTATTTTAGTATGATAAAATATCCAAAGTTCTAATAGTGGATAACAATACCTTGGTCCTCTAATAGTCAAACTGTATTTATGATTTAAATAAGAATAAATTAAATTCTGTCACATCTATTAAGACTACAACAAGTGCTATCATCCTCTTTTCAGTCCGATGAGATCATAGGAAAGTAGATATGGAAGGAATCCCATGAGGTCATCTAACCCAGCCCATGGTCAGGGAAGGATCATTCCTGAGTAAACCATTGCAACCAAGTGCCTGTCTAACCTGGTCTGGAAAATTTCCAAGAATGGAGATTCTACAATTTTTCTAGCTAGCCTGTTCCAATGGCCACCTCCAGAGTCAGAAAGTTCTTCCTAATTTCACCCTAAATTTCTCCTGCTCCAGTTTGAGGGCATTGCTCTTAGTCCTGTCTCCTATACCCCAAAAAGTCTATCTTCCTAAATCAAGGCTTAGCAACCCATGGCCAGATCCCACCCAGCAGTATACATCCTGCATGAACAAAGTTACATATGGAGTTATGTGCCCGCATACACAAATGCACACACAGCCACCACTTAGAAGTTGTAATTTCCTCCCCTTCTATGCATATATATTTTCTATTTTAAATATAGGGGGTAGCTGGTAATCTCAAGTGCCATTTGACAGTAACTTGAAAAAGTTATTTTGGTATTTGAGGAGGTAAATAAATTACTTTTCAGAATAAAATGCTGCTTTAAAAACATAGCCCTTTTCTAGAAGATATTACAAATTAGAGAAGTGAATAAATAGCTGTGGAATGGGATGGGATGTGGGACTCCTATTTAAATGGAAACAAGGTATATTTGGAAACTAACTAGAACTGTGTGTGCAACTGCCTTTGGGATTCAAAGGGCAAACCAAAAAGCTTTTGAAAAATCAATTTTTAGACAACAGAAATGATATTTTATTTCCTTGCTGAAATGGGTAACCAAAAAAACTCCCAAACTAATCAAAATACAGCCTGAAATATGTCATAATAGGTCATAATCACTAGGGCAAGGACATGAAACAGAGTTCTCCTTAGAATGTAAATTCCCTCATTGCCAATCTAGAAAATAATTTTCTGTCTTAATGAATGTTTAAGTATTTTATACAAAGTAAGACAGCTTCAGTGGTAAGAACTGAGAGAAATTACATAAGAATACTTACATCCTGCTCATTAGGACTTTCAGTTGAGGTGGGTAGAGCTCTGTTCGAAGTCCTGCTTTGAGTCAGACAGTGGGAATTTGAATACAGATCATTTCACTAGTCCCTCCCCCTTCTTCCCTTCTCATCTGCCATATACTGAACTTCACTGTATGAGATGTAGATCCCCCTTAAATGTGATTTTGCTTGCTATTTCTGCATCCTGGGAAAGAGCTGTCTGCCACACGCAATGTATAATGTGGTTTTTACTCATTCTTTGTTTCCGTGCAAATACGTCACAATTTTTTTAAACTGTTTTGATTTCTAGTTATCATTTTTGTCTATGTCTCCTATTTCTCCTCTTCTCCCTTGACTAAATTACTTTCATTCTTCTTTCTTTATAACCTCTGCCCTCAGTTACCATCCTCTCTCTGCTGCTCCCCCACCCTTACTCCACAACATTATAGGAAGAAAGGAGCAGAACTGCATAGAACCATCTAGGAGAAAGTAATTAGGGCAACAAGTTGCAATGGAGCAGAAATGAAGTTGGTGGGGGAACATACCTTACAGAGTTTGTATGTGCCCAGGGGTGGATCTAGGATATGGAGAAGGGAGATGTCATGAGTGATTGGTGAATCTGGAGGGACACCTACACAAACTGCCAACCCAGTCAGGGGAGGCACCAGCCCTTTCGACAGCAACAGTGTTGGCCATCTGGGGACATGGGGGGCACATGTACCCCTGTGCACCCCTTAGCAGTCCCCCATGGGGGATACAGAAGGTGTGGTACCTCATCACATACAACACAACACAGATTTTTCTTCAGTTAAAGAGAAACTAGAAACTTTACTAATATGCAGTTTAAAATCAAAGGAAAAACAACTAACTATTGGAATGTGCATGAATTTGTTTGATAATATATGCAGTTAAAAACACAACAAACAATTAAAATAGTCAAAAGATATTGTGTCATTATTAGTCCTGGAGTCATTTTATTCAAACACATATTATTTATTCAGATTCACCAAAAAAAATCTAGTCTTCTTAAGCATCTTAACAGTTCCTCCAACAATTCATTGGAAGTCATTTCTATATCTGACCTAATAGTACCACATCTGAGTTAATGGTTTTAGCTAGAACTGAGAACAGCTTACAGGGCTGTGAAAAAGAAGAGTTATTACCAAGAATGGCTACTGACAGCCAAATTGCAGAAGAAAGGAGAATTTGAATATGAGAACATCAAGACTACAGCTGACAAACTTTTAAAAGAATTAATCACAATTAGCTGCAAAATTAGAAAAATAGTTGTGATTAATTAAACCCTCACTCCCAACCCCCAGCCCACTGGCACTGCCAGTACCCTGAACTCTTGACCCACAGGTCTGCCCCCCCCCAGCCCTGTTGATGCTTCTCACGCCTAAGCCTCAGCCTCCTACTCCCATCAGCCTCACAAGATGGGGTCCCCAACTGCCCCCCTCCTGACCAGGCTGAAGTGTGGCAGCTCTGGTTCATGTGGGTGTCAGTGGAGTGAATCTGGTTCATGTGGGTGCCAGTGAGAGTGGAAGAGTAAAGAAGGAGTGTGGCACAATCCCTGCCTTGGGTTGGGGCTCCAGCACCGCACCAAAAAGCCTGGCCATGCACCTGCCTCCCCTGCAATAATGGGCACTGGCCCTGATGTCTCTGGCCCAGCCACAAAGCTCCCTGTCACCCTCAAAAAAGCCTTCCCACCCCCTTCCCCCACTGGAAGGAAAGGTGCCTCCCTCTGTCCTGCCACAGCCTGGTGCCTGGACAGCTACCCTCAGCACCCTGGCCCTCCAACCCCAGCTCCCCCATAGACTTACCTGAATCCAGCTGCTGCAGCTGCTCCCACAACGCTGCCTGGCTGCAAACTGGGCACGTGTGTGTGCACATTCACACATACGTGGCGCTCCCTGCCCACTACAGTACAGGGACGCCTAAGTGAGGATGGTTCCTTGCCCTCCATCAATGCTGACCCTGTGAAGGAACAGCTTGAGAGGCTGGACACCTTCAAATCAGCTGACCCTGACAGTATACACCCCAGAGTACTCAAGGTGCTGGCTAACATCCTAGCTCACCCCCTGGCATGGATCTTTGAGAACTCCTGGTGCTCTGGTGAAATGCCTGATGATTGGAAGAAGGCCAATGTGGTGCCTATCTTCAAGAAAGGGAGGAAAGTGGATCTGGCAAACTATAGGCCCATCAGCCTAACCTCTATGCCAGGGAAGGTCTTAGAAAAAATCATCAAGAAGGCCATTCTTAACAGACTGGCTGATAGCAACACCCTGAGCATGGGTTTGGTGTGGGTAGGTCATGTTTGACCATTCTCATTTCCTTTTATGACCAGGTGACCTATCACCTGGACAAAGGGGAAGAGATTGATGTCATATATCTCAACTTTAAAAAAGCCTTCGATCATGACCACCTTTTGGCAAAACTGGCCAGCTGTAGCCTCAGGTCTGCCACAATCCCCTGGCTGGGGAATTGGCTCTGTGGTCGGACCCAGAGGGTGGTGGTTGATCAAAGTCAGTCATCATGGTGCCCTGTGACCAGTGGGTTCCCTCAAGGCTCTGTCCTTGGACCTATTTTGTTCAACCTCTTTGTTAATGATGTGGACATTGGAGTCAGAAGCAGACTGGCCAAGTTTGCCAATGATACCAAACTCTGGGGTAAAGCATTCACATCAGGACAGGAGAATGATCCAGGCTGACCTTGATAGGCTCAGGAAATGGGTGGATGAGAACCTAATGGCATTTAACACTGAAAAATGCAAGTTTCTCCACTGTGGGAGGAAAAACCTGTAGCATCCTTATAAGTTCGGCAGTGCTACGCTGACTAGCACTACAGACGAGAGGAACTTGGGGGTCAGGACTGACCACAAGATGAACATGAGCCTGCAATGTGATGATGCAGCCAGTAAAGCAAGCAAAATGCTGGCTTGCATCCATAGATGCTTCTCAAGCAAATCTCAGGACGTCATTCTCCTGTTGTACTTGGTCTTGATGAGGCCACAAGTGGAGTACTGCGTCCAGTTTTGGGCTCCACAATTAAAAAAGAATGTGGAGAAGCTTGAGAGAGTGTAGAGAACAGACACGTGCATAATCAGAGGTCAGAAAAACAGACCTTACGGTAAGAGGCTGAGAGCCATGGGACTCTTCACCCTGGAAAAGCACAGGCTCAGGAGCAACCTGATGGCCACCTATGTTTATAGAGGGTGTTCACCAGGACCTGTGGGAATGTTTGTTCACCAGAGCGCCCCAAGGGATTACAAGGTCAAACTGTTATAAACTCCTGCAAGATCATTTCAGGCTCGCTATAAGGAAGAACTTCTTTACTGTCCAAGCCCCCAAGGTCTGGAATGGCCTGTCAAGAGAAACATGAATGTTTTTCTTGCTGAGATCCTAGGACCCCAACTGACTTCCTGCCCCTGGGGCAAGGGGCTGGACTCAATGATCTTCCAAGGTCCTTGCTAGCCCTAATGTCTAACGTCTATGAAATGTAATTTATATGAAACTCTTGTATCTAAATTCTTCTAGCCTCTATTTACAGAGAAGAAACTAATATTCCAAAAGTCTTACAGCTCAGAAGACAAATTAAAAAAAAAAGAATAAATTGACACCTTTTCTCCTTTATTCAAAACCAGCATGATACTGCATAAATTATTTTATCCTTTACAGCACATATACATATCTATAGGGCAAATATTTATATGCATAGAATTGCATAAAAGAACTAAAAAAAGGGGTAAATTCATTTCAGTTCTTTGGTCTTCTCTTTCTCTCTCTCTTCATGCCATTCTCTCTGCTTACTAGTTCTTGCATGAGAACTTTTCACTATGCCCTAACCAACCCCTTTTGCCACCTGTTTCACCTATGCTAAAGATTTCCTTGTCCTTGCAGGCCTACTTACTCACCATTTCACTTCCTGATCTTGTGCTCTCAGCCCAACTGTCAAGGTGAGAGCCAGAACTCAAGAGATGAGTTGCATGAGGGTACAAAACGAATTAATTTTCAATCTAAGTTTAAATATTTATACAAGTTGAACATGTAATTCTGTGTAGTCATTGCAACACCATCTCCAATTTAGGGATGAAAAAAAATGATTTAGAGTGGAAAAATCCCTTGTCTGGAGTCTGACCAAATGAAGTATTTCAACAGATTTTGAATCTATGCCCAAAAGAAAAAAAATCTGCAGAGATTTTCTAAACATATCAGCACCTGAAATATCACACCTTAAGAAAAAATATAAAAAAATGTTTTTCCTGTGACAAAAAAAGTCTTAAAATCATACTAATTTTTTAAGCTGGAAACAGAGCTGATGTGCTGGCTGCAGAAGAAGAAATGTTATTCTTAAACACATAGAAACCAGATTGAATCAATGAGGGTTGTGGGGGACAGAAAATGTATAAATTAGTCAGGGGAATTTTGAGGCAGTGGGATAAAACAGCATCACCTAGTTACAGATAGACTTGTTCTCAGCCTTTGTTTGTTCCCTCAAAGACTTGTAAAGGTTTGGTTTGTTCATTATACATTTGTTTCTCACAAGGATACAAACTACCTTTCTCAATTACAGTGTCCAAATATATTAACTGACACCTTAAATGACTCCTACTAGGACTGAATCTTCACCATCTTTCTGCTGCTTAGAAATATGAGCATTGCATTCTTAATAGATGTACTGCTGGAATAGTTTTGTGCTTTTTATGAGAAATTACACATTATGATTTACTACCCAATGTCAAATACTGGATGGAGTGGTGTCAGTGGTCAAGGGCACTCCTGATCAAATGAAATTTGCAAGAAAAAAGAAACACGAGTTACTACTAAAATTGCAAAGTTCCAAGATGCTTGGAGTGAGGTGACTCGCCATGTATTCCATGTACAAAACTGATTAGAAGTAATGAAATCCCAGAATGGGATCTTTAAACACAAAGACAGCATTCTGTGACACATTTATGCTACTGGTTTTCAATATAACTAAGGTCTAATCCTGTAAAGATTGAAAGTAGATAACTTTGAGTAATCCCAAGATTCCTATGGGACTATTGGCAAGGGTGGGGCTCAGCAGCACAGTGGTTATTACATCTTGTTACTGCCCAGAGACATGAATTTGAGCCCTATTCCAATGCTTGTGCTGAAACCAGCCCCTGTTGTCCCAGCTGTAAAAAGATACATGGTTATTCAGCCTGGAGAATCAAATACAACCAGTTGTGATACTAGCCACACTGTTCCCTGGTGTGCCATTGGCTTTAAAAGATGGTAAGCCTTAACCATTCTAGCCCTATGAGCTGCTAGACTAGCAAGGACCTTTGACCTTGGCCTTGTACTCACAACTGTAATGTTAACACATTCTTAAGTCTTGGCAAGACCTGGATCTATATTTGTAGTATGCTGGTCCTGGTTCTACCTTTACCACATTCAAAACCAGAACTTCTGGTAATTCCAATGTGCACAGGCTGGAGGTGATTATAATAAATGATATTTCAATCCTTTTGAGGCAGAGATAAGTTTTCCAATACACGCAATGAAATATGTATCCTAAAAGAACTAGACTTTAAAGTCTGTTCATTCTTATTTCATTAAAATGTTTTTTAAGAAGACAAAAACAATTCTTCAAAAATATACAATACCTAGAAATTCTTTTAAGTTTGCTGCTATTTTAAAATAAGATAAGACAACTATAAGGGTAACTATTTACTATAAGGGTAAAAATATAATAAAATACTAAACGTATTTTTTTCTTTTTTATATTTTGACATTAATATTAAGTTTTTTTTGAAGTTTTGGTCAGCATTGCATTGTTACACTAACAAGTGTTAATGTAGTTCCTGCTTTTCCTCTAAAGAGCTATAAAACCATAGTGTTTTCAGAATTTAGGCATGGATATAAATCTTACATCCAGGTGTTTCTAAATCACTTTCCATAATCTGAAATGATACTAGCTTTGCCCAAAAGGCTACATTACTCGAGTGTAGTACATATTTGTATTAAGTTAAACTATCTTAAGAATGAGTATGTAAAATAAAACAAAACTTACCGACATATTTACTTTCTGGAAGGCACATCAAATGAACTTTAAAATCAGGTTTGAAAATCCAGCTGTGAAAAGGTATGCAAAAGTGATAAATGAGAGCTGAATACCATCCAGATCACAAATTGAGCTGGATGAAATTCAGTAGATGAATAAAAAAAAAAAGCTTCCAATCTGAAGCAACAATTCTATTTAATTTAGAAGCTGCAATTAGTCTTCTACTTTATGTCAATATTGATACTGTGGCTCATTATATAACAATAGAAAATACTCTTCATTGAGGTCAAGGCTTATTTTACTCTAACAAATATTAACGATGACTGTTTCAAGCACCACTCCTGAAAGCAGAATGGAAAACTTCTAAGCTGCCAAGCCCAACACAAATTCACTGAAACCAATGCCCACTAATCATGTTTCCATTTTCAGTTAGGGTCCAAACCTCCCTCACTGGACTAGAAATCCTTTCCTCATTATCTTGACTGATTGCTTCAATTAGCAAGCGAGTAAAGTCACTAGTATAATGTTCTGAGCTTAAATCCTAGGAAGGTAAAGGGTTCAATGACATGCTTCAGGTCTATCTAATTAGGAGGAAAATTAACTTAAATGCTCTAAGAACACACTGGTAAATCAGACTGCACATGCTCATCTGAACAATCCTCATATACTGACTGCTCAGCTCAAGACCACAGCAATTACAGTTTTGTTTACTTTGTATATTTGTCCCAGAACAAGAAATGGCTATGATTAATGAAGCTTTCTACTGGAAATGTTGGGAATTTTAATATGTATAGCCAGAAAAATATTCACAAGAATTAGGAACTTGCAGAATTAAAAACATCATCACTAAGTGTTTTGCGTAGTTATTTTTTGGTTAGTGTGATGTATACTTGACAGATATTCAAAGACATTTCAGTTTTATTGGCAAAACAGAAGATTCAAACAAGTCATAAATGAGGCAGTCAGCATTTTTTTTAAACTAAAGAGCATCTGAAAGCAGCATTAATATCATTACATTCTCAAAAATGTATTTTACACTTCATTGGACTTTTATGTGTTTGTTTCATCTATGTCCTATATTCATTGTTTGCATTAATTCAAATGTTTAGAGTCTAACTCACAACTAATTTAGTTTTTTAGGGTCTAACTCCCAATTAGTTTAGTTTTTAAGACAAGCACAGTTGCACTGTCTTTTTCTTTTCCTTTCCAGCTTTTAATCTTTCTTAGGAAGATACATGAGTGATGATCATGACTTTCCTGTTCATGGTAAACATGTTACAAAGCTAATTCTTTGAAATAATAGGTAAGAACATGAGTGAGCATATGATGAATATATAGTGGGTTCTTGTGTAATATAACAGAAGTCTGGTTGCTTCAAGCTGTTGTGGCTTTTTTGTTTTGTTGTTTGGGCAGGGGGAATGGGAGTTGTGATGAGAAAATAGACAGAGTAAAAAGAGACTGGAGAACCCATTAAAAGACAAAAACTTGTTTGTTTGTTTTAATTAAAAAGTTCTAAAAATTAAATTTTAGACCTCACAATGGATGGCAAATAAAGTAACAGAAAAATAATTATATAGATGACTAAGTTAGTTAATTTTAATTTTTTTCTGTTTTTAAATACATATGCATAGTTTATATTTTTTTTATACACAAAAACACATACATAGGGGCCTCTGTAATTAAATCAATACAAGAAACCTCCATTGCTAACAAGAAAAAAAAAAAAAAGTATGTCTGGTGTTAAATGCTGTGATTCCATTGCAGTTATATCAGAACCCTGAAACATAACTTTCTTATGTGTATATGTGGAGTATTACAGGATTTTATCCAATTAGATTGTATGCAAATTACCTAAATTTAAACAGTATATTATCAGCAATAGGAGCAACTTTGCCAGGCATCTTATAGTAACTGAGTACTACTGTTGTAATGAACAGAAGAACAATTTGTGGCATCTCTTATGTCACTGAGTAGAAACAGTTGGCAACTGCTGAACTTTTTAATAGCAATGCCAATCAAGAATGTTGGAAAAACAAAGCCCAAACAAGTTGTAAATGAGTTTCACACGCACACACACACACTCCTGTATACATATTTTCAACATTAATGATATATGTGGGTGTATATAATCACACCCAGACACACATTTATTTTATATAATAAACTCATATACAACATGAACTTTTGTCCTTTTGTTTGGGCTTTACTTTTCACACACACACACACAGACTGATAACAGTCAAACAAATCAGAAATGTTTGATGCATAGTATATTATAATTCACAGGTGCACAGGTGTTAATCAAGGGTTACGTTCACATACACTAGAGGGGAGGAAGAATAATTTAACATAATGCTACATCTTAAGCTATATATATCTGGGGACAAGAAAAGGTGAAGTGTGGATAAGGGCACTTAAAATCAGCTGCTTGCCAGACACTAAATCCACACTGTCACAGCTCCAGCACCATGAATCTGACTAAGCTTTAGCTGACCCACAGCAACAAGTAAATATGGATAGCTAGCTAGATGGATTTTAACATAAAATCCTCCATTTCCAGCAGGGGCAAGACAGACACATCCTGAAGTGGATTTGTAAATTACCTTTAACAGGGTTAGAATGTAATAGGCATTAGGAACAGACCTCCAGAGGCTGCTGCTATTAAAATAAAAAAGAAGAAAAAGAAGAAATATAAAGACCTATTAGAAACTTTGTATTACAATCCTAATTTGACTTAGAATTCCTAATTATACTTGAAGAAAATTTATGAATGTGTTTATCTTTACTCAGTAAGTTTGAACTAACCTTATTTTACTGGGAGGGAATTCTTATGTGTCTACTGAAATCCCTTCCACATATGCCATTTGCTATTCCAGCTGTCTGCTGAAATAGCAACTGGATGGTAGCTGAAAGGCTATCTGTTAGACTATAAATCCTCATGCATATACCAGCAAGTTGACTCATCACTATTTATTTTGTATAATGAGAAATTGGAGAAACCAAAAAAAGTTACTAGAGAAGACTTTGGAAAGAGAAATAATTTTTTTCCCCCTCCAAGTTAAAAAATTCCATAAAACCCAATGTTGAACATTCGAATAATGGGAAATGTCATGAGTCTTCATTATGTTGAGGTGGACATGCTATATGAGGTATTTATTATGAGATCTGTGATGGTATTTGAAGCTCATCTCAAAAGCAGAAATCATTAAGTGACAGGGACTTTGAAATTTGAGGCTGTTAACTACAAATCAGACTCCAGCTTCCAATGGCTAGTCAGAACAAGGAGAATGTTAATATATTTATGTCAATAAAATTCTTTCTTAATAAGCAATGGGTCCAAGCTTAATTCAAACTGTTTTTAAACATTTTCTGAAGAAAGTTTCATGATATTGATAACCTTACTACCTGCCATCATATCAATGATACATATTCCCCCCACAAACAAAGTCTCTGAAAACATGAAAGAAAAGCAGTGCTAGTGCCAACTGAAAACCTTTGATTTCCTTGATCTTCTCTTGGTAAGAGAAAATCTTCATGGGTTTAGAAAAGCCTCTTGGAGCAATTAAGCGGCTGAAATGGAGAAAGATATACAACAAATAAGCCTTTTGATCATTGAAAAGCCTATAAAGCGCAGGCATTTCCTTTAAAGTAAAGCTGAAGAAGTCCTAGAGAAAATTTCACAGATGAAAGGAGGAAGTTTTTTTATTTGAACGTGATTTTCTATTGATTTGTTGAGGGAGAGAGATTTAAGTGGGCCAGAATGCTCCAGATTATTTTTTAAATTGTAAAATAAATATTTGAAATAATGAGTTTATAGATTATTAGAAGTAAGTACAATGAATCTGAGCAATGTTAAAGAAATGTAAGGAAGAACTGGATTCTTTAGAATTGTTTGCGGTTAAGGTGTATTTTTACTTTTCACTTAACCCACAATAACATTTACATAATACCAATAATAGATTTACATAACACAAGCACTCAGTGCAGGCTAAGTATGTTTACAGTGAGCAAGTACAGGAGCATCTAACAAGGGGGCTCTTATTTTCCTAATAAGCTGAGAAATGGAAGCAATCACTTTAAAGAATGCAGCAAATTTAACATTGTCCTGAACTATTTGTGACTAGGATATCTGAGGGGTTTTTTTCATGGAGTATAAACATTCAGCTCATAACATCCTGCAGGGCCTCAGGATAGGAGAAGCAAAGATCTTTAATTTCTTCTTTAAAAAAATTAGATTACTTGAAGGGTTTATGTCTAATAACTGTGCTCCTAATAGTACCATTCGTTGATTAACTTTGTCTAGAATTAATATGCCAACAACAGAAAAATCTCCCAACTTAGAAAAAAGGGAGTAGTTGGTGTAATGAAAAAAAGAATAATTTATTTTTTCAAGAAGAAAGAGCTGGTTTTCCTAGCTACAACCTTTTTGGAAAACTTGTATGGGGGATACTTGTTTTAGCTCACTAAATATTTTCATGGAGTTATGTTTGACAGATACGTAAGACATTTAGAGTCCCAATTCCTCTATTTTTAATTAGAAGAGGAATCCTGTTAGCAAGTATAACAAAGCCTCCCTTATTAGGGATTTTAGCAGACCACATAGAGAAGATATGCTTGACTGGATTTGGCAAAAAGATTAAGACAATAGGGTGGAAGTGGTAGGGGGGACATATTAAGACAAAGCTTGGGAAGCTAACTGATAGGTGGGTGCCTTTTAACTACCAAAATATAGAAATACAGACCTTCTTTTCTTATATTATGTTAACTGCTGTGGTCTTTCCTTCTTTCTTACTACTTGTTCTTTTCCAGACACCTCTTAAATGTTGTCTGTATGGGGAAATTAGTGCCCAGTGACCAAAGTGTGAATGTGCAATGCCCTACCAATTCTATACCATCTCCCCAATAGTATGTTTGGAGACACACTGTGTACCAAGAATGAAATACCTGAGGACTAAGCAGTCTTGCATAAAGGTTTTGAAAGACTTAATAAAGAATATCAAGCCCTCTGTAAATTCACATTCTCACAAAACTTTCCCATGTAGGCAAGTTCTTATTCTCCTAATGAGACAACACTGCCTCCCCATTAAAACATGACTGGTTAAAACAACTGAGGTGCACATTAGCTCCCATGTGCTCCCATGTCAATAAATCTTTTACTGAAGTAAATCATATCGACGCTTCTTTGCTCAAATTAATCAAAAGAACCTTAAGGAATATTGCTTTCCCCATACTGCCCTATCATTTTTTTTTAAAATAAGCTCTGCTATTTGCTTGCACACATATACATTTTTGAAAGAAATGAGACCCTGGGGAACACACAAGGCTAGAGTCTATTTGGTCCCCTTCCACCACTTATGTGATGCAGGTGATCACAAATCTAGTCATTAATGGTCAGCAGACAATTTACATTGCATAGAAGAGCCCTTCCTCTCCTACAAAGCTAGCAAAGGCAGCCAACTTAGGGTAGGGTGTGTATTAGGGAAGGGAGATGACATACTGGATTTAAAAAGGGAGTGTGGCTGATCAAAGCTCTGGTACACTTACCCTCCACTAGCCATGACATGCTAAATCAATTATGTAAGCTACAGCAGCTCATCACATTGGCCACATTCTTGTCAGAAGTAGCAGAAACTAGCCCTCAGGATCAATGAGCCTTTGAAGCCCTTCCAATTGCCAAAGCTCAGCTTCAGGGGAGAATGTGGTCTCATGAGTGAAGGGGAAGAGACCTGTCAACACCCAAGAGCTTTGAAAGAAACATCATCATGCCTCTATAAAAGGACTAACAGGAAACTAAGAAGGTAAAAGGAAGTAGGCACCCTACTTGTTCTCACCTAAACTGATTTATCCCTTGCTCTGTAGAAGTGAATAGGAGTGTTATTCTGCCTCATGCTTTTTCCTAACTTCCTTGATAGTGTCCTGGAACTTCAACAGGTTTTGGTGTAGGGCTGGGTGAGGAAGAGGACTGCTGCACCTGCACGCTCTTAGAACCTGTGCTCACCCTCCTCCTCTCAGAACCCTTTCCCCACACCCCACTCTCCCAGAGAGTTTGCTCAGAGCAGTAAAGCTCCTAGTTATGCCTCTGAGAGTGAACATTTATTATATAGAAGGGACACAAACCATGAAACAGAAGCCTGGAAATTCCAGAACTTATTTTATGAATGCTGTTACTAACAGAAGATCCCTCTAGAAAGGAAATAGAAGAGGTTGCCATAGGTGAAGCAAGAGCATTTAGGATGGATAGCAGTTGGCCTCTGAATTAGGCCTGATGGACCAGAGAACCTGGCGTTCCCTGTTTAAAAATGGCAGATTCTCTGATAAGTAACCCACATTCACTCATTAAAATATCCCAAGTGTTGTTCTGCTATTAAAATGAAACGCCACTATATAAAGAGGGATCAATTGAGCAAAGTTTTATTGATATATTTACAAGTTTAAAGCAATTTGGAAGGCTACCATTCTCTTTATCAACATAATAAAATAAATTCTAAATATCTATATGTTTTGGCATTTACTTGTAGGGTTTTTTCATCATAGAAAAATCAAAGCTGCATCTACCTGCTTTGCTCATAGACTGCTACCCCACCCCTGCAGGGCCCACATCCCCCACAACAGGGGCCACAGCCACTGCAGCCAGAGGCCCCAGTGGCTGTGGCCCCTAATACTTCAGACCCATCACTGCCAGTGCCACAGGGAGACACTGCAAGAGGCACGTGCACGCTCGTCTGGATGCACCTTAACATTGACAGAAGAAAAAA
>JAGPOW010000290.1:9937762-9957211 GCA_030014935.1 Caiman crocodilus
AAATAAATAAATAAATAAAAGTACCATCCCCCATTAGAAGATCCAATTAAGAGGTTTCCAATTACAACGTGTACTGTAAGCAGGAGGTTGGATCCTTCAGTAAGGGTCCCGATCACCAAATCAACTTTGTAGGCTGGGGTTTCAACAGTGCTCAGCCTTGGCCTAACTGGGCACATCTACACGTTCATTAATGCACTGCAGTTACTGTGGAATAGTGCCAGCACAAACCTTTTTAATGACACTACTGCACAGTAGCCTATTAGCACTTTTTGTGCTGTGACACACTACTGTGCAGTATTAGTAGGCTACTGAGCAATTAGCACCTCATGTAGATGCACCCTCTGTGTTCTGGATGTTCACTGGTAAAATTCTCCATGGACTTCAATGGAAATAGAGTTATGGGACTAATAAGTATTTTGGAAAATACCAGCTTTACCCTTTGCTGAAAGATGATATATTGCAATTGCCATTAGAACAGAAAGGAGAAGAAATGCCAGTAGGTGACCTTAAAACAGATTAATAAATTATAACACTTTCTTTTCTAAACCACAATTCAACTAGGTACATTCATTTTTTTATTACATGCATATATAGTACATTTTTATTATTTCCCCAATGTCCATATCAGACTCCTTCCATATTTCTGGAGAAAGGCAAAGTTGTCAAGAATCTCTGTATTTGGATGAATTATAACAAAGAGTGAGGCATAACAGGGTTGTATACTTTTTCTGATTACTTACACTGTTTGCCAACATTAGCATATTACACTGTGCATTCATATCACTGTAAAGATAAATGGAAGCTTAATTGCACTTCTATAATTAACAATGTTCACACACATTTAGCAAAAAAGTAAATCTGACATCAGCATCATAAAGATAAATAAACATGTTCTTTGTTTCATGATGTAGTCTGCATGTTACAAAGTCAAAGACAACCTGTTAGAAGATCAGCACTCTGAAAATAATCTGTTAAGCATGTCTACTTCTCTGATGTCCAGCAAATCTGTTTGATAGTGGAGGAACATCATCTTCAACTGCCAGTGCAGATCCTTCGAGGTACCGAAGCCAAGTATCAATTGTCTGCTGAGTGACCCAATGAAAAACAGGGATTAGTTTTGGTGTTTATGGATTCATCAACATTGCTATCCTTAGTCTTGTCAGCCATTGTTGGTGAGGCCAAAAGTAGGCTAGGAGTCTGTTCATCAGTCTTAGCTTTCATGTTGGCAGCTGCGAATTGACTAGAAGATACTCAGCAGTCATCAGCATTTCTGCTGAAATCATCAGCCACTCAAACGTGTTTCCAAAAATGATCTACAGTAATGTTGCTAACAGATCTACATAGTTACCTAAATCCATAATTTCCAGGACAGTGATCTGTTCTGCCTCACCCATCCCACCACAAAAACCCAGGTGTAGCACCAAAAAATCTTGAAGGTCACTGCAGTTGTTTTGCCCCAAATTGTCTAGTAAATCAGAAGACTAATTTAATCTGTGAGCAGGCATGTAGACTTCATTGTTAATCTTACAAACGTTATTGGCAATCTTGTGTCCATCCATTACAAGTAGAAGTAGAATATCTACTTGGATATTTGCCAAGTCTCCAGGGATGGTGCAGTTTGGTGTATAATCCGTTATCAACAAAGCATGGAATTTCTCATTTGAAGCTCAAGTCAACTGATTAGAAGAATTCCTGAAAAACCTGCTTTGCTTTCCATGTTTTCTTGCTCTTACCTAAACACAGATTCTGTTTTACCATTCATACCAGGCTTAAGTTTATCTGTTGTTTGTATTTGCAGGTAATAGAATAGATACCTAATTCTTTGTTGTGGGGGGAGGGGTTCTTCTTTCATTTTATCCACTATTATCAGTGATCCATCTGAGAACATTGGGAACAGCAAATCCATCCCACCTGAGAACACAGATGCCATGTAATGAGTATGGTTTGATTTTCTGCTATGCCTGCTCTTGATCATTGATATTATCACTACCAGATTAATGTCTGCATTTTCACTACGAATTAAGTGATATATGATTCCACATATAGGTTTGAAGAACAAAAATCAGCATGTAGAATATTGAAAGTCTCCAGTGCCAAGCAATTTACTAAAATGGTTCACTTTCCTGTGTGAAACTAGGGCTATAATTGCAGCATTCAGTGACCTAAAACTCATGAATCAGTT
The DNA here is from genome assembly GCA_030014935.1 of Caiman crocodilus. Classification (NCBI taxonomy): domain Eukaryota; kingdom Metazoa; phylum Chordata; order Crocodylia; family Alligatoridae; genus Caiman; species Caiman crocodilus. Next base: position 9,939,945 of record JAGPOW010000290.1, read on the forward strand.
GCAGCATGACTTCTGATCATCAGGTTTAGCCATGTAAAACTTCTTAGGCATGTCAGTACTGTTATAGTCCATCTGTTTTAGTTTCTAGGCAAGATTGTTGCCTGTAGTGAGTTTACTATCCACAAGAGTAAACTCAGTGAAGGATAAGTTCACTATTTTTTTTGCTGTACTTTCATAGAATTGTCCACATGGTAACTACCCATTTTTTTCATTTATTTCATGTTCTAGAAAAATAATTTACATTTTTTAGACAAGTCACAAGATGCAATGGCTATGTTTACTGCATCTGGCTTAGAGCAATACAATGGTGCCAATACATTTCTGTCAATTTTTTTATTTTAATCAAGCTATGTGGATTTAAGCATGTTAAGTAGAGCCAAATCAGTAGCATGAGCACGGGTTTTGTTTATGGTGCCAAGGCTGCTAGCAGTTACTTGCAGTTATCATACCCATCCAAGATGCAAGCTACTTACACAATAAGTAATAAACATTACATATCTTCCCAGCCAACTGCATGCTGTTTGATGAGTTATCTAGAGAGAATTATACAGGCAGTATAATGGAATATCTGAGAAGCTACTGTCACAAGGGTGAAATCTTTTGTAATTTGTGGCTTTTAGAGATAATTTACCCAGCAGGCAATCCATTCCAGGATAGGTGCCAGTGAGAAGCAAGTCTGACAAGATGAGGGCAAGATAACAAATATAAACTGTTATGGCTGTGAGAAACACCATTGTTTCATTTTGATGTCCATTTCACTATTTCGAAGGGACAGTGTTTTGCTTCATCATTTCATTTTGTTCTGAAGCACTGTCACATTTCATTTAATCGAAACTCTTTTATAGCCTATAGGCTATAATGGGGAATCATGAAAATGCCTAAAACTTTGTCATTGCTTGATTTGGATGAAAATTGCAGGGATGGTAGCCTCTTCTGAGGGCTTGAAGCCTGCCAAGTTTTGAGGAGATAGGTGCAGTGGTTTCTGGGAAATTCACCTCAAGGTGTTCAAAGCACAACTCTTGACACTCGACGGCAGCGGCAGCCTCCTCTCATCCACCACACAGATCCAGGGACTTGCGCCTCCAGGAGGAGTCCAGCACAGCCTGGGAGCCCTCTCAGGGGTGCAAGCCCCTGGATCTGTGAGCCGGACGAGAGGAGGCTGCCACTACTGTCTGGGACCAGCGCTGAAGCCAAGTTAGTCTGGCTTCGAAACGTTTCAAAACTTTCAAAATGTTTCAAATGCCCTTGTTTTGTTTTGAAGCCTTGTGTTTCATTTTGATTTTGCTGTTTCGAGCTTGAAATTTGTTTTGAAGCTGTTTTGACGCAACACCCAGTGAAATTTCATGCAGCCCTAAAACTATACTTGATCTGTCAGTATAATTTTCAGATAGATTGTGGGGAATAATAATAACAGTGTACTCTCCTATCTTGAGGATTTTTTATAAGACTCTTTAGTTGAGATTTTGCTAACACACTATGTTTTAACTTTCCTGTTATTCTTCCCAACAATAACTTTTCCAGATTGTCACCTTACAAAATATGATCAAAATACTTCAATAGCATATGCTGCATAAATCTAAAGAGAATCCTTTGTGCCTCTTACTTACTGAAGAATGCCCTAAATGGCTTTATATTCTTAACAATACACTGATGGCTGTTGCCAAAAGAATTGCTTTTTTTTTTTTTAAAGTGACACCAATTAACTGATACTATTTATTCACTCTTCATTTCTCCTAGGTAGTATGTAATGCACTGAAACACATGCAGCCAATCACATAAACAATATTTTATTATTGCAAAAATGTGTAAAGTGATAAGAAACAATAAAACGTTAAGACAGAAAATAAATAAATAATCCTTAATATATCAAGAGGTAACATTATGAAATCCCTCTTTAGTAAAATAGTCTTTTTTAATATTAATTTTCCTTAAGTCAAGAACTGGAGGAATATTTATGCTTATTTACACATTAGGATGATACAGCTGGAAGCAATATTTCTGATGCATTATCTTCCACAAGGTTTCTCTCTCAACTGTTTTTTTCCTGAATGCACACCTAGATGACACAAAGATTCTATTGATCCCAGAAGTGTTGGCAACAGCAACCTGTTTTTTCCTCTTTTTGTCCTTTGCAATGGCTCTTCAGACCAAAAGTAGCTGTGATGACAAAACTGATAAGCAGGAGTAGCTGTAGGATTAGTAGCAGAAACAATGCTAGCAACAGTTGAAACTCTTAATTCTCAAATATGTATTCCAGATACTGAATCCAAAGAACAGGTTCTGGAAGAAGAATATACAGTTGCTGTTTCCAAAGAAAAAAAATATCAGGGAACCAAGAGGGAGGGAAAAAGGCTTAGTACCATGGGTGGTCTCGTGCAAGGCTTAGTACCATGGGTGGATGTAATTAGGAACAGAGTTATGAGCTGCAGAATTAGCTGCACTTCAAAACGGCAAATAAATACTTTTTTGAAGTACCCGCAAAGGAAGAGCTGAAAAAAGTACTGACCTGTTCAGTGCATTAGATATTGATGTTCATGCAAATAAATATGCGTCTCCATTCATTAAAATATAGAATTAAAAAGGTCCTTTTGACACTGACAATCAGAACTGTTGTATACATGTAGACCAGTACTACTTACACATTTATATATTTCCAGCCTCTCAAAAAAACCTTTTGATCAAGTAACATAGGTAGAGCCCTTTTCTCCCAAGCAACACCTGGGGTGACAAGGAACAAGGGTAATAAGCTGATGGAGAATAGGTTTAGGTTAGAGATCAGAAGGCAATATTTTAGTTAGGGTGGCTAAAATCTGGAACCAACTTCCCAGGGAAGTGCGCCTCACCCCTACCTTGGGCAAATTCAAGAGGAAGTTGGATGATCACCTGTCTGGGGTCTTGTGAACCCAGTATTCATTCCTGCCTGTGGCAGGGGGTCAGGCTAGATGATCTGATCAGACCCCTCCTGACCCTAGCTACTATGAAACTATGAAATACTTGATTCAAAGAAAGGAAAATGAGAAGTAACTGTGGCTGATGCACCAAATTCTGAGATTGAAGATAACGACTATTACAAACATTTTAGTACATTCCCTAGACAAAAGGATAGGATGATCACTTTTCAAGTCAGACTGCCCTAGCATGTAATTTTAAAGTATCAATAGGTAAGATAACATTTTTTTCTTCAATTTCCTTGCCATTAGCATATAAAAAGTACTAGAATAGAGATGACAGTATATTGAAAATAAAATTCCAGTGAGATTCAGGTCTTCACTAGTTATCTTTCTTTTGTTGTGTTTTCTAATATGAGACCTGAAACAAAATCCATGTTTTTAAACACAGAAGGTATTGATTTTTTTAATCATTAAGATTGCTTTCCCCTCCCCCCCACAATCAGCTTCCTTAGCTAAGTTTGTCAGGCCTCAAATGGCGTTTCATTTAATCTCTAACTGAACTCTTCGGATTCTAATTAATATCAAATTCTATTCAATATTTTGCAGTTGTTAGTTGGATTGTTTTTAAATCAGCACTTTGATAATCATACTAGTAAAAATAAGGACTACAACAATACCACAAATGCACAGAACTTTTTTTTCCTCCCCTAAAAACAATCTAGGATATTCTTTGAGCTAGAGAGAGGATCAAGTTGCACTTTATTTAAAGTGTTTATTAGAAGTTCATGATTCTATAATCTATATTCAGATTTTTCTAGACACAAGAACTAGTTTTGTCAGCTTGCTGGGAAGTATGTCTGTGTTTAGGAAAAGATTAAAAACTAAGGCCCAACATAGTTCCATTACTTGAAGTAGTTATTTATTCTCACAATGACTTACAGAGCTGCAGCCAACCTTCTCCCTGATTAGAGTGTTGGCTACTGTTATCTGGAAAAAGCAGCAACTGTCAATCTTGCATGAAAAAAATGTAACTTAAAGACTAAACTGTTTACATTTTGGTAGACACTTTTGTCTAACTTGGCCAATAAACTGTACTGAAATAGGAAACTTGTATCATAATTTATATGCTTCATTTAGATGAACAATTTACATTTCCAGGGCTCTATTTGTAGAAAGATTGAACCTTTTTTTATTTTGTATAATGACTTTATTACTGAGACAATAGCAAAGAGGGATGCTTTAATACATTTTTGACTGAACGTTTAGATTCAAACATTATTTTTGAATGAATAACAGATTTGGTTTACATGGTACAGGATGTTATTTTTTAATTCGTTCCAAGTATAACTTGAACATTTTATCAGGGTAGTTCAGAATCTATTTTTAATCTCACTGCCTGGAGTTAAGATGATGATAACCTGAAGGTTAAAATAAATTCATTAGTTTTAGGGTGTTTTTATTTAAACTAGGCTAAGCAGGAAATTCAACTTAATCTTATCCTTTCAGCTAAACCCTAACACAACTGATTTATTTGTTAAACCCTTTCTTCTTAGTTGTTTTTAACTTTCCTTTTGGTTCTCATGGGAAATATCATTATATTCTTACTAATATTATAATAATGATTATTATATAATCATTATTTTATATATAAATAATAACATTATTATTATTATTATTATAACCCCCACAAACTATAAGAAACAGAAAAGGATAAAATACCTTCCTTGTTCCCAAGACAAAGATATTTATTTCATTGTTGGAATATATAAATCATCACAGTAAAAGTTTATATTTTACTAAACAAATAACCAACTTTACCTTTGCATATGCCACACACCTAGAACTGACAGTTTATTCTGGTGAGACTTCTGCTTAAAAAAAGAGTGGTGTGATGTGACTACTATTATTGAATATCTACAGCAGCAATGAGTGGGATATCATTGAACTTTAGACCCTGTCTACAATCAAACGGTATGTTTTCACTGTCATCAAAATTATGACTTCATCTGATATAGATAGACTTAACCTAGTTTTAAACTGTCTAGCTCATTTACCAATGGCAGTGAATCCATTGCACTACAAAATTTTCTGCAGTCTATCCAACCATCTATTCAGCTACCAATGCAGGCAGTTTTGTGCACTGTGCTATATTTCAATCTACTATGGCTACCCTGCTCCTAGTAACTAACTAGGTAGCTTAAAAGTTAGCTAGGATATGTCTACATAAGCTTCTATACCTTTGAATACAGTGTAGACATATCTTTAAAAGTCTCAGAAAACTACTGTCTTCCCCCAAAATTTTAAACTGTATTTTGCCTAATTGTTTCAAACCATGGGATCCAAGTATCTACATATGTATTGTTGGCTTTCGTTTACTGCTTCAGTATTAACAACAAAAAAACTTCTTTAAAGGGGCAGTAAAAGATTCCCATTTTTCAGAGTGCACTCTCCCACTGAAAGAATGATAACAAAACTAAACAAAAAATGGAGCTTACCCTGACCTATTTGCTAATGCACTATTGCTAATACAATAGTGAGGAGCCTACTCAAATCATAATTGCACTGATTTAATAGAAATCATGAAATCAGGCTATCTCCGTGAAATCTGTGGGGGAAAAAACAAAACTAAAACTTACTAACAATAAAATGCTGGCTTCCCACTGGAAGTCAACTGTTCTCCCAGCCATGCAGCTTGGCATGAAAGGGGTTGCCAGCATGAAAGCAAGACAATTGTTGCCCCTGCCTCTTTCCACTTATTGGTGGAGAGCACTGCCTGTCATGTAGCCCTGCCCCACCTCCACCAATCAGTGGCAAGAAGTGGGGATGTATAATGAGCTGTGGTGGGTAAGTCCACTGGGGCTTCTTGCTCAGAGGCATGGTAGGGGTCACCACAATAAGCTGGTAAAAATGGAAGCTGGCCCTGGAAGCTGCCTGCAAAATTGTCTGGCCACCTCCTCATGTTGGACAGACTCCTAGCAATAGTCCCTATTGAACTATTAGACCTGGGACAAATTACAGTTCTCCAGTAATTTCTTTAATTCATGGTAGGCCATTTAGTCAACAGAACCCTTATTTTATAGCAACCATTCCCAATGTAGTTTGGCATTGACCACACTACCACCAGAGAATTTTCAAAACTGATGAGAAAGTGATATTTGCACAATGCAGTGAAATGCTGTCTAAACAAAGGTGCCATCACAAATATAGGATGAGCCTTAGATGCCTTTCTGAATATTTGTAAAACAAGTTACTTCCTATCCTTTCAGGTGCTGTTTACTACTGTGGTCAAATGCACACAACTGTAGTAGAAACTTTTAGACAAAGAAGTATGGCTTAGCATGATGGCTGGTTTTACTGCCATCATTTTCTATTAAAGAATAATTACAAAATAACGTTGACAGGTAAATAAACTATTACTGTACTTACTGGCCAACAGCAGATACAAAACCTTATACTTTGGTAAATGTAAACAGATCATCACTTCTGGCACCTAGATTATATCACTTACTTGAAGATCAGAAATTAACTTTTTTCCCACTAGTATGAGGACGAATACTGAGTTTTTTCCTCGGTGTTGGGCGCAGGATTTTCTGTATTAAGAAACCATCATACATTCTTGCTGACTGGGTAAGAGGCTCAGCAAATGTTTTTCAAGATGAATATTTATTCTCTACCGCTATAGGGGATATCCATGCAAGATACTGCCAAATGTAATACAGGACTTAAGCATCATTTTTCCAGTAATCATTGTTCTTGTTCTTAAACTCCCCACTTTCCCCCCAACTCCCCCACTTCCCCAAAAAAAACAATCACCACAACAGCTGTGTTTTATTTAAGATCTTTAGACAGCCATTCATGTATTATTCATGTATTCCAGACAGGCAGCCATAAGTTTTTCTTTCTAAACACTACAAACAGGTATTTAAAAGTTAGTCTGTCCTGTTGTGAGATCTGGTGGTCTGTAACAGCAGTTTCCCTAGTAATCCATTTTTAGTTTTACAAGCTAGTGATTGTAACAAGATACAATCCAGTTTTAATAGTTGAAGGTATTAGGGATTCTGGATTATTTGTGACTCTTACAAGTAGCAGCGTGTCCCAGGGGAGCTGAGGTTACAGGTCCCCAGGCCAAAGTGAAAAGAAAGCCCCACTTACCTTCTGCAGGGTCTGAAAAGCATGGAGAAACGCGCACGGTGAAACCACCCACACGGTTCATCAGCCGCACTTATATTCAGCTGGGGCCAGGTGATGTCAGCTGTAGACGCCACCCAGCAGAGATAAAAAGTTGCCGCAAGGACGCAGGAGCGTGGCAGGTGGGCAGTGGCTTGAGGGGCAAGCCCACACCCCGAGGTGTGCAACTGCTGCATCGGGCAGCACAGGAAGCTGGGGGCAGAGCCTGAGGAGGCTCCGACAGCGAAGCCGGTGGAGGAGCCGGCAGCGGAGCCTGCAGAGGAACTGGTGGAGGCACCGGCAGCAGCATCTGTAGCAGAGCCGGCAGCTGCACTGGCAGAGGGGCCGATTACAGAACCAACAGAGGCAGCGACGGGCAAGCCGACAGAGGCGTCAACCGGTGAGCTGGCAGGGAAGTCCTGGAGAGGAGGTAACAAGGGCGTGGCTGACGGGAACCCCAATGGTGATCACCATGGGGTGCAGCAGAAAACCCCAAGCAGGGACGGATCAAGTAGCAGACGGGCCCCACTACATCCCAAGGATAATCGACTCGTACTCCATACCTGAGTGGGGCAAGCAACCGGGGCTGGGGCACCTAGGCACAGGGGAACCATGGGGCCCATAAGTTAAGGGCACTCTTCATAGACTCCTAGCCCACTGGCAGCATCACTTCGGCTGTCACGGTGGTGGGAACTGCACACTACATCACAAGGTGGTTGGGATAGGGCACTAGGGATATGGATTAGTCAGATCCAGGTCCAAGGGCCTCGAAGTCTGCATGTTGAGTCACGACTTGGAGACACTGAGACGCATGCCTGGAGGGCCACAGGAAGAAGTTGGGTGGAATCAAGGACGCCAAAGGGCCAGAAGACCTGTGACCCAAGGTGGTGAGTGGCCGGGGTGTAGGGGAGGTCAGAGCCCTGTGAGTGCCCGCCAGGAGGCGTGATGACCCTGGAAGGGAACCCCTCCACTGAGGTACCACTCAAAGTCACGGCAGGCGAATTAGGGGATCCCCTGATGTCAGCTGGGGTAGTCTTTGGGGTCCACTTGCAAGTCCAGGATAGGCTCGATTGATAGTCTGGGCTAAGACTGCATGAGAACGCCTGGTAGAGCAGAGGTGGGCACACAGTGATTGCTGCAAAATACCACTCCTCTCCTACTTTTTTCCCATCCTATCTTTTCAGAACAAAATTTTAATTGACTTCAGTTCCAAGGAAAAAGGCCATTCCGCTTAAGTTTAAATTCTACTAACTATATCATATATCTTCCTGCATGGAGCATCTCTAAATTCTCTTGTTATTCTTAAGTCTGGAACACTAGCCTACAATGCAATCTATGAAGTACATCCAACATCTTTTCCATAGTTTGATACAGTAGAGATAAAAGGACTTTGTCATCAAAAGGTCTGAAGACAAGAAACAAGGATTTTAGAGAAACGTGTTTCTAAGCTAACTGCACTTTACAATGCATCAACAGCTTCATGACGAATAGATTCAAGGATGTGATACTTCCCCTCTATGTGGCATTGGTCAGATCACAGTTGGAGTACTGCATCTAGTTTTGGGCATTGTACTTCAAGAAGGATGTTGATAGACTCGAAAGGATCCAGAGGAGGGCCACTCACATGGTTAGGGGCTTACAGGTGTCCCAGGGACGCCAGGGCTAGGGTGAAATCCCAGCCCAAACCCAGGGGGAGCACCCACTTACCCTTCACAGGAGGCGAGAACAGGAGAGGCACGCTGAGAAACCTCCTGCGTGGTTCATTAGCCACGCTTACATCCAGCTGGGGCCGGGTGACGTCAGGGAGAGGCACCACCCGGCAGGAATAAAGCGCGGCCTCGAGTCATGGAGGGGCCGCTGGGAGATGCCCGAAGGAGAGAGCAGCTGGAGGCCTTCGACAGGCTCTTGCAGGGTTGGACGCCAAGGGAGTCAGCAGCAGCAGTGCTGGGGGCAGCAGAGGCGGGGAAAGCCGAAGCCACAGCTGCAGCAGCGAGGAGCCCAGCGGTGAAGCCAGCGCCGGAACTGGTAGGGAAGCAGAGATAGGAACTGCCGGCAAGGGAGCCGGGGAGAGAGCCGGCAAAGGCACCGGTGAGGGAGCCGGGGAGAGAGCTGGCAGAGGCACCAGAGAGGAAGTTGGAGAAAGAGCCTGCGGGTATACCAACGAGGGAGCTGGGGGAAGAACTGGCAGGGTCACAGTGAGGGAGCCGGGGGAAGAGCCAGCAGAGACGCTGATGAGAAAGCCTGCAGGGGCAACAGGGCCTGGGGACACGTAATCCTCAGGCCCAGGCTAAAAGGCTGAAGGGCCCACAATCTAAGGTGGCGTTGGCCGGGGTGTAGGGGGAGGCTGGAGCCCTGTGAGCGCCTGTCAAAGGCGTGTTAGCCCTGGAGGCTGCGGAAAGTGGAACCCTGCTGCTGAGGGTGCCAGTAGGACCTCGTCGGGTGAGTTGCGGGGAGCGGCCACTGTCACCTGGAGCACCCTCCAGGAACCATCCCACGGGAGCGGGGCCAATTCAAACAGCAGCCTGTGCAAAAGCAGCCCGGGAATGCCTTTTCAAACTGAGGCGGGCACAAAGTGGTGGCAGAGATGGGGTAATGGAGGACCCTGACCTTGTGACCTACGCCAACATGCGGGCCACAGCTATTGGCCCCGCTGATGTTCTCGGGCAGAACTTGCAAGCGTTGATCCAGATCCTGAATTCCCAGCAACAAATGCTATACTGACAACAGGGTTGGCTCCAGCCCAGTTTGGCCTCCTTCAAGATGCCTCAAATGACTAAGGATGACGACCGAGAGGCGTATATATCGAGGTCTTCAAGTGGCACACCCTCATGACTGGGCTTGACAGGAGGTATTGGGCCAGCCAGTTGGGAGCCTTAGTAGTTGGCAAGGCACAGGCCGCCTATCGGGCCCTCTCCAGGGATGATGCCCTGGACTACAAGCAGGTGAAGGAAGCGATCCTGTGCAGATCGGAGATTAACCCCAAGCACTACCGGCGCCAGTTCTGGGCCAAGAGGAGACCCAAGGCGAGACAACCGTGAGTGCTGTTGCAGCTTCTGCGGGACCTGCTAGATAAGTGGGTGAGCCCAGCGGGGCAGGACCGAGAGGCATTGGCGGACCAGATCGTTTTGGAGCAGTTCCAGAATGATTTAGAAGAGTGAACTCAACGCTGGGTCCGACAACATACCCCACAGACCTGCGAGGAGGCTCTGAGGCTGGCTGAGGCTTTTGCTGCCTCAGAGGCTTACTACCCCAGAGAGAGGAGGAGCCAGGGGCCCTTGATGACAGCCCTGAGAGGGCCAGACCGCTGGCATCCACCCGACCGAGGGGCTACCAGAGACTTCGTGTGTTTCCGGTGCAGGCAGAAGGGCCATTTTTCCAGGGAATGCCCGAACCAGACTAAGGAATGCTGGGTCCCGGATGACCAATCAAGGGCCCCAGCAGAGAGGCGGGGAGGCCAAGAATCTGGTGAACTGATGGACTGCAGTTACATGGCCGGCAGAGAGGACGTGGCTTGGAGACGGCTGGTCGTCAAGGCATGGGTAGAGGGTTGACCTGTGTGAGCCACCCTGGACATGGGGTGTGCCCAGTCCCTAGTCAGGGGGGACTTGGTACCATTGCAGGGCTAGTGGATGGCTCCCCCCATGAGAATAGCTTGCCTCCATGGAGACACTAATCGGACCGAGCACCAATGAGTCCACCTCTGAGTGACGGAGCACCAGAAAGAACTCCTGGTGGGAGTGGTGCCCCGGTTGGTATGCGAGATTCTCCTGGGACAAGACTGGGTGCCAATATACAACGTCCTGGATAGGGTGAGGGACACCAAAGTGGCACGCAAGAAGATCCAGAACCAAGAGGGCTGGCTGGGAAAATTGGAGAAAGTGAAGGGTCGTCTGACGAGCCGGAGGTGAACCTTAGCGAACTTACCAGTAGCCTCCTGTTCCGGGAGGCCCAAGAGGAGGATCCAGAGGTCGGGGCACTCTGAGAGCAGACCCAAGGTATCTGAGGGACCCCAGTGGCGTTGCCTGAGGGGCAGCCCTGCTTCGAGGTAAGGGACCTTACCTTTACCGCCTGCGGGGGAATAGTGGGGAGGAGACCGAGGGCTTGCAACTAGTAGTGCCCGCCCGATTCCGTCAAGCCATTTAGCGATTGGAGCATGCGAGCTCCACAGGGGGGCATTTGGGTCAAGACAAGACCCTTGCAAGAGTAAATAGCTGGTTCTTTTGGCCCGGGATGGGGGAGGAAGTGGCCCGCCAGTGTGCAGCCTGCCCCAACTGCCAAAAGACAAGGACCGAATGCCATCCACGGGCACCCTTTCAACCTATGCCCATCATTGGTACCCCATTCTCGAGGACTGCCTTAGATGTCGTGGGCCTGTTGCCCCACAGCAGCTCGGGCCACCAGTACATCCTAGTCATTGTGGATTACGCCACCCGGTACCCAGAGGTGATTCCCCTGCGGGCTGTAACGGCCTCGCGTATTGTGGAGGAGCTAATAAAATGGATAGCCTGCATGGGGATCCTGCGAGAGATACTGACAGATCAAGGAAAAAATTTCATGTCTGGGGTTTTGAAGGGGGTGTGCCGGACCCTCCAAGTAAAACAGCTCTGCACCTTGGTCAACTATTCCCAAACCAATGGGTTGGTAGAGCACCTCAACAGGACAATAAAACGGTCACTGCATAGGTGTATACAAGGGGACCCCCGGAAATGGGACCACCTCCTCCCGCTAGTACTGTTCACCCTCAGGGATGCCCCCCCAGGACTCCACGAAGTTTTCTCCATTTGAAGTGGTGTTGGGGCATCGCCCACGGGGCCTCTTACAGGTTCTGAGAAAAGAGTGGGAGCGGGACGAAGGACCTTCCCAGGAGCCGAAGGCATACCAACAGGGGTTCCAGAGGAGGATCCAGTTAGCCCAAGACCTGGCTCAGGAAAACCTAAGAGAAGCCCAAGCCTGTGAAAAGGACAAGTATGACTGCCAGTGCTTCTTCCCACATCTACAAACCAGCTCCTGAAGTGGTGGCAAGGGCCATTCAAGATCCTCCGATGGGTGGGACCAGTGGACTATGAAGTTCACAGGCCCGGACACCTTAGGGAAAAGCAAATCTATCATGTGAACCTCCTACGGGCATGGCAAGAACCCGAAGGATGGGCAGCCTTTTCAGAGACCGACAATGAAGACCTAGGGCCCCAGGGGTTAGGAGGAGGGACTGAACTCTCGCCGGTAGGAACCCCAATTAGGATAGGAGAGAAATTATCCACAGCTCAGCAACAGGAGGTCCGGGGTTCGACAAACGAGTTCCGGGAAGTGTTCTGTGAGGAATCCGGCTGGGTTCGGGGCATGTGCCACGCTATAAGAACGGTCCCTGGGGCAATAGTGAGAGAAAGATGGCAACCCATTCCCCACCATCTCCAGGGAACTAAACGCAGGGAGATTGATTCAATGTTGAGGCTAGGAGTCATTCGGCCTTCGAGAAGTCCCTGGAGAAGCCCACTGGTGTCAGTACGCAAGCCGGATGGGTCTTTTAGGCTTTGCGTAGATTACAGGCACCGGAATGCCATGGCAGTCTTCAATGCATTCCCCATGCCCCACGTGGCAGAGCTGATAGAAAGAATAGGGGATGTTCGGTATATATCAACCCTCGACCTGGCGAAGGGCTATTGGCAGTTTCCAGTGGCCAAGGAAGACTGGCTGAAGATGGTGTTCGGCACCCCATGGGGACTGTACGAGTTCATTAGGATGCCCTTCAGGTTGCATGGCGTCGCTGCAACATTCCAACGTCTAATGGACCAGATCCTGGCACCCGACGCCGAGTATGCAGCGGCATATATAGACGATATAATCATATACACCCAGACCTGGGAGCAGCACAAGAGCACCCTACGGGCCATACTCACAGAATTGAGGTGCACCGGCCTGATGCCAAATCCCCAAAAGTGTGCCCTGGCTCAGAAGGAAACAAAATATTTGTGATTCTTGGTTGGTAGGGGCATGATTAAGCCCTTGGTCGACAAAGTAGAAACCATCTGCAACTTCACAGCTCCTCAAGACTGTCTCCAGCTACGGTCATTTTTAGGGCTAACCAATTATTATAGGCAATTTGTACCACGTTTCACAGAGCTGGCAACACCCTTAATTGAAGGCCCTCAAAGGGCGGAAAACAGGGGCAGTCAGATGGACTAAGGAGATGGGCTTTGAAAGGTTAAAAAAGGCGTTATGAGAGGATGTTACAAATCATACCCGACTTCTGAAAACCCTTTTTTTTACAGACAGATGCCTTGGAGACAGCAGTGGGTGCTGTCCTCACCCAGGAGGAAGGAGGGAATGAAAGACCCATGGCGTAGGCAAGCCACAAGCTACTCCCAGCAGAAAAAGGGTATTCAACTATCAAGCACAAGCGCCTGGCAATTCAGTGGGCAGTGGACCACTTTAAGTACTACCTGATGGGCCAGGAGTTCACGCTAGTGACGGATTATGCCCCACTGAAATGGCTGAGTACAGCAAAAACCGATAGTGCCTGGATTACCCGGTGGGCTTTAGCACTCCAGCTGTATAAGTTCCATGTAATACACCGACCCGGAAAAAACAATACAGTGGCAGACTTCTTGTCCAGGTGTGGAGACGAAGACCAGATCGGGGAACAAGAAGGTCAAGTGATGGGACAACTCAACCCTGCAGGTACGGCCCGGGTGGGGAACAAGGATGCGCCCCAAGGCATCTTAAGTGGGGGTTATGTCCCAGAGACGCCGGGGCTAGGGGGAAACCGCCACAGAGGTGAAAAACTACATTTTAAGTCAATACAATATGAACATAGGTACTGCTCTACATAGCCATACATTATCATCTATAAACATTAAGATAAAATAAGGTCAGATAAACTACCTACTTTATCAATTTGCATACAAGAACTCCCATAGCTCATTGATATATTGATAGCAATTAAAACTATTACAAATTTGGCATTAAAAATTGTGGCATTTAGTTTGCTCCCATTTCCTTTTTGCCCAAGGTAGGGACGATTAATTTCTGCCTATCTGGAATACATTAATGTATTGAGGAATCAGGAGTAGGAATACATGAATGTTGGGGATCAGGAGCAGAGGGAGCAGGGCACATGTGTGCCCCCTTACCTCAGCGATGGAGGCAGCAGGTGGCAAATGGTGGAGGCAGCAGCCGAGGAGACAGCAGAGGGGGCAGCAACAGTTGATCCCCCCTAAGGTAAGTGGGGCAAAGGGTACAGAACAGCTGAGGTGGAGCCCTCTTAGCTTGCCTGACAGGGAGCCGCACTCCTGAGCTGCACGCAGGCAGCGTGCAGGAACAGTACACGCAAACAGGCATACTCTGTAAGGGCGTGCCAGCATTTGCACCAGCATTTGCGTAAGGCGGGCACTAGGTAGCAGCCCAGAGGGGCACCTCCAGCAAGCGAGAGCAGTAAATGCAGCTCTGCAGACAAGGTGCAGACGCGGCGCGCCACTGCCAGGGGCCTCACCCTGGTGCTGTTGCCTGCTGTGGGCTCTTCTGAGGTCTCCACCCAGACAGAGCTCATGGGGTCAGCGACCCCTTGCCATCTATGGGGGGGGCTCGGTTGGTGTCCTGGGGGGAGGGGTGGAGCCTGGTGGTCTCCTTGCCTGTCTCTCCTGTGTCTGACTTGGGGCCCTGGAGGAGCAGGTGAGGGACCTCCAGGCTGAGATGAGCAGGCTGAGGGGGATCAGGGATGCAGAGGATGAAATTGATGACTCTTTTGTCTGCAGGCCCGGTCGCCCACTGTACAGCCCCCACAGCAAACACATTTAATGCAAAAGTGGCAGAAGGTGTCCAGATCCAGAGCTGCTCGGCCTAGTGGTGGAATCTCCCCAGGTACACCTGGAGAACAAGTTTGAGGCCCTGGCAGTTATGACAAAGAAAAACAGAGCACATGCCTCCAGTGGGGACGATGCCACTCCCCACGTGCCATGGAACAGGCAGAGAATGAACAGCAGCAGGAAGAAATGTCAGGTCCTTGTCATCGGAGACTCCTGGACTCAAGGACTGGAAGGTCTCATATGATGGCCTGACCCCATGACGTGGGAGGTCTGCTTCATGCCTGGAGCTCGGGTTCAGGACATCACGGAGAGGATCCTGGCCTACATCCAACCTGCAGACCATTACCCCATGGTTGTCATCCACATGGGAATGAATGACGTGGCCAGGAGCAACCCTATCCGCATTATGAAGGACTTCGAGGCTCTGGGGGCCAAGCTTAAGGAGACAGGGGTGCAGGTGGTATTCTCCTCTCTTCTTCCAGTGAGTAGGTGGGGACGGCGACACGAGGCCTGTATTGGCAAGGTCAACCGACGCTTATGGAGTTGGTGCCGCCAGGGGGGCCTTGGGTTCCTAGATAGTGACCCATGCTTTTGGGCAGGGGACTTGCTGGGGCAGGATGGGCTTCACTTCTCTCCTACAGGCAAGTGTGTCTTCTCTTCCAGGTCGGCTGATCTTGTACGGCAAGCTTTAAACTAGCCTCGCCAGAGGAAGGGGCTGCAGGAAGACGTGGAGACACCACCCGAGCAAGACAGGCGACACATGCAACGAGTGCCCAGGTAAGAAACAGGGGTCCAGATAGTCTTCCTAATCAGGGGTGGCACGCACTGCTATGCAAGGCCTTAAATGCCTATATACTAATGCCCATAGTATGAGGAACAAACAGGAGGAACTTGCCCTCAGAATAGCCAGTTCAAACCCAGACATAGTAGGGCTTACAGAAATGTGGTGGGATTCACCCCATGACTGGGCAGTTAGCATTAGGGGCTATAGGCTCTACAGGCAGGATAGAGAAGGAAGGAAGGGAGGGGGTGTGGCGCTCTATGTCAGAGAGCAATACACATCCTCTGCTAGCAAAATGGGGTCAGAGGAGGGGCAAGCTGAGGTGCTCTGGGTCAAGATACAAGGGGGTCATGGGGAGAGGGATTTAACAGTGGGGGTCTACTACAGATGACCCAACCAAGGGGAAGAGCCGGACTGCGAATTCTCGGGCCAGCTTGCAGAGGCACTTAAGGCAAGGGATGTAGTTGTCATGGGTGATCTAAATTACCTGGACATGTGCTGGGAGCAGTCAGCCAGGTCGGACCATTCCAGGAGGTTCCTGGCCAAGATACAGGACCTCCAATTAACCCAGGAGGTGCACAGCCCCACCAGAGAAATGCCCTATTGGACTTGGTCCTGGCCACAGGCAATGATCTGGTAAGGGGGCTCCAGGTCCTTGACCACCTCCGTGATAGAGATCATCACTTGCTGGAATTAATCATCCAGCACAGGGTGTGAAAGGCCTGCAGCAAGGCGGTAGCCCTAGACTTCAAGAGGGCCAACTTCAACGAGTTGAGGAGATTGGTGAGAGAGGTGCTGGGGTTCTTGAGGGCAGGGGAACTCAGTGCCCAAGATGGTCATTTCTTAAGGAGACAATACTCAGGGCCCAAGGGGTGACAATCCCAACCAGAATCAAGGGGGGCAAGAATGCTCAAAAGCCTCCCTGGCTCACCAAGGATATCCGGGAATGCCTGGTTGCCAAAAAGAGGGCAGACAAAAGCTAAGGCAGACATAGAGCTAGGACAAGTGTCCAAGATCAAAGATCATAAAGTCTTTTTTCAAATATATAGGGAAAGTGAAGAAGGCACCGGGAAATGTGGGGCCCCTGCAAGATACGCTGGGCAGTCTGAGCGCCAGAGGAGAAAGCAGACCTCTTTAACAAATTCTTCACCTCCATTTTCTTGTGCAGGTACCAGGACTCCCCCATCATGATTTAAGATGGACTTGAGGGGAACACCTCCAGACCTAAGGTTGAGGAGGACTGGTGTTTCTGGAGGAGCTGGACACGTTCAAATCAGCAGCTCCAGGTTCTCTCCACACCAGGGTGCTGAGGGAGCTAGCAGGGGTTATTGCAGGCTTGACACAGCTTTACAAGGGCTCATGGTGCTCAGACTAGGTGCCAGATGATTGGAAGATAGCCAATGTGGTATCCATCTTTAAAAAAGGGAGGAGGGAGGACCTGGGCAACTATAGGCTCATCAGTCTTACCTCAATCCTGGGGAAACTCTTTGAGAATACCATCAAGGAGCACATATGTGATAGGCCGGCATCGGGGATGATGCTCAAGGGCAACCAGCACAGTTTCATTAGGGGCAGGTCATGTCAGACCAACCTGATTGCCTTTTATGATCAGGTCACAAAAGCATTGGA
>JAGPOW010000290.1:9967588-9998418 GCA_030014935.1 Caiman crocodilus
AGCTCACCAAAACTTGTTAAGTGGCCTACCAGATGAAATAACTGCCCATCCCTGCATTAAGCCAATCTGTGTGCTAAGGCTACATGCTACAATAGCTTTATTCCAAGCTAGGACTCCAGGCATTCAGGAACCACCATACATACATATGCTTATTGCTCAGGATTATATTACTGGACCAAGAAAAAAGATTTCTGTGTTTAATTTACAATGTAGGAATGCTATAAATATTTTTTAAAAAGCAATGCTGGATACCTGCTACAAGTTTTACTTTGACTCTTCAGATATCAGTGCATGCTTCAGTTCTTTATTAGCGGGTTTAAAATCTAGTTCAAAATCAACTAAAGTTTTAGAAGGAGCTCCTGTTTCAATGTTTTATTTTAATGCAATTATGCTTCATTACCCCTTGCATGATCGTGGGTCTCTTATGTATTAAAAGATGGGATTTGTTTACTTGATATATGAGGAGA
The DNA here is from genome assembly GCA_030014935.1 of Caiman crocodilus. Taxonomy (NCBI): domain Eukaryota; kingdom Metazoa; phylum Chordata; order Crocodylia; family Alligatoridae; genus Caiman; species Caiman crocodilus. The sequence continues at coordinate 9,968,056 of JAGPOW010000290.1, forward strand.
TGCATAAAGCAGTCCTTATCTTTTAAAAAACAGAAACTAAGGAGAAAGGTGCTTTTAAAGGGAGGCTGTTGTGTAGAGAACTATTTTACCCTCCTTTAATATTCATAAGCCCATTCTTTAAGCACACATGAGCAGTTCAATTTGAACATTTTGAAACACAAAACTCCATTTTTTAGTAAGTCAGTAGAAATGAGGTTTTAGATAGACTGCTAGGAAGAACATTCTGGAGATGTGCTTATGTTTTTGGAAGATGTGTAAGCTCCCATGTGTAAGTTCTAATACACATAGGATATCAACATAGCTTACCTTCACTAAATGTGAAAACTAGAAAATGTTGGACAACTGTGCATTTTCATATTTGCAGGATTAAATTAAGGAATACAATAGCTTGCATGGTACTTTGCAGACAAGTTTTTTTCATGGTAATATTGGTGCTTCAATAAGTTTGCCATAAACTCAAGTGTTATCTTCCTGATTTTACTTTTTACTTGACTTTCTAAACTTTCTTTTCTGAACACAAATGGCTATATTCCCACTAATTTAATACTGTTCTATTTTCTCCCAGTTTATGGCACAATGGGATTCATGTCTTATAGTGAATTCTGAAGGCCACACACTGTACTTTTTAGGGTGGAAATTACTGCAAAAACTAATGTTTATTTTATCAAAGTAAAAGCCTGCCTCAATACAAGACAGAAAATTACTAAAAAACAACAACTAAAAGAAGTTCTGTTTTCATTGTTTTTAAAGTAATAATGATTTGTGAGCTTCAAACAGGAACATGTTTTCATTCTAAAGAGAAAACTGTTTTCTATAAATCACCACCACATGGTGGTGCTATAATTCCATTTTACTGCATATACTACTACAATTGTACACAACCTCAAATCAGTACCAAAAAAAATTATTCTCTAGAAGAAATAATTTTCATAAATATTTTAAGATACCAGGAGTGATTTGTGAATCACCATCACCATTATAAAATTTGTTTTGCAGAGTCCCTAACATACCTTAAGTAGACAAGGTTTATGTAAGAGTGTTGAACATTTTCACACTTGTAGTTTATGTGACAGTAATGGACCATCTGTTCTTTTTGGGAGGGCAAAATAAAGTCAGTCCATATCTACATATTTATTAAACAAATGAACAATTATACTGCATCAAATAGATCTCAGTTTGCAACAGGCCATCTGAATGACTTCATTTGCAAACTATACTATAGGAATCATTTGACATCATCTGCTCTTGCAATGTCACGAGAGAATTTTTTCATGTAAAGTGACAGAATGTGGGTAGCTGTCGCACAAGCACAAAGTTTCTTGACATATGCTTTCATTCTCAGTAATTTAAAAAGAATTTTAAAAATTCATTTCCATATGCCAACTAACACATATACTTGTACCTTTGATTTGATTATATCATGTTTGTGGAAGTCTTACATCTACTTATGTCTCCAAAGAGAAGTTTTATATGGTTTCAAATCATAAAAATGTTATGCATCTTTGTATACTGGATGGTCTCCATCTGTGCTGCTGGTCTTAAAAATGTGTTGGGTAATAGAGCACTAAAACACTCAACACATCTCTCACAGTCAAAGTCTGTGGACTTACTTACACACTTTAGTGTTTAGGATCAAACTGACCCTCACTTCGGCAGTGTTAATGGAAGCCATAATATGTTGGTACTTTCTGACTAAGCATGAAAATTTATATTTAAAAAAACAAAACAAAAAAGTTACACATTTACAATATGTGTATTTAAGTTTTCATTAAGACTTATTCAACGGTACAGATGGCAAGATGGTATGTATGAAAGTCTCTTGGGTGCAATATGCAAGTCCCAGCTGGAGTGAAGATGTAAAAAAACACTCCAAAAGGTAGTAGAAAACATTTATTCTCTAAGCAAAAATAAAACCAGTATGGGTATTAAAATGATAATATTAAAATAAAGTTTATAGTGTACACATTTACATCATAGCGTTGAGATCCAGAAGTCTATCCAGGACATGAACTAAGAGCCGTTGCTTGAATTTTTCAACAACTCTGAAGTTTCTTCAATCCTAAAAATATTTAAAATTTTTAAAATATAGTAAAAACATTTATTTTGTACAATGACGTTAAAATATTGCCATTAACTTTTCTTGTCTTTTTGCATTGATCAGCCTACTAAATTTACTATTAGTTGAGAATAAATACAAAGAAAAGGAAGAAACCCTTCCTCCCCCAAAATAAAATTAATGACAGGGGTAATTCACACATCCCTTATCACAAATCAGACCTAAAAAGCTGTCACCATCACAGGGCTTAGAGAGTTGCAATGGGATAGATAAAAAGATTAATAATTTTTGTTTTTTGAGGTAATTCGTATAATGCAAAACTCTGGTTGTACAAGTTATGATGATGATGCATCTTATTTTGCTTTGACAAGTATAATTAAAATTCTTTCTATTCGTAAATTTTCTTTACAAATCTAAAGACCAGAATCTAATTGTTCTGTGATATCTTCATAATCGAGGACTGCTTACTTCATTTAAAATTTCATCTCAAAATTCAGTAACAAAAAAAGTTGAACCATTTTACCTAGTTCCAGTAACCTCTTATCAGACTATGAAAAATACTTCTATTGGTCATCAACCAATTTCTAAACACTCTTTAATCCCAAATTAATACCATTACGCTGCTTGTTAGAAACCAAAACAGTGACTCATCCCACAAATGCAGAACTGTAAGTGGATTTATTATCCAGTGGAGTCATAAGGAAATGCCACACCTGATGTAGAGACCTTTGAGGTTTGGAACACATATGCACATTCTATATATGATTAGTCCAGTACAATTCCCTACTGGGAAATGAATTCCTGCTGCCCTTTTATATTACTTACATTTTACTTATCCGTTCCATTCTTTGTCTTGTTGTATCCTGCAATTTAAAAGCAACAAATTTAGTCAATTCTTCAAAGCCAACATTCTTCAGTGATGGACTTTTAACCTGGAGAATTCATGAAAAAAAAACTACTTTAAGCACTGTTTACATATCAAAAGGATTTTTATGAGACAGACCTAGATGAAGTTTTGCATAGTTTTGCAGTGTTTTGCTAATAGTATATACAACTAAAACTAATGCTTACTTGTTCTCTTGACCTTAGAAAGGAAATCAACTAAGCATTTGCCAGTTTTACTTACCTTTGAAATCTCTGTCAGACTATGATAATTAATGGTCGTGGCTTTGGGAGATGGGTCTGTGGATAATTGTGAACTGTATCCAGACGACTGATGAAGACTCTCTGGCATCTCCTTCTTCCTTTCTATATCTAAGGAGAAATATTCATTTTTAGGTCACCTTTGCCTTTTTGCTCTTTTGTAGTAGGGTCAGCAATCGAACAGTTTGATTTACAGTATGTAATAACAGAAGAGAATGCAATGTTTAGACAGAAAAATGCTACTGGTGAAGGTCCAAGATGGGTTTCTCATTCTTTTAAAAAGCATGAACAGAACACAACTATGACGCAGAAAGAGAGAAGAAATTCCAATAAAGATTATAGAGGAATGTTACACTTATAATTATTACAGTCAATTCAAACACTTAAGCAAGTACAATAATTGACCAAAACATTACATAATAATTTCAGATAGTTCATCTTTGTTTTCTTATTATAAACCACTTTTCTTTTGTATATGTATGACCTTTTAAATTCTATTGCTTAAACTCAGCTTCCTTATACTAATGATCTTTGTAAACATTTTTAAGATTGGAAGCTTGCACAAACATGTTTTTAATGTGCTTCTGTTCAGATATGCAGTATAAACAGTAGAAATAAAAAAGTGACTGCATTTCCTATTTTTAAGTTTAGGACTAGTATTCATTCACCAAAAGCAAATCCAATTGGCGTAGAGCTAAGCCAACATTTAGTGCTTCAAGGAATTCCATTCTTTATATAAGGGAATCTTTGGTGCTATGTTTTTTCTTTAATTAAAATAATTGTCCTGAGTACCAAAGGAAAGCATGCCTTTCAATGTTAAAAAATAGCATAGCATTTTTTGTCTTTATGTAGTCAGTGGATCCTAGATTCAGAAAAGCATTAGGATATGAATTATTTATTAAACAATTATTCAGTAGAAGAGCTAAGAGACATCAGATGTCAGCTATTTTGTACCATGCGATGCGTGAAATTTAACTTTGGACACACAAGTAAGGATAGTGTAGCAGAATGGCAGAAACAATGTCTGGCAGAACCTTGTATAGGTGACTAATTCCAAAAATATAGTTGTGTAATTCCAACTGTGGATGTCACAGCGAGCTTCTAGTGCAGAAATTGTATCAGTTTTTAATGGTATATAAGATTTGGTATATCTGTTCACTTGCTTGTCATGAGAGATAGTTGTATAGCTATTTAAAACATTTTAGTTATAAATTATTGATTGTTGCCAAAAAATATCATATTAATTGATAAGGGGCATGAATCATTAAGAATAAGATTCTAACATAAGGAAGATTACAAACTACACGTCCTACCAAAACATTCTAAGTAAAGCATATTCCCCCACACACCACTATGGGTAAAATATGGTTCTGACAGCATCTCAGAACTTTAACATTCATATTACCTTTCCAGACTAGAATTGCACAAGGCGTTTCAGAACTAGGGACTTGGTAGAATCCCAAACATTTCAAATATGGACACTTAATGTTAAAATATTCTCAGTCTGCAAACTACATTGCCAAACATCTAACCACTAAACACCTGATTCAGTCATAATCGTGGAAGAGTGGGATCACAGAGGAGACCTAAAGTCTGTAAAAAGGAAGTAGAACTCTTGAGATGTTTGGTAAGTCCTTGGTGTCAGGGCTACCTTTTAAAAAACAAAACAAAAACCCCAGAAAGGAGTAGGGTCTCAACATCCTCAACATCTATTATTCTTTCAATTACTATATAAAAAGCAGTTCTTTTCCGTTTCCCATTCTGATGCTCTCAATCCTAATAAAAAGAGAGAAGGAAGAGGTTCTTCAGCACTTTGTGTCTGGGGTAAAGCAGGTAAAGAAGGACACATTGCCAATATTATTATTGGTAGTGGGGATAATGAGTGGTAAAACTTAAGATTAAAATGGGAATTTAAGATTCAAGCTTAACTACAGGGTGATTCCCACTGAGGAAGCAGGAAAAACATCTAGTCTCAAACTTTTTACAGACCCCCAGTTGTACCTGTTGCAACACAATTTAGCACAATAGGGCCCTTTTTACTCTTCTTTCACAAACCACAAGTAAAATTTACTCTATTGTGACATTTAGGCAGTTCTGTATATTCCATTTCTGGGCCAGTTATTTTTTTTCCCCAAGAAAATAAAAACAGACCAAATTGAGAGAGAGAGAGAGAGAGAGAGAGAGAGAGAGAGAGAGAGAGAGAGAGAGAGAGAGAGAGATTAAAGGCGACAGATTCACAGTAATGAACTGTTCTACTGTTAAACTTAAAAATGCAGGTAGGAAGTTAGTTAGAGACAATAAACGATACAGAATTGTAAGTGTGAACTTAAAATTAAAATAGTGATTACAACAAAAAAGCTAGGGTGGGAAACCATTTAGACCAAAATGAGTGAGGAAGAAATGAGGAATTCCAACTTTCTAAAGTTCAAGATTATGGATAGTGCTCAAACATGGACATGACCAAGTAGTACATATGAGACCAGAAACAGAAAAAGGGCAGATAAGATAGGTTTATATTTGATAGAAGAATAGGGGCAAGATAAATGTGTCACTGAATAAGGCTACAGAATTAAATACAGAAAGAAATAGGAAGAAAAGTGCATCAAAAACTGATTTTCAAGAAAGGACTCTAGCTTACAATTAGAATGAATTTGTCAGAGTAAGCTTGGAAACTAGGAAACTAAGGATGGATCAGATCTGGGGGAATAACAATTCATACTACTTGAGGAAAGAAAGGCAAGCAAAAGAGAAGAAAAGATAGATGCTTAGTGGTGTCACAGATAGCTATAAATGCAGTGTCTTACCATATTTTCTTGTATATGATACATCCCCAGAAAACATCTGTCCCTTGTAGGGAAGCTGGAATTAATTAAATTTCTCCCCACATCCCAGGCCCATGGCTGTATCCAAATCACTGCTGCTAAGGTGAAAGTTAAGGTTTTGGCCCCCCTTCTTACCCACTGCTGAATCTGTAGCAGATTTTTGCTACTCAGGTGAAAGCTGCTGCCAATTCAGCAGTAGCTCTGAAAGAGTTAAAATCAAAGCAGATAGTGAAGATTGCACTCTGTTGCCCCTTCCTTTATAGCTGGAAAAGGAGAACAGCCTGAAAGCCATTCCAGCATTCATATGTAGCCACTGAAGCATAAAATTCAGTTTCCATTTTTAAGATATGCACCCCAATTTTGGGGTGATTTTGAGAAAAATGGGCATGTGGCATGACAGTAATCACAATATTTTTCTCTATAATATCTAATTATGCTTATTTGTGAGGGCACATACAAAAGAAAGCATTTTATAAAACATAAGATGAAAAAAGTGATTAGAACAACAACAACAAGGCAAGATGGGGAAGCTAGCTAGGTCATAGTGGGCACATCTACACCAGACATTGACTGCAGAGTTCCCCAGTTAGTTTCACAGTAAATATCTCAGTGTCTACACATGCTGTTAGGCTGCAGGAAACTCAAACTCAGCAGCAGGATAATATTTGTAAATACAAGTATTATTCTGCTGCAGAGTTTTTTACTCTGATGCAATAACGCATGTATGATGTTAAGGGGCTGGAGCATTAGCTTTGGTGCTGGGCTACCTGCCAGCTAGCCCTGCACAAGAGCCAGCCAGGCCATCCACAGCACATTAAGCCAGGCAGGAGCATCCCTGGGCTGGTGTGCTAACCCCCTGGCATGCCCGAGAGCAGTAAACTCTGGTGCACTAAGTGGTGAAGTTCATTGCTTTACGTTAATTGCATGTGTAGACACCCAGTGAGAAAGGAAAATATGCTAGTATCCCACACAACAGGCTATTTCCAAGGTTGGGTTAGCATCTAAAACCGAGTCTTTTAAAAAATCCTGAGAAGCTTTCAAATGTAGAGTATCTATTCAAACAAAGTCAAATCTTACAATAAAATTTTATCTGAGGTTAGCAAGTTATATTAAAAAAAAATTAGTTAAAATATTATAAATCTTACCAGGAGACACTGGAATCATATTCCTACTAGAGGTACATTCTTCACCTATATTGTTGAATTCTGTAGATAAGTCACTCTGAAACAGTAGGAGATTTTGCCAGTTACAACAAAAAACTGTTAGCCACATATCTTACATAAATGCTGAGCATAATAAGAATGATAATCAAATACTGAATATATGCATATATATTTACTATATTGAACCAATATTACAAGCAGTTTTATGGAACTGCTTCTGTGGAATAAGAGCCCTAGCAGACATTCATTTATTTGTGAAATGGGATCTGATCCCACAACCCCAATATTACATATGCTGCCATGTCAGACATGCATGACACCACACATGATTTTTGGGACCCAGGATCACATCCTGTTGCACCTTTGTTGAGGTGAAGGACCCCTGAATCAGTTTCCCAATCTTCAATCCAGGGGTCCCCTTGTGCCTGGCCCTTAAAGACTTTTACAGACTCACCAGACAGCCCAACATCAGAGACTGGCTCCCAGATGTTAGTGTGCATGGTGCACTTTCAAGGGGCAGGGGTTGACTGTGTTCCAGGCCTGGGACAGAGCTACTCCCCACCCTTTGAAAAGTGTATAGTATAGCCTATGCACTGGGATAGTTAGAGCTCTGAGGCTTTAAATGTACCACACTGCTTTAAATGTTGCAACACATGGACTTACACTGCATGCCTTTCAAAGAATAGGAGTGGCAGCCCCTGATGGAAAGGGGAGTCGTGTAGCCCAAATCTAGGAGCAGACCCCATTCTGTCCCTCGTCTTCCCCACATGTTCAAAGGGCATGCATGCAGCTGGGCTGCTTATGGGCGTAAGAAGCAACTCTCTGATATCAGTCTCCTGCACCAAATCTTTTCTGTGCATTCAAATTAAGTGTGATACTAACTAGCCACAAAGATGTTCTGTGCTTACTGGACCATCTTTGTGGCTCATTTGCCATTTTATTAGACCATAAATTGCTTACAATTGGGGAATGTTACAATTTATAGAGTGGCTAATGCATTAAATGTGCTGTATTCTGTTGAGGACCTAGAACATGTAAAATGTAATCTTTTACAATGTTATACATATTTATATCACACTTTAAGTAGATCAGTCTGGTTTTTTTAAATAGTAACTCTGCTGTAAAACCATACAGCAAAGTTTCAAAACTGAGTGTCTAGCAATTCAGATGTAATCATTTGATCAGGCTAGAACTCTGACTAAAAATAAACAAAAACAAGTGATGTTCCTCTCAATAGAAAGGATTAGTGCACAAGTACCTCATTAAGTACTAGGTCATGAATTAAGAGTCTATACTTTGGATTTGCATATATAATTCAGGTACCCAAATCTGAAAATTCTGGTCAAAGTATCTGGTTGAAAGTAATTGTTTTAAACACTGCAATATCAATTCTGCCTAGAGTTGATCTCATTCTTGAAGAAAATGGTTATTCCTTTTGTTGGCTTCCTGAAAGGCTTTTTAGGACGTTTTCTTATCTAACACGAGAAACGTAAGAATATTTTTCCTTTCAGGAGGGGTGATTTTTAGAATCACAGAAAATTAGTGTTGTAAGGGACCTCAGGAGGTCATCCAGTCCAACTCCTTGCTCAAAGCAGCACCATCCAACTGTTTATCTAATTTAGGCACTGATCACACAAGCTAATCTACAGAGGCAGGCATTGAAGGGATGTACCTCTCTGGATCAGTTTGCAGTCCCTTTGAGACTAGAACTGTTTGCATTTCAGGAAAGCGTTGTGTGATTTTATGATGCAGGGAGAACACATGTGTGCCTGTACGAAAGCTACCATCCTGATATGTGAGGTAAAAGATATTTAACCAACTTTATTTCAGTTCGAAGTCAGAACACAGAAGTTAAAAAATACCAGTGATATACTGTGGCAGCCTTAAAATCTACCCACTTGTGCACCCATATTATATAATGAATGAGGTAGGAATTCTTGGGGATAAAAATGTTTTCACATAATTAAATTTTGTCATTGCATTTACACTACAGAAAGAAACAGTTATATTGTCACATTTTAACAGAATTTTTAAAATGTAATTTTCTAATTTAATGAAACAAAATATTAGGATACAAAAAAAGTATAACACCCTGTCTTGAATCATTTTATCAATCTGAACATGAAGGTTGGCATAGACTACCATTGGAACTACAGGAGTTGACAGTAACAGAATGCCAGGAACGGGAGACAAGCTCCAGAGACCATCAGATATCAGTGCCCTTGAGTTAGAAGTTCAAAATGGCAGCTCTGCTCAGTCCCCCCTCATTCCTTTTTTACTTTTCCTTTGGCAGCTTCAGAGCTTTCCAGTGTGGTATATATTCAGTAAAGACCTAATCATATAATGGTCATGTTATTTTCACATGTTGTCAATTTTTTCTGAGGAATGAATGCAAAGAATGAAAAGAAGCAACAAGTGTCAAAGGTTTTTCTCTCCACAAAATTTTAACAGAATTTCATGGAACAAACAAAGCAAAATTCTTTAAAAGTCAACAGGTTTGTTTTTTTTTCCTTGGCAATTTCCAAAGGCCTGTTGCAATTAATAGAGCAATGACATTTCCTCAAAGGAAAGCTCACACAGATCACTGCTCTACTGAAAAGCTAAAAAACAATGTCACACACAAACTGGATCCAAATTTGTCTTTGTACACTTCCACTCTTACAATATCCAGGGTATAATATAGCTGGTTAGATGTTTTTAAGAGGAACTAGTGTTAAATATTTGAAGTGTCAACCAACTGAAATCCTTCAGACTAATCTTCAATAAAAAGGTAAATATACATTGTTATATGTATTTATAATTTTTTAAAACAGATATAGTGTTGTTGAAAGGTTCCAGACTAGAAATCATTTTGGACAGGTATAGCAAAGCTAGCTAAAGTGCAAGCTTACCAGTACTTTCAATCTGCCTCAATTATGACCAAATGGAATCATTTATGAAAGAGTGGACACTGCAGTCTTTATGATCCCAAACCTCTTGAAACCACTGTAATTCTTATGATGGTTGTAGGATTTGAAAAAATAGTAGTAAATTCATTCATAAAAATGAGTGAACAGACATCAGATGGTAACACTACTCAGTCATTCCCAATCTAAGATAAATTCAAACTATAAGCAAAAACTCCACATGTAATCTTTGAACAATTAGATCTTTTTAAAGCTATCATGGGAACAGATTGGTTCAAACATATTAAACTTCTATACATATGCTCCATGGGGGGGAAATACAACTTTGGATGAAGAAAACAATTTAAAAAGTGATGCAAAAAAACCCGTGTTTTATGTTTATAAAAATCAAGGATATTTCCAAGTTTCTACAATTGACAAAAATGGTCCAATACAGGAAAATGTAGAATAAATAAAAAATAGCCTTCATAAGCTTTAGCAACTTTTCAATAAAATGTCGATTCAACTTAAGTATTATAAGAACAAAACTGCAACTTTATAATAATACCCTGATACTATTAGCGACCACAACATACTATATCTGTTAGTATAGTTCATTCACAGATATAGTGTGCTACAATCACTGGTATTATCTTGCAAGACTGAACACAATTGTATTTTATATTAACATAAAATATAAATATTAATAGTTTTATACACACACTTCAAAATTTTACAAAACTGTTCTATAACCATGTAAAGTAGTATTGATTTGCTGTGGCATGTTAAGTACATCTAAGATCACCAACCCTGTGAATTTTCACTTTTGGCCATGCACCACAGAAATTCCATGCCCTTGGTCAGAAATTTATGAGAATACAATGAATCAAGCAAAGGATTTCAATGAGAAATTGCTCAAGCAAGCAAAAAAAAAAAATGGAGCTAATCCATTAACTTGTTTCCATGCCACTGAAATTACTGCTGAAGTCTGCTTTTTACCTTTTCATATGTATTCAAGAAGTTATGCTATTTCACATCTTCAGGCACATTTTTCTACATCTAGAAGTATGGTAGGAAACCTAGATACATTTGATAGAATGAAGGGCTAGAGCAGGGGTGGGCAAAATGCAGCCCAAGGGCCAGATGTAGCCTGCCAGGTCATTCTATTCAGCCCATGCGGCCCCTAAAAAACTTAGAAAATTAATAATTTTCTGCCCCTGGCTGCTTATCATGCGGCCCTCGATAGCTTGCCAAAACTCTGTAAGCAGCCCTCTGCCCAAAATAATTGCCTGCCCCTGGCCTAGACAAAATGCTTTTGACAAAAATATTCTGTTTTTCAGTGATAAGATCTTTCTTTGGGAAAGTAAATAAACAATATTTAACTTTACCATGAGTGTTACTTTAGCTGTCTCTTATAGATTACTAAAGTCAAAGTAGGGCTGCACACCATAGCTGGATCCAGACTTGAAAGCACATGTGGTTTATGGCACCTGGCATGTTAAAACATATCCTATAATGCAAATTTGCAAGGAAGCAGGAAACTTTTCAGTAATTAAGTCACAAAAAATGAAGCTTATAAGAAGTGGAAGCTTGGACAAATAAGTACGGAGGAGTGTAAGAGCATGCAGGGATGAAGTCAAGAAGGCCAAAGCGCAATTGCAGTTGCAGCTAGCAAGGGATGTGAAGGGTAACAAGAAGGGTTTCTACAAGTATGTCAGTAGCAAGAGGAGAAAAAGGGAAAGTGTGGGTCCCTTACTGAATGAAGGAGGCAACCTAGTGACAAAAGATGCGAAAAAATGCAGAAGTACTCAATGCCTTTTTTTGCCTCAGTCTTCACAGGCAATGCCACGCCCCCCACTACTGCACCAGGCAGCACCATTTTGGGGAGGAACTGAGCAGCCTTCAGTGGTGAAAGAATAGGTTAGGGACTATTTAGAAAAGATAGATACAACTCCATCGGGCTGGACAGGATGCACTCAAGGGTGTTGAGGGAGTAGGCTGATGAGATTGCAGAACCACTTCGAAAATTTGTGATCAGGAGAGGTCCCAGATGATTGCAATAGACAAACAGAGCGCACATATTTAAGAAAGGGAAAAAGGAGGATCCAGGGAACTACAGACCAGTGAGTTACACCCCAATCTCTGGAAAAATCATGGAGCAGAGCCTCAAGGAATCCATTTCTAAGCACTTGGAAGAAAAAATGGTGATTAGGAACAGTCAGCCTGGATTCACCAAAGGCAAATCATGCCTGACCAACCTGACTGCCTTCTATGACAAGGTGACAGGCTCTTTGGGTATAGAGAGACCAGTGGATGTGATATACCTTGATTTTAGCAAGGCTTTTGATATGGTCTCCCACAACATTCTTGCAGGCAAGCTAAGGAAGTATGTGCTAGATGAATGGATTGTAAGGTGGACTGAAAACTGGTAATAGTAATAAGTTAAATTTTTCCATTACACAATGGTACACTGAACCAAACAATAGTGAAGATCCTTCAATAACTTCCTTCAGGATATGCATTAATCAACTGCTTGCACAGTAGTTATTCATGATAGAAAAATATATATAAAATAAAAATAAAAGAGCTATTCTTGTAGTTCCCTCAGGGATGCAGTTTCCCGCCAGTAGCCCCTATCACAATCAATGCTGCTACTCCAAAGAGCCTGAGGAAATAAATGTGCACTTTTTTACTGGATAGTCACTTGGTAAGTAACAAGAAAGAGAAAAAAGCCTCATGGAGAAAGTGGAGTTCCCTTTTGGCCTCTTTTGTTGATAGGTAATGACCGCCAAACACTTCAGCATTTATGCATATCCTTACTGCTAGATGGTATACGTATAGTTTCTATTTTATTCAATAAATAATGTATTGTTTGTTATACCCTTTTTGAGTGCAACAGCAGTTCTGTTTCAAGGAGCAAGACTCGGCTCAGGAGATTATTCCAGTCCTTCTCATCTACAATCACCTTCCCTTTCAGTCTCTCCTCTAAAATGTGTAGCTTATCTTCCATCCAATTTAATTTATGTAACTTCTCCTGGCAATCAGCAAGCTGGTTCTTTAGCAGTTCAATTTGATTGTTATCCTCTGTGACCTAGGAGTCAGACAAGTAATAGGTTTTTTCCAAATTAGATACAAATATATTTTATAGACTAAAAAACAGTTTGTTTTACTTGCTTACAGGTAATTCAGCCATTGTGATGTACAGGGATCCAGGCTTTCCATTTACTGCAGAAAAACTCGACGGAAAAAAAAATGCGGACTTTCTACTCTAAAGATTTTCTGCCATCAGACTTCCAGCCTGCAAGTAGCTGCTTGGGGCTAGGAAAATCAGAGAGAGGGTGACTGGAGGCAGGGGTGCCATGTGCATGTGCGCACACATACATACATGTGGCCAGAATACAACCAGATAGGGTGGTAGAAGCAGCCCTGGCAGGTAATTTTATAGGGATGGGGGTTAGAGGGCCAGGACTTGGGGACTGTCTGGAAGGGCGGGTGGAAGGGGATGGGTGCGTGAGCTGGGGCAGATACCTACTGCTGGTCAGGGAAGGTATCCGGATGGTAGGGCTCTGGCAGGGTAGAGGGGTGGGAGGGAGGCATTTGCCCCTCCAGCAGGGGAAGGGGGTGGAGGGAGCTACATGGCTGGGATGGTGGCACAACTGGTGTCTGTGCTTCCAGGGGTGGGGCAGCTGGGAGATGGGGAGGGGGGGGAAATGAGGACATGGCACAGGAGCCCCTGCCCAGGGTGAGGGGTGCAACAGGACTGTGGGTCTGGAGTGAGAAGCATCAGCAGGGCCAGGTAGCTGTGGGTCAGGAGTGATGGGTATCAGCAGGGCCAGGAAGCTGTAGGTTGGAGTGAGGGGCACCAGTACGGCTCAGGGGAGAGGGAACAGTAGGGGACTGTGGGTTGGGGGTGAGCAGCACTAGCAGAGCCATGGAATGGGAGTAAGGGGTACCAGCAGGGTTAGAGGGGGCTATGGCTTGGGAGTGAGGGGCAATGAGGGCAGGGGCAGGGCACTGGCATATCAGGGCTGCTCAGCACCACAAAACTGCAGCTGGACCCACGTCCTGGTGAGTGAAGGGAGCAAGGGGAGGTCTTACATTCCATAATAAAAAAAAACAAAAACAAAAACCCTAAATCAAATGCCAAATATATAGGTATATAGAACATCATTTATTTAGTGTTCCACATTTTTTTATTTAAATCAAAACTGAAAGTTTGGGGAATTTTTCAGTGTTTATCTTCCAAACATAAAAACCAGGTTGAAATCAGGATAAAATGAAAAAAGAAAAACATTTGGTTTAAATCAGGGAAAATAATATTATGTTACTACAGCAGTGAGGGAAGGAGGGACTGGAGTAAGGCTGGGACAGGTGAAGGGGCGGGGGGGAGGAGCATGGCGCAGCCCATCAGCTGCTCCCGGGGCTGCAGCAGGGAGCAAGGCAGGGAAAGCTGTCAGTGGGTGTGCAATGCAGAACACAGGGGCAGGTGGCTCCTACTGCTACATGCCCCCCAGGAGGGCTGTCGGCTGAGGAGCTGTGCCGGGCTTTTCCCAGTGGGTGCATGCCCCCAGATCTACACGGGGGTGGGAAAAGAGAAGGCTGCCACCCGCTCTGAGCACCAAGAAAAGCTCGATACTGCTGCTGGCCTCAGCCAGCAGCAGCAGCCTGCTCTTGTCCCGTGCACATATCTGGGGGTACCCCCACACCTCTGGGAAGAGCCTGGCACAGCCCTCCAGCCCTCCCAGAGGGCGCAAGAGTTGCACCTCCTGCCCCGCATCTACTGACAGCTCTCTCTACTTTGCTACCTGCTGCGGCCCTGGGAGCAGCCAATGGGCTGTACCAAGCCCCTGACTCTTGCTGCAGCAGCCTGCTGCCAGCCTACCCTGACGCTTCAGGAAAGGGTAAAATGGTACGCAAGTGGACGCAGGCAGTGGGGAACCAGACCCCAGCACCTGCTCCGGTCCCTCCCATGTGGGGTCAGAGCTGGGAGCCCCACACCTCCAGGCAGTGGCTGCAGCCCTCTGCAGAGTGGCTGGGTGCAGTGCCTGCTGCAGAGAACAGGGCCAGGCTCTTCTGCCTGCCTCCCCCCCCAGCTCGCAGCTCCCAGAGTCTGGGGCAGGGCTGCAGCCAGAGCCACCAGACACAGCTGGAATCCTTCCACCCCAGGAGCAATTCCTGCTGCCCCTCCCAGGGTCAGAGCCAGGAACCCCATGCCTCCAGGCAGCGGCTCCAGCCACCCCACTAGCCTCCACACTGCCACCGTCCCTCCTCCTGCCCCCCATTCCGTGTGTGGCTCCCACCACCCACCCTCCCCTGATCGGTTTTTACTGACTTATGCTGAAAAACAGGTGTATATCAGTGAAAACTGAATAACTCCAATTAAAAAAATACAGTAATTTACCAGTGAAATTCAGTAAAAACTGAAAATAGGGAACACTAATTTTTATTATAACTACAGAGGCACTAGTAGGCTTCCAAATTGCTTTAACATAGTAAGTAAATCAATAAAACATTTTGTTGCATGTGTCTGTATTTTATATATGCGCATATACATACACACGTACACATGAACATAATTAGCATATACATACACACACACGCGTGCATGCACTTCTTTTTACTCACTGGAAAACACTGACTTGGGATTTTTTAATCAAATAATTTGGCATTTTTTTAAATCAGAACTTGCAGTTTTTAAACAAAGAAAACCAGGATCCCTGGTGATGAACCACATATATGAATGATTCTTCCTTCAAGGATTATTGTATATACTTCCTTACAAAAAAAAAAAAAAAAAGGCACTAGTTATACATTAGAAAAATACCTACTAGAAACGAGTCAGCTGAATGCCATATGGTTTGGGGGACCCTGGGAATGCTTTATGTAATCATAACTGCCAACCACATGACTACTGCCACTTGTTTCCTGAAAATTGTTCTGTTTTTTTGATACCTACAGATCAAGTTTAAAATTTTGAATACTTGCATTTTTTGGTTGTGGGCAAGAATTACCCACCCTGGTTTGAAAGTGAACAAGCAGGCACAAGAACCTTCCTGCCACTGTTTCCCATCTTCCCAGTTGCAAGGGGAAAGTGTCTGTACCTGGCACTTCTACCCATGGCAGACCACAGTCAGAATTTGTCCTTGCAGTAACACTGGAAGAATTCCTGCATAAGCAGCCCCTGCTACTAGCACTGATGGATCAGATCCAAAAGTTCTGCAGACTGAATATGGGCCACAGGCTATAGGTTGCTGCCTCCTGCCTTAGACTGATCGCCTTGAATATCACAGTACAAAGAAGGAAAGAAATTCCAAAATGAAGACATACATTTACTATTCAAATTCTTACTTGTTCACACGCTTCCAAACTATCATCAGTTAGGTCAGATTTTTCTTCATTATTTTCATCTACTAAAATAGTTGAATCATGGGCACGCACATTAATTTCACTCGCTGGGTGACGCTCCACTTGAGGTTTCTTCTGAACATCACAAGAAGGAAAGAATAATCATTGTATCACTTAACTGTAGTAACACATATTAATATTAAATCCATATAAAATATGATGCTTTTAAGATCTCCTAATTTAACATTAAACTATTTTGCTATCAAGCATTTTGGTCTCACATTGCTGTAAGACACCAAAAGCAATTATTATATTGGAATAATAGGATAAAATTTCTCTTATAGCCAGAGTCAATAACTTTGCATACCTCAACAACTTAAATGAGTCTAGTGATAAAGACTAAATCCCTGGACAAATGTACCTGAAACTGCAATGAAAACAACCTCATAATTAAATACAGGCAGATCTCAACTTAAGATGTTTCAAGTTGCAATGAATGGCATTTACAATGTTTATAAATTGACACCGTTTCAACTTTCTGACGTCAGTTTCAACTTTACAATGCTTGATCGGACAAACTACACCACGCTACATCACCCACCTCCCTGGAGAACATCTGTCCAAAACTTCCTTGGACACTTTCTTTAAGAAAGCGGACAAGACTCCAAAAAAAACCTGCAGCCATGACTCCTGAAAGACTCCAGCCAACAGCCCTTCAAAAAGTCCAGCAAAGTCACCTCAAAGTCATCCTTTCAAATCCATGATTGCTATTTACTATATAAATACATTAATGTGGCTATATTACTCATCTATAATTGATCAAGAACAAAATTCTGGGTTATTTTTTCTGAAAAATAAGGTATCGGGCCTTGGTTCGGGAGGCCCATTTATAACAGGGAAATTATAAATCCCCCATTTATAACAGGAAACAGGGAAATTAAATCTGTATTTAATCATCTGTGGCCCAGAAATTTCAGCCTCGGTTAACAGTTTTTTCAACGGCTTTGTTGTGGATAACAGAGGAAAACGAACACGCGTTGCAGGACTTCATGCGTGCTGGCTTTAGAAAGGGAAGGACAGGGTTATGGTTAACCATCAACTTTCAGAATAAGGAAGATCTGAGCGCTTTCAAAGTGCATTCATTCTTCCCTAAAGTCTCTGAAAAAATAGACAGGAACATATTGTGAACAACAGTACTAAAGATTACAGAAAGCAAACAGGAAGAGATTTTTCATTAAAAAAAAAAAAAAAAAGCATTACATACACTTCATTTTTAACTGAAGTTCTTCCTTTATGTGCCACATGCTCCATGGTGCAGTTTGATGTCAGGGCTATAGTTTCACTTCATCGGTTTATATCTCTTTCCCACCCCTTTTTGGGCAGGGGGAGAGTACTCACTTTAAAGCTTAATTTAAGTGAAAGCTTATATATTCTAGGAAGGTACTGCCTTTCTGAACCTCCTAATCACCCTGATCTGTTTTATAAACATCCCCTCTTTCCCCCCCGCCAAATTACTTGTTTTTACAAAACAACAAAAAGAATTTCCCTTTCATTTACATACCTCACTGGAATCCACAGTCCTGACAATAGGATCAGCCAAAAGATTCTCACAACTGGCTTGTGGTTCAGATTTAAAAGACCTGGTCCTCTTCCTTCTTTGTGATTTCTCCTTCAAAAATAGAAATATATCAACAAAACACTCTTGCACTATTAGCCTCAATCTTCTCCTGGAAGAAGGGCATACCGTATTTTCTCTCACACAACACACACCCACATTTAATACATACCTTTCCTTTTGAAAGGCAGAAGAATGAACAAGAGATTTTTTTTTTTCTAGTTATGGATGCAAAAGCAGAGACAAAACCTAATTTTCAGATGACTCTCTCTCCATTACCTTCATGACAAAAGTTAAATCCCTAGCTGTAAGATCCATGGGTAATTCCATGGTTTAGAAAATAATTGAAGAGTATGAGCAGAAGAGGTTATGAAATAGACCAGAAGCAGTTAGCACAGAACAATATTGCCCTAAGAAAAAAGTCAGATTAGTGGAACATCAAGACCATTTAAAAGGAGGCAGGACTGTAAACACCTGTAGAGAAGAAGAACACAAGGAGTCATTAAGCTGACTGACTCCTTCAGCTTTCTGAACAGTAATACCACATCTGCTGCACTATGGAGCAGGAATCAAATTAAGGTACTTCCAACTCAGGGCATAAAATCTGCTTCTGCATTTAATACACACACCTCCATTTTGATAGGCTGATGGTGGGGGGGTATGAAACAAATGATACGTGTGTATGCGAGAAAATACAAAGAGTTTGAAATACCATGTAGGACACTGCAAAGCATACATATGAAAAAAAAAATCCAGTATATTTTTAACCAAAAATATTTACATTAAATATATCCTTAGAGTGGACAAAACAGACATAGAAATTAATAAAGTACATGTATGTTTACAATTCACCAGTCTGAGGCTGAATCTAGCCTAGTGATAGATTGATTAAATATATATTGGAAATATTTATGTTTATTAAATCAGTATAAATTACAAGGGCTGTTCAACAAGTATTGAGACTGAAGCTGTAGGAAACAAAATATTTTATTTTCAGGGGTTGCAGCTTAATTTCCTTTGAAGTAAGCTCCTTCTGCAGCCACACACTTCTCCCAACACTGTTGCCATTGTTGGAAGCACTTCTGATAAGCAATTTGTGGGTTCACTAAAAGCTGCTTAGTTACATTTTGTTTTATGGTTTCCACATCACAAAATCTTCTTCCTTTTCATGTTTTTTATAGTTGGAGGGAAGAGGAAAAAAAAGGCATGCGGGTCCATATCAAGTGAATATGGAAGCTGAGGCACTTGTGGGATAAGGTGTTTGCCTAAAAATTGTTTCACAAACTGTGCTGAGGGAGCAGGTGCATTGTTGTGGTAAAGCATCCAAGAGTCGAACACCCACTTTTCTGGTCATTTCATTCCCAAATTGCTAGTTAGAATTGAATGACATGAACCAACAGAAATACCAGCTTCTTCTGCTCTCTCTCAGACAGTCAATCACCTATCATTTTGACCCAACTATGAACCGCTGCCACATTTTCATCATTTCATCATGTTGCAGAGCATCCAGAACTCTCATCATTTTTGACTAATAATCATGCTTAGTTAAACCAATGATACCATTCAAAAACTCCTGCATGACTCATAGTCCAGAGGAGTCCCAACATGCCCAGACATGTTCAACAAAGCCATGCCCCCACAACACTTTGTACCACTAATACACGTTCAGTCTCAATACTTTTTGAACAGATCTTGCATCTTGGAAATATATATGCTTATTAAATCACATCACAAATTGTGTGTATTAAATCAATGCAAATTATCTTGGAAATATTTATATCACTTATATCTATCACTAGGGAAGATATAGTCACAGACTGGCAAATTAGGAACATATGTATACTTCATTTGTTTCGATGTTTGTTTATGTTACACATGTGTGTATGTACAAACAAGTTTAATTTTCCTTTCTTTCCTTTCACTACACAGACCACACTGAAAGGGAAGCAAAGAATCACATAGCATTAAAATTACATTCATGAATAAATCAAACCCAAAACATGCATTACTGAAATTCAAATGAGTGTAAGCATTTTTTTCTATTGACCCTCAATTAGTTCCACATTAAAATGAGGAAAACATTGTTTGTACTTGAACTTTTAAAAATATGTTCTTAGTATTAAAAAAAAAAAAAAAAAAAAATCAGAACAGTGCAAAGTGCATTTCTATTTCCATTAAGTTAATTCAGGAGTTAAATCAATTTGTGAATCACTTTTCTCCATCTACCCTGATAATTGTTCTATATAATAAATACTAACAAAATTATTTATATGAAAGTGATACTTCCTGCATCAAAAAGCATTAAAGAGAGCACAAATTACTACTAACAGCTACAAAATAATTAATTCATCTTTGTTGTAGTACCTTGACATTTTGTTTTTTCCACTAGAAAGCATTGATATTCTAGGTTCTGTCTAGTAGCACATGTACATCTAGTTAAATATCAGATATATGCTACCTTGATAACATAGGTTGCTTACAGATGTTAAACCCCTCCTCCCCCAAAAACCCACGCTCTCCTTGAAACTTGGCCCACTCTCACGCCGAGTGCATCACATGCCCAGAAGAGGCATTGCATTAGTTGGACCTGACTCGCTCAACATCTGTATAGATCAGGTACTTCAGCAGGGCGCACCTGGTACTTTCATCTAATAGCTGATTGAATTAGCTTTAGATAAAAGTACGGGTGCACCAATAGAGACTTTGGGGGCCGATACAGATAGCTGATTAAGGAAGCATATCGGCTGAAACCAATCCAATTTCTGATACACAGTTCTTCAGCTTGAAGAGCTGTGTCCATCTGGTATTTTGTGTGGCAGAAGAGAAAGGAAAGAGAGGAGAGAGGGCAGACCAAGGGCCCCGCAGTGAGGGAGGGAGTGGGGCTGGAACAAGGGAAGCCAAAGTGGGGGGCTTGTGTCCCCGGATGCACGAGGTGTGGTGCAGGCTGCAGCTGTGGGCTGGGGCCAGAGCTGGATGGAAGTATGGCTCGTTGAGGAGAAGTGAAACAGGAGGGGGTGCAGCTCCTGTCACTGTGTGCAGCTCATCTGGTGCTCATCTGGCAGCATCCACCATTTGTCTGGGACAGCATGGCGGGAAGCACATGCCTCCAAATTGCCCAGCCAGGAAGAGCCTGGCCCCACACCACCCCATGCAGATCCAGGGACCACATGCCCCCCACTCCATGTCCTCAAGGACAAGCAGCAGAAGCAATCAGACAAACACCAGATGAGCCGCACACAGCAGCAGGAGCCACCTCCTTCCTGTATCCCATGCCTGCACCAGCCCAAACCCTACACCCTCACTCACCATAAGAGCCTTGATCTACTCCCTAAAGCCCTTTCCCTCTTCCCCTTTCCTTTCCCCCACACCAGACTTACCAGATGCATGCAGCTTTCCAAGCTGCTGGGCTGTGCTCCTCACTGCCTACGTGCTCTGCTGCAGTTGCGCGCATGCACAAGCATTTATCGGACAAATTAATTGGCCACATTGGGCTGATTTCTGATGCAGAAAATGTTGCTTATGTCAATGCTGATCCAATATCAGACCAATGTTTCACTGCACCTCTAGAGAATAGCTCCAAAAAAACCTCCACTGAAGAAGAGCATTATCTATACAGATGTTGCTGAGCCAGGTCAAACCAATGTGCTTCTCTTCTAGTAAATCACTTTATTCCCCCCATGTTTGTCAGCACCCACTCATACCAAATTTGTAAGGGATTAGGATTCTACCTCCAAGTCTTTCTTCAGGGATTCTTACTGCAGCTTATATTTATATTATCACTATTTATAGTAATGTTAACTGCATGTTGTAGACAAGCAAACAAAAATCTCTCTCATGTTAGTCAAAAGTCAAAAACTGCAGTATCACCTGCTTAGTACCTTATTCAAGTTACTTAACTCTCTATGCTTTTTCATCACAATGCTGATAATGTCACAAACAATCTGTATTTTCCTTTCTGCAAAGCCACATTGGAGAAATTGTTGCTTTGTTAAAATAGGTTTGTATTGAAAATGATCTCGAAGAAACTAAAAAAAAAAAATAAAATAAAATAATTTGCATCCAAACCATCATAATTGATTCTCAAAAACCTACTTTGTTATTTAGGTTATTGTCCTCATCTCCCCCTCTTCTGCAAAGAATAACTCTCACATGTTGTTCATACATTATTCTTTCCAAGCTTATTCCATAATTATAATTCCCAACATATGCCATTCTAGCAGGTATCATGCATTTAAGTCACTCATTAATAAGAAGTTCATAAATACTAATATAAACAAATGCTAATATATAAATAAGTAACCAATTTAGCTTGGAAAGTGCCTTTGGAAAGTTCCAAAAATATGACAGCACAGTAAAAATAATGTTATTTGCTTTCGGCTCTATTTGCTAAAGCAATGTACTTCACTCCAGAATTAAATACAATTTCACACAACACAAAAATATTACAAAGTATGCATTTATGCAAACAAACCCTTTTGGAGTAAATATTAAGCTCTGTAAATATCAGACATTTTGAGTCTTAGTATAGTAATATCAGTTGATTGCATATGGTATTGCTGCAATATTCACAAACATGAATACTGCAATCAAAGTTCTTAACTAGATATTAAAACATAGAAATGAATCTGTACCTATCTAAAACCCCATAACTGTGACTCCCTTTCTGAAAAAGAAGACTTTATGAATTGCCTTAAATAAGATAAAACCACATACCTATCATTAACTCAAGTCCAAAATGTATTTGATGATATCTGCATATTCTATAAATATGATAAATCCATATTTCATTTTGTACAGAAAAGAATCCAGTTCCACTTTCTAGATATGATACAAAATTCAGCACTAATCCTTGTAATGTTTCATATTTATAGTTAAAACTCAATAACTGAAAACTGGGATGGTTTAGAACTGAATACCTTCTATAAAGAAGTTTACAAAGAAATAACAGACAAGTTGATCCACTCAGTTCCAAGTATAAAGGCACTCCTATTTAGGCAAGTTAGCCAAGAACTGCAATCCATTTAAATCAAGTTCTAAGGACTAGAATCTTGGATTTTCATTAAAGCAGAATATAAGAATTGCAAACATGATTGAAGATTGAAATATACAGTCTGTTCTTTCATTTAGCAAAAACACAGCTAGCTACAAATTGAGAGTAAGAGACTTAGAATCTAATCTTATAAGCCAATTAAGCCAAACTTGGAAGGTTAGACAATCAAATCAGGAAAAAACAAAAAAGCAGACAAACCCTGGTTAGTCACCTGTAAAAACAGTCATAGTTCTAATGCCACATCATTAGCTCTCCTGTGAAAAAGAATAAATAAAAATAGCAACATACCTTGAAAATCAGGTTACTTTGGACCGAAGTGGGAAAACAAGTTCCAGAGACCTGATACCGTCACAGAACAAATGTCTTGCTAGCTGTTGATTCTCTTTTTACAGGAGCACTTATACACAAGCATTCAGTGCTCTCATTGATACAGCCTGCTCAATAACATACGCCACTATATTCTGTTCCAGCTTCAGTTTCCAACTAAACTGGAAACCCCTAGATAAACCCCTAAATTGGAAACTGCTAAATAGGTTAAATGCAACCCCTAGTGCACTGCAAATTGGTAACCCCACTGCAAACAGCCACGAGGTTTACATACAAACTTTCTCTGCCGCAGTCAGTTTGTGAAAAACCATCTCATCTACCATTTTGTATATCCATCAAACAGCATCAGTAAGGCATGGAGATAAGTCTTCAACAAAGACAAGAGTCAGCCATATTTTACAAACTTTGATAACCGATGGCAGGCACATACTGTCACCCTGTCAGTCACAGAGACTGACAGTCTCTGCCATCACTTCCAGCTGCTTACGACAGCCCACAATCAGCTCTTTGTGCCTAGATTGAGCTTCAGCTTTTCTTTAATTGACACAGAAGACCAAAATGCATTTAAGTATTTACAATAGCAAAATCAGATTCCTTAAATTGTAATCTATGTGAAATGTTTCTACTGTATATTTTCTCATAAATTATAAAATTATACCTCATTTGGTCAATGTTATTCAATTTTCTATACTCACTGTGAGGACTGAGAGAAAACAATTATAAACAGCAAATTGACATTATTTATTATAATTATTACAGAACTAGATCAACAGTTAATAAGGATATGCAAAAAATATTTTTATTTGGCTTATAAGAAATAAAATTTTCATCAAGAACATCAGAATGATTGAATTTGTAAGTACTCCAGGTACTGACATCAGAATGAAAGACATTTCATCATAAAAACCTCAAGAATGATTCTTTACAGAATGAACAATTACTAAAAAGTTTCATTTCAGCAAATGCAATAAAATATATACTCATTCAACTGTGGCTGCTCAATTTACAATACTGCACAATGAATACTTTACATGTACTTCCAGACTTACAATCTGCAAATATCAGATGTAATTTTGCTGATATTACTAGTGTCAAAAACTGAAGTTTGACAAATATATTGTATCCCAGTTTCATTAAGATATAAATAAAAATTTGGAGCTGCCACTTAGTCATTGCTCATCTGAAATCCTGACCTAGACACCAAGGATAAAACACATTAAATACACTTTACAAGAGGTCAACTGTTTCTAAATCAAGCTAGCAAATTTAGAGAAAAACTCTTGCTCAAAAGTTACCAAATAATTGCAACACTGATTTTCATTGCCAAAATTGTATTAGCATGTGGAGACTCATAATAGCAAGTTAACAATGTAATTATGAGACATGCACAAAACTTGTTTTCCAAGTCAAAGAGCACAAAATCAGTACCTTATAAATAGTTTCAATGAAACGCAAGTCACTTTTTGCTGTGAGCTCCACATCAGACTCCACCAAAAGTTCTGCTATGTAGGTTGAGAAGGATGTGAAAGAATAGCTGATTATGGGTAAAAAGGCAGCTGGAGCACCCTTTACCAAGCTGTTGGGGGAAAACAGAAATATTTACCACAGTAAACAGAGATAATATCACTTGGTATAATTTGGTATAGTAATGCACCTTGCAAGATGCATATTATGCTTCTCATAGCATAACTAGATTGGGCTGAGATTCTACAAAATCTGGATTTCTTGGTTGCTGAAATTAACTTTCCAAATGTGAGTCAATGGTATTCAATTTGGAAATAATCAGGCTATCTGCCCAAGTCTGCAGGTAGCCTGAAACACTGATGCTCCTATCGCCTATGAAGTGCAGTCTTAACTCAAAAGAATAATATTGACAAGAAACAGTTGTATAAACTCATGATCATTTAAGAAGACAGAACAGAGTAGACAGCAGGAGTGAAGCATACTCCTTCCTACCTCTCTAGAATAAGCATCATAGGAGAGAGGCAAATGACTAGAACCTCTTGGTTGATATAGCATAGGATTGAGGATGAAAGTTCAGCTCTCTAGGGCTCAAAGACTGATTCTCAACCAGGATGCCTAGGCACCCTGAGGTGCTGTGAAGTGTGAAGAGATAAATGAAAGCTCAGGCTCGCCTCCAACTGGCCACTGCCTCACTCCCACTCTCTAGTGCCCTCGCAAGGAAATAACACTGTAATAAATACTTTTTAAATGGAATGCTGCTCAATTCACAAAAATGTATGGAGCAGTGCCTCAGGTCTAAAAAGATTGAGAACCACTGGATTAGAATATGGAGGTTACACCCTTTTTAGCATGCGTAAAGGCTTGCATGTGGTATTCCATGATGAACAAGTTCATGACAGCAACTCTAGCTTTTTTAGTCTGCTTCAAATTAGACAACTGGAAGTGTCCTTAATTAAGCCCCACTGAATTTTAATACAAGGAACAGATTTTAAACCCCAGATATTTCACTTCTTGCATATGGCAGAACTCCTGATTGGTACAAAAAAGGGAAAGAGATTTACTAATAACTGTTAGCCAAAATGACTAATGTTAGCACCATGAGAAGAGAAGTAGATAGATACTATAGAAGTTCCTTCCCTCTCGCCTGTTGTAAAGAAAAACCAAGGGATGGCTGGATCTACTCTGCCCTTTGCATACTCAGTTAATGGGGCACAAAAACATCTAGGGCACAGCATCAGCACTAAAGAATTTTATTATCCAAAATAATCTAATCTTGTTCATGTATGTGCCAGAGTAGAACTTGAACATTGACAGTAAAAAAAAAATATTAAAACCTCAAAGGCTTTAAACATTTTTGCTTTATTTAGCCACTTAAGTGTATGGAACTGGTTAATGTACTTGAGATTTATAAAGACAAACCACGTACTGTTTTTTCCCTTGTGTACAAAATTCATAAACACAGATATAAATGAAAGAATTGCATTAGCTTTAAGATCAATTTAGATGAAAAAATCCAGCTGATCTTTCTTAAAGCCAAATGTGAAGTATCATTGTAAACAACTTCAGAGTTGCTTCCATCATGCACAGTGAAAACGTCCCCCTCTCTCCTCACACATACACAAGATCTAACCACGACATTACAGGGAATGGGAAAAACATTAAAGAGAGGACCAGATTATACTACCAAGCATGTCAAAATAAATACACCATATTTACTCAAATATAAGACGACTCTGAATAGAAAACACCTTCTCCCTACTAGAGTCTATACATGAAAACTATAAATTTGTTATACTTTTCAAGGCTTATTTTCCCTTCATGATGATTTGGGAAAAAACCTTATCTTGGATTTCAGTGAAAATAGTACCACTAAACGAGTGACAGTGTCGATTAACATAATGGTAAAGTGACTTTCTTTTAAGAAAAAATTAAAATGAAAGAAAAAAATTGGCTCTAGACTGAATGCATATTAAGTATATTAAAAGATTCTTTCATCCCTATCCTGAAAAAAGCCAGTATTTAATTTTTTTTCAAACTTTTAACAGCTATGCCTGCAGGTTCTATGGGTTCCAGGGAAAAATCCCTCAAACCCAAATCGGATAAGCTTCTCACTTGCTTGCAGACATTTAAAATCAATCATCACTTTAAACTCAGTGCGTTCCCCCGCACCAAGCCCAGCGCATGCCCAGAAGAGGCAGCGCCTTAGTTGGATCTGGCTTGCCTGATGTCTGTATAGACTGTGCGCTTTAGTTGGGCTTTTTTTTGGTGCTTTTATCTAATAGCTGATTGAATCAGCTTTACCTAAAAGCACCAAAAAGCCCCACTGAACCACCCAATCTATACAGATGCTGCACAGCCGGGTCAAAGCAACACATTGCTTCTTCTGGTAAAATAGGGGCTTTTTTAACATCTGTAAACACCAATGCTAACTTTTTAAAAATAAATCTCAGCACTGCAACAACTTTGCTTATAGCTAAATAGTTAAAACAAAACTATTGTACCATTTTCATGTGATCTTGAACAAAACAGGCCAAAAACATGGTAGAACTGCAGTGCTCTCTCAATCAGTACAAGGAGACCAATGCCATTTAACCACCTTGCTATACCTACTTTTAAGGTTAAATGACAACGCTAAAAGCATTAGTGCTAGTTCTACTCTGCCATTGTCGCTACCACAGCACTAGTGCTACTGTAGCTTTGGGAGACTTTCCACATAAATATGTAATAATTCCTAAGCAAACATCCTGCTACTAGGATGCTTTTATAGTAGATTTCACTTTCCTCTAAAATTTCCTAAATCAACTGAAAAATTTTGTACTGCTAAAGAGCCCAGTCTGGTCAGTCTAAAAATCAGTCTAAAATAATGATTCATTTCGTACACTCTGAAACACGTGCTTTGTCACCAGAATAACTCATTTATTAAACTCTCAAACAGTAAAGACTTTAAATTTGACAACATACTTTAAAAGCAATTAGAATATCTGATGAGGCATGTACCATACTTACCATTAGCAACAAAATTCAAAGGCCAAAATTGATGTATTAAGTTCCTGGGGGTTTCTTGTTTGTTTTGCTTTTATTAATAGTTACCAACACACTACTTATATTCTTGCCATCACAGTGATGGCATAAAAATGTATTTAAGATGTTTTATTGCCTCTTACCCTGCATAATCCACATCTCTAGGATAGTTTAACAAGCGAAGTCCTTGTTCCATCTTGCGCAAACTTCCCTTTAAGTCTCCTGTAGCCATTTGTTAAAATAAAGCTCTTCTTTTGGCTTATTAAGCAAGCTGAATTCAGGATATCCTTCTCCTTAGGAAAAAAAAAAAAAAAAAAAAGAGACAATTATGAAGTGCAGTAATATTACCAGTGAGGTATATACTTTTTATTCTAGACACTGCTCTGTTTGACAGTATATAACATTTCCTAATATGATATTCAGCCAAGAAACTGTACAAATTAATATCTGTCATCTTATTAATTCCACTAAGTCTGCCAGCAAACTAGAATAAATACCACTAAAAAGGAGTTTAACTTCCCTGGTTGGGTTCTCCCTTTGCAATTAGATAGTTCTGCTGGAATTAATACCTATAATTTATCTATTCTTGGGAAGTATACCACTGAAGTTTGAAGAGAGATCCATAAAACCAGACTGTTTCTTGGAAACAAAGGAATTTTTAACAGGCAGAAGAGATTGTAAGAAAAATAGGCACAGAAGACGGTAAGTCAGAAGTGAGGGGCACTGGGTCAAGATTGGCAGTCGATGTTTGCAAATGGGCTCTGATACAAAAAAAGGTTGAGAATCACTGCTTTAAATGACACAACAAACATCTAGAAAAGTAACTGACAGAACGGCTAAAGCAGGAAGAGGCAAAATATGCTCCATGGGTAGGCAATTTCACCCAGTCCACCAGCACCCATGAATTGATTTTACCCTGACCAAGCCGTGCACTTCGTGCAGGTCCTGGGACTCCTCTGGAAGTGGAGGGGAGCCCTGCCCCATTCTTCCCAGATGAGTACCAGGACTTGCACATGGCATCAAGGAACAGGGAAAGCTGCTGGCTCCTGCACTATCAAGGGAAGGCCTATGCGATGGAGTGTTGGGAGCTACATGTGCACCACTGGGAGCCCTGCATGATAGATACACACTGGCCTAGCAGCATTCCTTGCCACCACATGCAACTTCCTGACTGGAGCCACATGCTGCCAGGTGGCAGCACCTGACATGAGCACTCCAAGGGCTCACTGCCTGCTGCTGCCACCAGCAACAGAAACTGTGCACCATGGTGGGCAGGTAGTGTGTGGGAGGCGGGTTCCCAACCTCCACCTTATACCCCAGAAACCCCACACACCTACACCCTGCCCCCACAATATATATACACCCCTGCAGCATACCCTGCACCCCCGACACGCAGCCACATCCCCTCACAAACCCCACACCCACACATCTCTCCATACACACAAACCCACTACCTCAATCACACTCCACACAATATACAAGATTAAGACTTTGAACTATTATACAGTCACCTCTATATATACTATGTAAAACACAAATCATGTAAAAAAATATTTTATGTAATAACATTAAAATATGTTTTAGGAGGTGTTTGACTTTTAGTATACGATTTGTTTTATTTCTGGTTTCAAGATGGCAAACCCTCCCTCCCAAAAGGAATACTTTTGGGGGCAAGGAGCAAAGATCAGGGGTTAGGGGTGGGACTTATGGTCCCAAGATGATGACCAGGGGGCAGGGCACCTGTCAAGGGATGGGGCTACTCTTGCAGCCGTTGACAGCTCACAAAAACTAATTAAGCAGGCCTTCAGCCAAAATAATTGCCCAAACCTGTGCTAGAGACAGATTTGCCAGAGGAATATGCCACGCCACAAGAGGGGCATAAGCTTTCATAAGCAACAGGAAAAAAGGAAGGAAAGAAGAGATGGCACTGCTGAGAGAGACAAAGGTGGTAAACAAAATGGTAAAACACCGAGGTTATAGAAGCTAGCCCAAGTAATGAGATAAGCGTGGTCTCTGTGTTGACCATACTTAACACAATCAAGACTTCTGAAGATTTCTTTTTTGCAATTTTGCATTCAAGTTTGTTTTTAAGAGCCGCTACTCTAAAGTCAGTGGTGCAATGTCAGGGGATTAAGCCCACAGAAACTATTAACGTATGTTGAGCTCACTTAATGCATCGATTAATGCGGGGCAGACAAAATATGGCCCATGGGCCAGATCCAGTCCACAGGGCCCCTAAAAAATATAAAAAATTAATATTAATCTGCCTCAGCAGCAAGTCAAAGGAGCCAGGGGTAGTAGGACCTAGGGGAAACCTCAGCAGGACTGAACAGCCCAGCCCTACCCACACCTAGCCATTTCACTCACTTCCTGCCCCCACCCTGCTCCACACCAGACAGGGGAGCACTGGGCCACGCTGATACAGGGTGTGTATGTGTAGGCAGGGACAAAGTCCCACACACACACACACAC
>JAGPOW010000290.1:9998518-10035029 GCA_030014935.1 Caiman crocodilus
AACCAGCTTCCTAGGGAAGTTGTTCTTGCTCCTTCCTTGGGCATCTTTAAGAGTAGATTAGATGGGTACTTGGCTGGGGTCCTGTGACCCTGGCACTCGATCCTGCCACTGGTGAGGGGTTAGACTAGATGGCCTGGCTTAGGCCCCTTCTGATCCTAGATACTATGAAACTATGAAGACTACAAAAACAAGGGTGGGGTGGATAACCTTGACCACTTAGTCCCTATGACCACCTGCAGATGGAAAAATCAACAGGTGGCCAATGACACTAATTTTCTATATGCTGGATGCAGTTGCCATTGTGAGCCTCATCATTTGGCTGGGCCACAACACGAACTAGAAGCAAAGACCACATTTAAGAAGACAGCACTTTTTTCTGCAGGAGCTTGGAGAATAGTTGATCAATGGAAAAATAAAACAAAGAATGATGGATACATTTAATCTGTCTAAATTCATTAAGTCTGGTATGACTTCCCAAAATTACAAATTGCCATGGAGCATTCTGGTAGAACCTTCTGCGAGCATGAGCCAACGTTGTGCTTTTTGTCCAAGGACAGATGACTGTGAAACCCGGAAACAATGCAAAGATTGTAAGCGATCTGCTTGTGTGCACCACAGTACAACACTGCCGCTTTGTGAGGAATGCAATATTTACTTAAAACAGTTAGGAAATGTTTTTTGGAAGCAACTGTTAGTTTGAAAACAGTGTGAACTGCCGACTTGGCAAATTGTTCATTCAGGTTTTGAAACTCTAAAAAAAAAAGTTTAAATTTTTTCACAGTTTTAGTTAAATAATATTTTGGGTTCAGAGAGTCGTAAACACTCTTTCAAACACCAAAAGTAATAAATAGTTTTTGGTACATTTATACTGTTGTCACTGGTTCCATTTTGTTCATTCAGGTGGAGTAACAAGTTACATCATGAGACCAACAGCAGTTAAAGTTCCATGAGAATGGATGAGGGTTAAAATAAAGCTATGCACACCATGAGTTGCAAGTAATACCAACTACATACATTTTATTAATTAATATTATCTAAGTGCTTAATTCAACTATAAACTAAAATATCTTATGCAAGTAAAGCTATGCACAAGACGAACTGTAACTAATACCAACTTTATACACTTTAATAAAGGACATTAAAAAAAAGGAGTTTCCTGAAACTGAATGCTAACCTTGAGACAGTTCATGCTAGGTATTAAATGCAAGCATGCTGCACCTACTTGCAGAAGTTGCAGACATTCTCTGTTTCTGTGCGATGAACATTTGCACCTACACTGAGGTGGCACGCTGAGTGTCCACCAAGTTTGTTGGAATGCTGAGGCAGAGTCTTGTCAAGGAGTAAAGATCTGGAAACAGGTCACAGAGTTCCAGAACCCAGGCACTGGGCACCCTTTGACAAAGCTCAGGTAAGCAGCACATTCAATGTCATTCTCTTTCCCCCAACTCAGGATTGTTTTCAGTAGCTTTATGTCTAAACTTAGTAAAGGCATCTTGTTGGGGTCTAAAACACAAACAGCACTAAGGAAGGGGGCAGCAGGTTGTCTGAATAAACCAGCTCTGATGGTTCGTACCTGTAGTATTGGTTCCACTATGCAGCTATTGCCAGGAACAGGTTCCTTCTCAACTGGTTTTCATGAGGGCAGCTTAACAGTTCTTGCAATAACTTGTCTGCGACCCAGTTTATCAAATCCATCAGCTTGTTGTGTACATGGTGGATCACAGCCTGCCAGCCTTCAAAACACATCAGGACCTCCATAAATCAGTGGCACTGTCAGCCACAAACATCACTTGATCTTGAATATCACCTCGAATTGTGAAGCTTAAGCATGCATTGTGCACTGAATTTGCTTTCCAGTTCCTCACTCACCAACACCTGGTAGCACTGCATATACCTGGTGTGGTAACAGACTGCGCTGAACCAGGAATTCCACCGTATGAGCACAGGCTCTGGTAGCAGTGGCACAGTACCATGCGAGTCCCCACTTTGATTGGTGACGGACTCCCTGTACCAAACCTTACATCCTAGGAAGTACTTAAAAGCTTTCTTGAAGGAACACTAGGCTTTCCACATCAGGGAAGTGTGTGTGCCCAACATCACTTACTAGCGATAGAATATGAGCACTGCAGATAACATGAACAGCGTTGGGCAGCATTCCTCGAAGCATATTGGATAACTCCTTGCACATGTACATGGCACTGTCAGACAGGAATGCTGAGATCTTGTTAAATCTATACCATAGCTGACAAGTTTACCTTCACAATAGCTTGAGACAGTAGGAAAATTAGCAGATGTGACTGGCAGACAAGACTGGCTCAGCATGAAACAGGTACATCCCAGTCTGTCCAGCTTTCTGATACAAATAAAATGTGCAGCACGTAGTTATCTTGAGGGTTGGTTGCTTCAGCAGCCACAACGGAAAAGAAATCATACTCTGCCAATGCAGCCTTTTTGGACTGTACATGAGAAGCAATCACTGCAGGGAAATAGTCTTGGTGAAGCTTGATGGCATGAAGAAAACTTCCAGCATTTGGTACTTATTTGTTCAGGTAATCCCTTAACTTTGGATGATCGAGTTTCTCCAGTGGAATGTTTGCCATTGCAAAAGCATCCACAAGGGAAAACGCCACCTCTTCCCTTGCCATGCTACTTTCAGTGGTCCTTTTAAATCGGAAGGACACAGGAGTATGCACGCTGCAGCAGCGTATCTGTGGGCACTTGAAAAGCCAATACTAAAAGCCTACCACACTTCTCTGGTTGGCCCAAGACTGACTCCTGGACTGAGCCTACGTGAGGGTCTCAGCCTCTGATTTGTACCCTCAGCCTTCAATTTCCCCTGTGCTTTCCACCCTTTTTTGGTCTTGTAGCTTTTGCTCCCCTCCCCCCACAGCAAGCCTCTGCTTTTTCATGGAGCCTGCCTGAAATCAGAGTTCCTGTGAAAAATCACAACACTGCTATTTTGGTAGGTTCCTACCTATACACAGTGGTACTCAAACTTTGGGACTTGCAGGCCAGGTGACTGGTGCTGAGTTAGTTCACAGGCCAGATTGAGTCCTGTTTACCAGGATTGGCCATGGAGCCTGGCCCTACCCCCTTGTTGCCCCTCATGCTGGAATTTGGCCCAGGAGCTTGGCACTAAGGCCTTCTATCCCCATATGTCTGGATGGAGCCTTGTGGGGGTTGTCATCACTCCATCCTGCTTCTGCATGCTGGAATTGAGCACTGGGGGCTGAAATCACCTGTGCTTGACCCCGTGTGCTGGGATCAGGTGTCAAATCCAAAGTATAGGGCCCAGGAGTTTCCACAGGTCTGGAAATTTGGCAGCAAGGGAGATGTGGCACCATTCTAGCTCTGCCAAATTTCTGGAGTTAAAATAAAAAAATTTAAAAAGGAAACTACAAAACATTTCTCAGAGACAAGCCTATGAACTCCACTTCAACCTCCTGGATACAAAAAATCATGGACTAAATACAGACACTGGATTTATGACACATTATAACCTAACCTATCTGACATCTGACTCCCCAGGTACCTCTCCACTATTTAACTGCTACATTCATCCTCCTTCTACCCAGCCTGTCTCTCACACACTGACTCTTCAATTTATATCTTCACTGACTGCCTCTCTTACATGCATACCAGCCCAGTCTCCAGCTTCTTTACTTCATTCCATTCAGGAAGAGCACACACCAACTGCAGAGACTTACTCAGCCTGACGAAGAGTTTTTAAACCCGAAAGCATGCTAAAAAATTTTTTCCAACTATTTAAGTTGGTCTAAAAAAAGATATCATATTCATCTGAAGAACCTCGTCTGCCTGGGGTTCAAATAGAAGTTCTTCTATTATGCTGGGGAAAAGGGCTAGCTTTGAGTCCTAAAGTGCCCATGAAGTAGCAATCTGAGAAGTCTCTGAACTTCACATTGGAAAAGACCCAGGTAAAAAAGGCCTGCTTAGAAACCGACTTCTTGTTGTCATGTTTTTCCTTCTTATGTCCAAAATGTTTTCCCTTCATAATTTGTACTTGCAAGAAGGTGAAAAGAGGGAATTAATATCAATCAACTGTTGCTGTGAGTCTGGGTGGTTCTACAACTTTCTCAGCTGGCAAAATCATCTTCCACAGTGGTTTTACCATGTGCACCTCTGGACATATTTCCACTTCAGAGTCTCAGTCTATTTGTCTGCAGATCTGCAAGGAAAACCAAGGAGTTGAACAGACCTCTGGAAGCTTCTGAAGATGTACAGTCACTCATCACAAAACTCATGTTCCATGAAAGGAGGAAAAACCAAGAGATGTAGATAGTTTCATAGTTTCTAGGGTCGGAAGGGACCTGAACAGATCATCAAGTCCGATCCCCTGCCCAGGGCAGGAACAAGTGCTGATATCATAATACCCCAGCCAGCTATATATCTACTTTCCTACCTTGGGGGTCTTCAAGACAGGAAAGCACCACCTCCCTTGGGAGCCCATTCCAGAGCCTAGAAGCCTTAACCATAAAGTAATACCTCCTGATATTAAGCCTGAACCTACTCTCAATCTATTTGTGGCCATTATTCCTTATTACCCCAGGTGATGCCCGGAGGAACAGAAATTCATTTATTTTCCATTGGCCCTCCCAGTGAGTTTATAGCTGGCCACCAGATCCCCTCTCAGTCTTCCCTTGGGGAGGCTGAATAGATTCAGGCCCTTCAGTCTATCTTCGTAGGGCCTGCTTTCCATTTATCTTTTATGGAAAGCCTGCTGCCCCCCCTACCATGAGAATGGCCCTCCGCTGGACGCTCTGAAGGTTAGCCACATCCCTCTTGAAGCGTGGCGCCCAGAACTGAATGCAGTACCCCAACTGCGCCCTGATCAGAGCCACATAGGGGGGGGGGAAGGATCACCTCCTTGGACCTGCTTGTGATGCATCTGTAGATGCATGACAAAGTGCGGTTAGCCTTACTGACCACTTCCTTGCACTGGCAGCTCATGTTCATCTTGGAGTCAACATTGACTCCAAGATCCCTTTCAGCCACTGTGTTGTTGAGAAGGGTGTTCCCTAGCCTATAGGTATGTTGCAGGTTCCTTCTCCCTAGATACAGGACCCTGTGCTTGCCTGCATTGAATTTCATTCTATTCTCATCTGAGATCCTTCTCCCTCCTTTTCTTCAAGATTTTGTATTCTCAGATGGCAATAACTACTGCAACGCTTCAGCAAAGCCAAGATTAGAACCCAGGAACTGTGCAGTTTCAACCTCTGAAACAGCCCATTTAAATGAAAATACATTTTCAGTTTTAAGTTTCTACTCAACATCTGAGAAAGACTTTCGGTTCCTTCTTCAGAAAAGTTTGAGAAAGCTTGCATTTAAGGAACTGGATCACTAGACTACCCTGATAGTAACTGGCAGGTCTGGGTTTGACCACTAAGCTGTAAGCAAACTGACAGTGTATCATTAAAGATGCATGACCCTTTCTTCACAGCAGAAACAGACTTGCATATCCCCCACCCTTGCTTCCAACACAAATGCCTTGTCCTCTGCTACACATTGAAAACAGAAATTGGCCAACAGCTCACTGCTCCCAAACCCCAACTGAATATAAATGGCCTTTGGTTCAGGACTCTGGATATACTATTTGAAAAAAAAAAAAAAACCCAAGAAAAATTATTAGCAAACTGCCAAACTCCCTCTATCAATACTATGTGAACAGGTTTGCTTAAAAAAAAGAAGGAAGCAGGTTTCCAAAAGAAAAATTAAAAAAAAATCACATAGTAAAAGGGAGACCATTTGCAAATTACTGAAATTGGCAACTCAGAAAATAAGCAAAACAAAAGCAACTTTTCTTCATTTATCAGCAGTAGTTATGGCTAGTTAAAATGATAAATGTTCTATAATTCATTTGTTTAAGTGAGATTTTAAAATCTACCAGAAGTCCATAATTTTTTCTTGAATCATACTATTTTAAGGAAAGCTCGTTTTCTATCATTTATGGAAAGCTTTCAAAGACATGAACTCAGCATAACATCATTAAGTTTGATAGTCTTGAGTCCAGAAACAGAGAGTTCCAATGTCTCTTCTTATGCTTACTGCTTTGCCAAGTGACTTAAATAAGAACACAGTCAGTTCTGTAGTAATTCAGAAACTTTATACACAGAAGCAAAAACGTTCAAAATCATGTTGTTTGGGAAAACTACAGATAAAAGTGGTAGAAGGGAACTGGAGTTACTAGTAGGGGAGGAAGATTCCTCTGTATAAAGAGGCTCAGTGCAAGCAACAGCAAACCTGCCTTTTTCCTGCAGCAACCAGAAACCTTGAGGGTGAAAGTAACAAGGGGTGTTGTCTACACATGCCCCACAAGCACAGTTCTTACTGCACCATCATTTTGTACTTGCTTTAGGGAGAACTAAACGACAGCGCAGTAACAGCTACTACTGCACCATCCAGGAGGCGCATGGTTATTTTTAACAGCTCCATCACCACAGTGCTATACATAACAAGGTAGCTCATCACTACAGTGACGTAGCATTGGTGTCATGGTTTGTGCCGGTTGATGCTATGTCGCCACAGCAGTGAGCTATGTCACCGCAGTGCATCACTTCAGTGACATAGCATCACATGTAGACACGCCCAAGGAGTTCTCCCCTGTGATATTCAATACGAGAGTAAACAGGAAAGACCTATTTTTCACACATCATTTGCGGCACCCAGAAGCCCCTGGAAGGGCAACATAATCATTCACACTGACTTCTGCTTAGTGGGCCTGAGACTTTAAGGCTGAGTTCCCATTACAAAGTCTGGAGACAGCATGCAAAATCCCCAGCTACTAGTAAACCTGAGCAGACGTTGCTTGCAAAGGCCATGCCAGTTCAACATCTTTATATATCCTTTGACTGATAGGTTTTGTCTTTCTGTTGGCATGTATCTAAGAGTTTTTCAAAACTTGGGAAACAATAGTCAACTTTCAACAATACAACTTTAACAGCAAGGTGCTATTAATATTTTTTTGCTAAAAATTTCAGGAGACAGCTCAGATTGCCCGCTGGGGTACTTCAAACACCAGGCTGCTGTACTGAACCCAGCCTTCAGATGCAAGTTTAGTGGAGCTAAGGAGCATCCAGATACTTGTCTCCCACTCAGGCATCACTAGCACAACACAAGGTGATAGTATTACTTCTTGCGGTGTCACACCTGCAGATCCAAGCACCGGTCTATCACATCTCCCCAAAAGGTTAAGTATACCCTCACCAGAGCATATGCTCTAATATAAAACTAGTTTTAGAACTGCATTAGAGAAGAGCAAACAGCATAGATTTCGCGAAGGAACTTCCTGACTATAAATTACTTAGCTCAAAAGAAACAGACTAGACGAAAATACTGTAAGGTGCATACATAACTAGTTGGATCATCGTATTCAATAAGTAGTCATCCATGGCTCAACATCTAATTGACAGAAAGTATCAAGTGGACTTCCCCAGCCATCTGTCCCAGGTCCATCATGGTTAGGGACCTACCAAATTCATGCCGGAAGTGGGGTGTCCAGCAGCTCCTTTAATCTTTCATATTCCCCCATGTGTCCCTCCCTACCCCTTATTGGCAGAGGGGCCCCACCACTCACTCCTGATTGACAGCAAAGTGAAAACTATGGTGTTAAACATGGTGTGGTTTTTGCCTCCCCATCACTCACCAACAAGCATAGGTGCTCCTGGGGCCCCTCAGCAAATCAGTAGTGAAAGGCAAAAATGGTACCATTTGAAACTGAAGTTTTAGCCTATCAGGAGCAAGCTGCAGGTGTAGCCCCTCCACCAATCAGCAGTGGAGGGGCATGTGGTGGAACCTCAAGATTAAAGGAGATGCAGTGCACCACACTTCTGCTATGAACTTAGTAGGTCCCTAGCTATGGTTTACATCCTCATTAATGATCTGTACAATGGGTCTGACTGCACGCTTAGCAAATTTGCAAATGGGTGGAGTTGCATATAACTCCAGAGGATAGGGCAAGGATTCAGAATGACCAGGACTAACTGCAGAAATTCTCTATAATCAAGCAGATAAGAATCAACAAGGAAATGCAAAATCTGGCAATTGAGATGAAATAACTGCATGCAAAAAAACAGATTGGAAATGACTGGCTGGGCTGCAGTATGGCAGAGAAGGACCTGTTTACAGTAGACTGTAAGCTGAATGAGCCAAGCATGCTCTTGCAGCAATAAAACATGAAAGCATACTAGGCTATATCAACAGGAGTGAACCTTGCAAATCAAGGGAAGTGATTCTTCTACTCTCTTCACTACTGGCAAAGGCTTACTTGAAGTACTGTGTCCAGTTTTGGGTCCCTTACCTTAAGAAGTTTATTAACAGTTGGGAAAGAATCCAGGCCAAAGCAATAAAAATGATTAGGGGCCTAGGATTTAATAACATTCTTCAGCTACCTAAAGGGTAATAACAGAGGGTGGAGATGGGCTTTATTTCATGACTGTAGGGGAGAGGGGACTAAGAGCAATGGCATCAAGCTTCAGCAGCAGAAATTTAGGTTGGAGGTTAGGAGAAAATTTCTGAATATAAGTGTGGTCAAGAATTGGAACAGGTTACCTAGAGTCAATCCTCCAAGCCTGGGAATTTTCAAGCGCAGGTCAGACAGATACTTAGCTGGGATAGTTTAGTCACGGACAATCCTGCCTTGAGCAGGGGGCTGAACTAAATGAGCATATGAGGTTCCTTCCAGCCCTTCTTTCCTATGATCCTAAAAAGTGTTAGTGCTCAGCAAAAATAACAAACATTTGTGCTTATGACCTCCTAATTTCCATACCCTTCCTGAGAATCCTCAGGATCTTGATAAATTTCCTCCAGGAAACTTAGGATGATTGCACATTCTTCTGCTCCTGTTCAATATTTTCTTCCTGACAGTGGTCTACTCCTTATAGACATAGATTTGAGCGTTCTAATTAGTCTTGATTGTGAGTCCCAGCATAAGAACTCATGCCCTGGCTCGACTGAGTTCAAGTGCACAATCCTGCTTGCTTCAAAACAAGAAAAGTAGAAATAATTTGACAACAGTCTTTGGAAACTGGCTGGATGACTTTCTCCGTGTTTGTTCTCCTCAAATTGAGTTAGGCATTACAACCAGGCTACCTGCCAGTTTAAACTGACTCTCCACATGAGATGCAACAGAAAATCATATGAAACTTGGAGATTGTACACAAAAATCAATTTTTCCTGGTGTTCCCAAGCTGTCATTATGTCAATTCCAAGTTAAAATTCTGGAAATTATAAACAGTTATTAAGATAAATTATTACAAATCTGCTTTATACGCATGAATACATGAAGAAACTACCATGTTAGAATACTGGTAATGAGGCAGCTAAAAAATGCCTTAAAACTAGGGGTGCACCAAATAAAGGGCTCCTATACACATGCAGGGAGCCTGCTCCAATGCACTGGAATTCCAGTGCTTTAGAGCAGAATCAGTTGAGTCTACTTGTGTAAATAAGTAGTGATAAAAAATGACCAAACGCCAGCAAAATGTGCTCACTGCAAGGGGAAGCAGCAAGTGCAACCCAAACAGCCACGCAAAGCATGCATGCTGCAAGATCCCCAGCTCATGCTGCTTAGAAAGCGCGCGAATGAAGACCCAATCTGATTGGCTGTTGGGGCAGTATAAAGGGCAAAGCCTGGGAAAGGAAAGGTGGGACCACACACAGCATCAGGAGGACTGATCACCCTCATCAAAGTCCTGCGCCCACGGTTCCCCCTCCCCTCGGGCGCTCCCTACAGATATTCTGCAAGCAGAACGGTTTAAGAGCTCTCAAGTTCCCATGGTCTTTCTGGTTGCAGGGTTGGCTGTGAAGTTTAAGGGAAGTGCCGGCACGGAGTGAGGTACGCACCGCTGAAGTACCCCAAAGCGGAGCAAGGCATTTAGGTGTCTCATGGTGTGGTTTCACACAGCTTGTATACGGTCTATTTAATTTGCAAGTAAAGTATTTCTTTTCTATATCGGCTAGGAGTCTCTCTTGTGGGACGGGAAAAGAATAAGAAACAGGGGACCACATTCCTGAACCCTTTCATCCCCGGCCTGTCCGGCTGGAGGTTAAGCCTCCTCACATGGCGTCACGAACAGGATGCACGGGGAAAAGGGGGAGCGAAGGAGACCCTGACAAATTGGTTAGGCACTGCCCATTGGGAAATCATCATCAGCCCCCGACCACAGATGCAAGTACCCTGCAAGCTCACGTGGCATAGTACCAGAGAGGACGGAAATATGAAGGGGCTATGTATCCATCGGCCCAACTGAGGACAGCGAGTAGCTGCTAAAGCAGTGCGTCATATCCAACCTCACCCCCACAGCTTTGGGATGCATTCTCTCTAGTCCCATGGTTCTTTACCACCCACCTGAAGTGAGGTCTGAAGGCCAAGGGTACAAGTGAATATGACCCTGAAAAAGAGCATGATAAGTGCCTACAATACTTAAAGGAGGGGACCAACTGTGAAATAATCCCCAATAAGTTTAGATGCCCTGATCTCGAACCCGGAGGTGTAGAGAACGAGATCTTGATATCCCTCCGTGAAAATCTTGAAGCTAACGGACGAGACGCGACAGGGTGGACAGGGAAAATGATTAATGCTTTATTTTGGTCAGTAACTACTCTACTGCGGCACATGGCAAACCAAGCTGGTGTAATAGATACGCTGACTTGGGGAACCATGCAGCAGAGTGTTTTGCAGATTGAGCAGCCGCTTGAAGATGGCGCCGCAGAAGAGGAGAGGGGTGTGGCCAAGAAGCCATAGAGAGGAAGCTGTGATCTTGGCGAAGCCCCATCAGCTCCGTTTGAGGAGCCGCCTTCATACGGTACCCCACTGGGGCTGTATTCAGTTTCATCCGTTGACGTGGATGCGCCCATCCTACAAGTGAACCCTGTAGCTATAA
The DNA here is from genome assembly GCA_030014935.1 of Caiman crocodilus. NCBI lineage: Eukaryota > Metazoa > Chordata > Crocodylia > Alligatoridae > Caiman > Caiman crocodilus. The sequence goes on from JAGPOW010000290.1 coordinate 10,009,417, forward strand.
TAAAGACAGTTACTGATAGCACGGGAACTCACACCCTTACTACTCTCCGTACTCGTACAAGGGGAGAATTACAGGAGCTAGCAAAGGATACCCGATTGGTGCCAGGGTAAACATTAGTGAAGTGGCTAGGACGATTAATACTGGAACATGGATCAGAGTTAGTGGACTCCGAGGAGTGTACCACACTGATGTGCCAACCCGCATGGGGGGGAGGAGCATGTAGTGACACGACTCAGATAATACACAACAAAAACTAGCCAATTCCCCTGTGTGCTGCTGTGGTTCCAGTGCTTTTGACCCGAGCCCATGCCTGGCATGTGGATCCACCAAATACGCATCACCTGCACAGCTTCTATACGCGATAGCGGGAGCAAGTTATCTAACCTGGGATACGGGGCGCTTCCCATTAAATTTAACTCTACAACAGCATTTGGCCGCACCGATGGTGCAACAACCCTGGTAAGGTCCCTGTATCAGCAACAGCAGTAGAAGCTTGCATAGAAGTTTATGGAGGTATTAACACACCTATGTTTCGTTTCTTGTTACATCCATTAACAGACAGACCAATAGGAAATGTCCTGAGTAATTTGGGAAAGCTTACTATAGCTCAAAGAATGGAACCTACACTTACTCCACCAGTAGCAGTACAAGCAGCTGGAATGTGGAGAGCTGCACCTAACAGGCCTCAAACTGATTATTGGCTATGAGGACAACCACCAGATCACACATTTGAAGAGCGCGCCATATTTGCGTTCCTATTGAGAAGGAGCGGCCTGACAAGAAATCAACTCCGTAAGTTGGAAATTGAGGGGCAGAAAAGATTGGTGCGAAGTTTAGGCTTCAAGCCTGAACAAGAACTCGACAGCAAGAAAAACCAGTAGCGGCCATTGGTGCGGGCAGTGATGGCCAGCATATTGATGATGAGCACCCTTATGGAACCTATGACGTAAGTGCCACTGCAAACTCCACTCCTACACCTACACACTTTTTACTAGACACGGGAGCCCCAGTAAATGTAATAAGACCTAAGACACCTCATGTCAAGACATCTAGAGTTATTTTTGTACAAGAGCTAAACACAACAACATCTACACCCGTAGTCAAATTCTGGATCAATGGAAAGGTCCTGCATGGAGTCTTAGGGGGCATAAACATTCTAGGTATTCCTGCAATTAGAGCATTGGCCCTAAAAGAGGTCATATATTCAGCACTTCCATTGACTGTCACACCAAACATAAAACATCAGCCAATGTTAACAAATCCCATGCCCTGGCAATACCAGCCAATTCCAACATGTGCAAATTTACAGTCCCAGATCCAAGATCTTTTAGCTGACTTATGCAAACAGGAGTGCATCCAGCCTGTGGAATCCTCTACATATCTATCGGCTGAACGGGGTATCCCAAAAGCAGGAAAGCCCACAGAGGCGCGTCTAGTAGTAGACTACCGAAAGGCAAATCAACATTGCAAACCCCTCCAATTACCCGCTAAACAAACTGTCACAGATATCCTTAGCAGCATAACTGAAATGCAGAGACATGAGAAGTGGTTTGCCACTACGTTAGATTTAAAGGACACGTTTAATTCAATCCCTATACATGACCCTCATGGTATTCTCAATGTGTGTGTGGGTGGACAAAAGTTTTCTTGGAAAGTTTGCCCACAGGGTTACCGCAACGCGCCAGCATTGGCAACTGCGGCAATGAACAAAACAATTGAGAGCTTCACTCGCCTCCACCCAGAAACAGCAGATGTTTGAATCTGGACTTATGTTGATGACATAGTTGTTACGGGACATAATGACTCTGCAGTCCACACTGTCACAACAAACCTGAAAGTCTACTTGGAAGACCAGGGATGGACGGTAAGCTCGACTAAATCCATGACTGAACCATCCTCTGACAAAGTTCTTGGGGACGAGATTTACGGGACGATGGCGATCGGGGACAGCACACAATGCTACCCCCGAGTTATCTCTATCTTGGCCAACTACAAAAGCAGATTTTCAAGGCCTGCTGGGCCAAATGAATTGGTTCCGTCATTTCGTGACACCGCCACACTTAAAAGTCCTTCAGAAACTGCAACAACAAATTCGTAAAGAGGCACAGCGTAAAGCCCCATGAGATCAGCGTGATCAAACTGCATTAGGAAAGGTCATGAGAGAGGTTAAAGAGATGTGTTTAATCACACCTCCTGCTGGCAACCCTTTGATAATTCATGTAGGTTACACTGCAGAACATATTTGGTTCACAGCCAGCGATAGTGAAACAGAAAACCTTGCATATACTGGTCACCGCACACTTCAAAATTACCAACACTGATATGGTTGTCTGGGAAAGATTATGCTTGCAGCTCAGCTGGGAGAGCATCCTGCAGTGAACCCAGGTGTACTCGTTGCTCCTGGTGGAACCATACTGGAATTACTTGACCCCAGTAGAGTGCACCCAGAATATCAAGGTACGCTAAAAACCTGGAGTATTTTAGTCCTCAGTCATCAGTATTACTGGTCAACGTGGCAAGTTGTAGATGGAGAAATAACTACAGCCATCGAAGAGGACAACTCTGTTGTGCCACAATTATATGGGACTACATCTCCAGTGTGGATAGCTTCAGATGGCACATCCTGTGGAGATGGAGGTTATGGATACTACTGTGATCCTTGTCATGATTACAAGCTTCAAGCAGCTTGCCCGGAAGAATTAGTCCAGGCATCAGAACTGAGAGGATTTCAGTTAGCTCTTGAATATAATCATCAACACCATGACGGAACACTTCCTGTGCCCGTTATAGCTGTAGATTCAGAGTATATATACAGAATTGTCACTGGGACAGCACAAGTGAGAGAACATGCAGACCTTTGGGACGAGGTTAAGACAGTTTTGCTGAAGTTTTCCATCCGTCCTCTGATCAAACACACTCAATCCCATCGGACCGACACAGACCCAGTACACACTGTAATAGACCAATCGCTAGCCCACCACGAACCTGGGATCCAAAAAGAGATACCTCAGCTACATGTTGCGAATGTTGTCGATACCAATCCGGTCCTGACATGGCTTCACAAACATTGGGGACATCCCAGAGAACAAAGAAAGCACAAGCCCGATGGAAAGAACAAGGGAAAAAGGGCCTGACTATAGAACAGTGGACAAAAGTGATCCAAGCTTGCTCTGCCTGTACACGAGAAAAGCCGATGCATCATAGACACCAGAAGGACACTTACAACCCAATATACTATGCCCCGGGAAAAGCGTGGCAAGTAGACTTGCTCGGACCACTTCCGGGAGCCAAACCCCCAAATAAAGGACTGGCAATCATAGATCTGGGGACTCGACAGATCCTCATCCTGCCAACAAGGAAGACTGTCACTTCTGCAATCCAGGGATGCCTACAGCTTGCTTTCGCTCACTGGCAAGTCCCTCACATCATACACTCTGATGGGGGACCACACTTTAACTCTAAGGGCTTAAAGCGATTCGCAATGGAATACAACACTCAATGGCATCACCACTTACCCTATCATCCGCAGTCCAATGGTGTCGTAAAGCGACAGATAGGGTTATACAAAGAACAACTGAGACTAAAAGAGAATGGATCGTTCAAGAACTGGACTAAGCATAATAATGACGTGCTAAATGCAATGAACGCAACCAAGACCTTGTGGGATAAACACGATCCAGTATCACATCCAACTTGGAAGCTGTGTTACTTGGCGCAAGAGGCACTATGGCTGGCCATTCCCACAGCAAATAGCAAACTTCCAAATCCAGTTCCTGGTGTAATACTCAAGCCTGGCGAGTACCCTAACACCTACGTAATCTCTCTTGAAGCAGTCTCACCTGCACGCACCATCTTAGCTCATCATAACTGGCTAAGTTGATGCAGCTTAGTTATTAATGAATCTTAAGTTTGTTTTCCAGCCCAAGATGATACGAGGCTGCTGATGCTTGATGTGGTGCGGAACATCGACACCTGCCGTCGTGAGCGAACTCACCCGTGACGGATCCTGATTGAAACAAGAGGACCAGATATCATCAAGATAGCTGGACTTTCTATGAAACTTTTATAGCATTGCTAAAATTAATAATGTTGTGTTTAATATGTTTGGTTAACATTGAAACCTAAAGGTTCCACAAGAAAGCTCTTAACCTGCAGGCATATCCTAGCATTTGGTCAAGGGGGCATACATAAATAAGTAGTGATAAAAAATGACCAAACGCCAGCGAACTGTGCTCACTGCAAGGGGAAGCAGCGAGTGCAACACAAACAGCCACACGAAGCATGCATGCTGCAAGATCCCCGGCTCATGCTGCTTAGAAAGCGCACGAATGAAAACCCGATCTGATTGGCTGTTGGGGCAGTATAAAGGGCAAAGCCCGGGAAAGGAAAGGTGGGACCACACACAGCATCGGGAGGACTGATCACCCTTACCGAGGTCCTGCGCCCACGGTTTCCCCCTCCCCCCCGGGTGCTCCCTACAGATATTCTGCAAGCAGAACGGTTTAAGAGCTCTCGAGTTCCCACGGTCTTTCTGGTTGCGGCATTGGCTGCAAAGTTTAAGGGAACTGCCGGCACGGAGTGAGGTATGCACCGCTGAAGTACCTCATGGTGGAGCGAGGCATTTAGGTGTCTCATGGTATGGTTCCGCACAGCTTGTCTACGGTCTATTTAATTTGTAAGTAAAGTATTTCTTTTCTACATTGGCTTGGAGTCTCTCATGTGAGGTGGGAAAAGAATAAGAAACAGGGGATCACGTTCCTGAACCCTTTCATCCCCGGCCTGTCCAGTTGGAGGTTAAGCCTCCTCTCAATTCCTCCTCGCACTACTGAAGCGTGGAAACTAATGTGCTCCAGAAGCCTCTATCATAACATGTATAAATATCCCCACACAGAAAAATGGTAGTGGGAGCTTTAAACTAAAGTTCATTTGATGAGCTTTAGCTCAAAGCACCCACCGCCATTTTTCAGGGCACATGAAGCTCCAAGCCCTTTTAATTAGCACAACTCTCAGAGTTAACTGAAGCACCCCACCACACACCACCCAGAGCACATGTACACAAGCCCAAAGATTTCCTTGTCCGATACCAACAGCTGATTATTAACCAACCATATCAGCCGATGCCAATCCAATCACTGATACTTATTAAAATGCCTTGCATTATTACACTACTGACATAAGTAAACCTCTTTTATTTGGCATTCTGCAGCAGCCTCCTACATCTCATATATTAATGTCTCCATGCTTAAAAATGGCTGTGGAGGTACTTGAACAAAAGCTTGCTGACTAAAGCCACTATTTTTAAGCCAATACATGAGACACTACAGCATTTTAATAAGAGCAGCTATTGGAGCCACTTTAAAGTGCTGCCCCTCCTACCTCAGAGCACATGTAAAAGTGCCCATGTCAGCTGCAGCATGCAGGACTGGCCTAGCAGGGCCAGCAACAGGCTGTGCAGAGCCCTTCAGCTCCTGCTTTTCTACATAATACCCTTGAACCCCAGCTAAGGCAACTGCCTGAGCCTGCCCAGCAGGACTGAGGGACAATCCCACAGTCCTGGCTGCCCAGGACTGAGTAGTCTCTAGGCCAGGCTCCCTACCAGGCAGGGCCATGGGACCATTCCAAGCTTGGAGAAAGCTGGCCACTCCTCTTCCACAGTCAGGTCCTGGGCACTGGACTCCAAAGGCAGGGAAAGAGCTCCTTCCACTCCTCATGCTGCTGCTACCAGGAGCAGGGGAAGCCTACATGGCTCTGGGAGGCTGAATGGATTTGGCCCCAACCCTGGGAAGGGCAGGACCCAGCTGAGGGGTCAGGGGAGGACCCTGCTGCACATAGAGGGAGAGCAGCTGTCTCCAGCCCTACCAGGTTCTGTCCCGGCCACTGGGGCGCAGACTCCCCAGGCATTGCAGGCTGAGGTAAGTCGGGCCAAGGCAGGCTGGGCCGCTCTACCTGCCTGTCTCCACCCCAGTCATGTCTCTGTGGCACTCACCACCTCTTACAGCCCCAGGACGCAGCCCATGCCAACACCTGGGACACTACACCGGCTGCTCTACTCCAGCCCACCAGCGAGGGGAAGGAGGTGGGGATGGAAAACAGCTCGGGCCCCTGGAGCAAGATTGGGCCCTCAAGGTATCATAGTATTAGGGTCAGAAGGGGCCTAGAGCAGGCCATCTAGTCTGACCCCCTGCCAATGGCAGGAACAAGTGTGAGGGTCACAGGACAGGTCTCCCTGACTCGCAGGAGGGAACCCAGGCATCTAGGGGTCCTGGCCCTGCGGGCAAGAGGGAACTCAGGCATCCGGGGCCCTGGCTAGAAGGCATAATTAACAGTAAGCATTATTAGCTACAATGGCCAAAAAAGCCAATAATGTCAATTATTAAAAGCCAAAAATTTTTCTTTCATCAGGGCTGATCCGATAGGCAACCAATATATCAGTACACCTCTACTTAAAACCTAATACCACTGTAGTTTGATGGCAGAGGCTGGGGTATTTCCACTGACTTCCTTAGATAACTTCATGGTAAAAATGTCTCTAGCAAAATTTTGCAGAATGATGGCTAACAAACATTAGTTACTCTGAAGTAAGAGGTCACACCCACTTTGACAAGCAAGATCAAGCCTTAGACCACCAATTCTCAACTGGAAGAGTATAGTACCAGGGGTACCTTGGGATCCTGCCAAGGATGTCACAGAGTGCAATGCAATACTAACACAGGCATGCAAATATAATTTACAAGGTAAGTCCAAAGACTTCAAATAGCAAGACATAGCATCAAAAACCTTTTACTTATCCTGTCATGGCTTTTCTGAGTTCTTTGCAAAAGAAGACTTGCCCTAATATTTTTCTGTAGTAAAAAAAAAAAAAAAAAAGTAAAGCTGACAATTTTCAAGGAGTGCTTCATGAGGGAGGGATCTAATGAGGGATGCCTCAAGTCTAAAAAAGGGTGTATTACCCCAAATGGTTCTCAGTCTTTTTGGATTCAAGGCACCTCTCCATAACTTTTGTGAATCAGGTAGTTATAAATTAGTTAAAAAAACTAATTTGTAGATATCACTGTTTACTTCCTGGCAGAAGAGATGGAGCATCATCTAAGCAGGGACAAGCCTGAGCCTGTGCTTATCCCTTAACACCTCAATTATCATCTCACACCTCATGGTATCCTTCATCTGATCTGACAATGAGGTGTCCTGGTACCCTGGTTGAGAATCATTGTCTTCGACTATTTCCTGTTAATATCACTAGTAGTTGCCAAAACAAAGTTCGAGTTGACCTCCAAGGCTACTGGTGTTTATCAGAAACTTGATCTGTCAGTTATAAAACATTTAAAGTCTGTCAACAAATTCAAGTCCCACATAACAAAGAACATCTGGCAGTTTCTTATCCAGCGGAACTTGTAAGGCCTCGTTGGAATACTAATCAACAGGTACTGCTCATAGAAAGGCTTTCCTCAAGCACTGGCCGGACTAGGCCTGACCAGCAAATCTGACTGATGCATGAATCTCTCACATAAGCAGAAGTTGTAATGTGGAAATGTGGTCAGGATGATGGTGGAAGATGTGCAATCTTATTGTGAGATGGATGGAAAGGTACTTGTGCTAGACACATGGGGTCCAGTGCTTGCACCATGATAAGGCTAGAATCACACTCAGATCTGGCCTGTTTGACAAATTACTGGGTCATGGGACTTAAGCCCACACAGCAATTTTAGCTCCCCTCTATCTTCCCCCCCACACTCCCCAGTTAATGAAGGGAGCTACTGGACATGTGCCAACTGATTATATGGAACAAATGAACAAAGCAAAAACAGGAGCAAAGGTCATAGGTTAAAAAATGAGCATACTGAGGTGGGACAGAGTAGAGCACACTGGACAGAGCCCACTGGCCTATGAATGAATTCAGGGAGCAAACACAACCCAGTGAAACTTTGCATGGAAGCATTAATGGAGAAGGGATAGGAAAGTGACCCTGCAGTTCCCTCAGATGTGAAAAAAGCCCGTGGTACAGGACAGTTTAAGACTGGGGTTTTCAACCCTTTTTTGGTCAGTGTACGGCAGTCGGTGGAAAACTGGGGAGTCCCCCAGTGGCTGTCCACGGGGGGAGGGTACCCCATATGTCCACAATGGCAAAACCAGAAGTGCTAGCAGCATGCAGTGCCAAAGCCAGAAGTGCCGGTGGCATATGGTGGTGGAAGCACCAGCAGCATGCTGTGCCAACAGAAACAAGTGCTGGTGATGCATGGCATGCAGTGGTGCAAAGTCCTGGTGGCCCCCACCCCCCACACTGCTGCCACATACCCCCCAGGGCCTTCCCAAATACCCCCCGGGGTACATATACCCCAGCTGACAATCCCTGGTTTAAGATATTCAAAACACAAGTGGAATATAAAATGCAGTTAGTTTTGACCCCTGTAAAAAATGAATTGGAAATCGGGGAGGACTTTGTTGCTGCAGGGTATTGTTCCCACTACTTTGTTTAAGGCGCCAGTGTGTTAACATCTGGTCTGAGGCACATGTTAGACCAACGTGCACTGAGGCTGTGCACGTAGACAAGAAACCTGGCAGAATCCTTGCCACGAGCGGAGCCCGCAGTCATTCTTTACGCAAACCTGGCATCAGGTGTCTCCTGGCCATGACTTTTTTTGCCAGCGGTACAGTGCTGAGGCTTCAAATACAACACCAGTCACCAATGCCGGAGAGGGGCACAGCAGCCGGGACACACTAAGCCCTTCCCGCTCCCCTTCCCATTTCTCCAATGCTTGAGCCCGCTGGTTTCCAGCCCAGGCAGAAGGCGAGCACCCCACCTCAGGGGCTGCCCGGGGGTCACCCACCAGCCGGGCAGCCCGAGGAAAGGGGCCCAGCCTGGGACCCTCGCACGGCTTCCGGCCCCTCTAGGCCACGACGTCGCTCCTCCTCTACCTTCACAACATAAAACGCGGGTCCGTCTCTTGCCGTCCCCAGCGAAGCCGGGACGCGAGGCCGGAGCGCCTCGCTAGGCACAGCCCGCGCCGTGGGAGCTCTCCCCTGTCCGGCCCCGTGACAGTTTGTCCGTTACCAGCCGCCTGCGCCGGAAATGCCGATTCACCTCGCCAGATTCGCCGCTCCTTCCCGTACCGTCCCAGAGTTGTCCCTCGGAGAGCCCTGTCCCCAAGCCGCCCGACCGCAGCAGCAGGGCAGGCTCGGGACAAAGGGGAGGAACCGTCGCATTTAGCGCGCGGCGAATCTGTAGCCGCGAGTTCTGCTTCCGGGGAGCTTCGCGGCGGGGTCGTCATTTCCGCCAACAACAGCTACAGTCATAGCTGGAGAGCTAGGGACGGCAGTGGTTCCTCGGGGTGTTTACTGGGGGACAGGAGGAGACCGCAACCCACTCCTTGCCGAGGTTGCTCGAGCCTGTTCTCGCCCGGCGAGGCTCCTGCCCCGACTCGGACCTGACTCGTCGCGGCGGCGGTTGGGATTGGAGCTTGCACAGGTAGGGACAGCGGGAGGGAGCCTAGTCCGGATTGACGGGTGGTATGGCCAATCGTAGGGCGCATATCGCTTGCGGGGGCGGGGCGGCTGGCTGAAAGGTCCAATCCCGTACAAGGAGGGGGTGAGACATGTGAGGGGAGTAGGGATTCCTCCATGGGGTGTTTGGGCGAGACACTAATTGTGGGGGCTTTTCTGTAACTATGTCGGCTCTTGGACTCTCCCGGGGGGTGGGGGCCGTGCTAGGTAGCGCGGTTTCCCGCCGTGGCTCTCTGTCTCCGCGGAAGAAAGAACCTGCTCTGTCGAGAGAAGCAGCCAGCATTGCGGGTGGGCGCGGGAAAGCTTTGGCAGCCCGTGGGAGTGTGCAGCTGTTCACTGGCGAGCGACCTGGCTCCAGTGTGAGGTGGCTCTAACAGGATCCCCTGCACGTACCTATTGGACAACTTAAGCGCCCACCTGAGCAGTTGGGTGGGGTGGTTGTTATATCAGACCAAAAATGGCAGACCCCATCTAAGTTAAGTCACAAAACCTAATTTAGATACAGAATAAGTTAACCTTACCCAGGGAATATCTGCACATGAGCCTTAAGGCTGGGGAAGTCCAGCCATTCCCCCAGCCCTAGCGTTCTTCCTACCCAACCCCGACCTTGACCGGGTTACTTTCATTCCCTTCCCAACTGGGTTATTTTTAGCTCCCCCATCCCAGGACAGACCACCCCTCTCTGCAGGCCCACCAGCCTCCTCAAATCCCACCAACCCACCCCCAGTTACTTGCATCAAGTTCCCCATGAACCTCTCTCAGTGCTGACAAATGTGTGCTCCTGGAACTCCTGGCCTATGATCATAAACCAGGTGTTTTGAGCATTTGTACACGCTCGCTATTAATGTATGAGACTCACTATTTATACCCTAGAGTATGTCAGTTTTGTAGCAGTATAGGGTTATAGGTTCTGGGCCCTGTGCATTTCATACATTTGCTGAGTAGTTTTTCCTACTGATCATGTGAGAGCCTAATCAAGGAGCCTAAATGGTAGAGGAAAATACATAATTGAAGCTTGGAGAAATATACTGCCATTGTTTATTTTGATATGACCATTTAAAAAAGGAGACTGTTTCATAATACAGCTGTGGTGACTGTTAGTAGTCATTCACTAATCAGAGGTTCTTGTACTTAAAATTACTTTGTTCATTATGTTCCAATGATGAACATGTTCATCTTGGCATACTGCAAAGCTGAAAATAATTACTTGGGAGGTAGAGAGGAAAGGGGTAGGGAAGAAGAAAGAAGACACCCACTCTAACAAATGGCAGATTAGCAAGGCTCTGAAGTTTTACTTTTGTGGCTTTACCATAAATAGTCCTGGACTGGTTTAAATAATATGATGGTCTGTGACATCAGTTAAAATGGTATTTAATAATAAAAAAATCTATTGTAGTTTGTTTAATCATTTCTGCATATTACATTTTAAATTAAATCCATTCAAGGTTCTTTACTTTAAAAAAAAATCTACTTTGGATGTTTTTCCACAGAAATACCTTGCATGGATGTATGTTACTAAGAACCAAGTTTCTTGGATGTTAGGACAGATTACTTGCATTTTTCTCCCAGGATGTATGTAAATCATGCCCTGTTTTCTAATGAGGAATTAATTGGAAATGATTATGTTCAGACTAGTTTAAAGAAAATTAAGAGAAGTAAGAAAATTGTTCATCTTCCATTAGTAATCATTGTTAACAATTAGATTGGCTCTTTGCATTTAGAAATTCCTGTGTAGCTGCTGTAGTTGAAACATGGAAATAACAACTGCAGCTGAAGTTTGTGTAGATTTGTTGTGTATCTAGAAGGGTTACTTAAAGATTAGGCAGATATACTAGCCCATGATCCTCTGCAAAACAGATTAAGAAAACTCCCAACTTCCACATTACTGATTTGAGTGAACTTTAGGCCCTCAAGTAGACAGTTTTTAGAGAATCTTCCTGATAATGATGCTCTTCTTTCTCCTGTGTACACCTCTATAATATGCTAACATCAACCATTTCAGATTGAAATCCTATGATGCTGAAAAATGACAGCTTGTGTTAGCAAGTTTCTCAGATAGAGAGCAAATTGTGAGGGAACAGTTTGCAAGGAGGAAAAAGGCAGGCTGTGAGTTTTTCCTGTTTTGTTTAAAAGATTGTTTTATTTGGGAGGAATGGCTGAGGAGCCCCATTGGAAGCAAAACCCACTTGCAAAAGCCAGCAGGTAGGCAACTCATTTGCAAGGACCCTGATCTTGATTTAACCATCTAACGACTTCTGTAATAAAAACAGCAGCAAAGATGCCCACTGCAACACTGAGATGTAAGAAAGTAATTTAACAGGTGTTAGGACAAGGTTTTCCCTCTCCTTTATGGTCACAAACTGAGAGTTCCACTGCACTTTTAGGCAGAAGGGAGAAGAGCAGCTCCCAGGAGAAACCATGGGTCTTGCTTTAAAGCCTTTGAGGTATGAAAGCATCAAAACAGGGGTATTGCTCCTGGTCAGAACTTCCAATAATTTTTCACCATATCAGGATATCTTTGGTTATGGTTCAGAGGCTCCATAGGATCCCTTTAGTCCCAAAAGAACTCTGTAACATATCCCTAGTCTGTGCTCCAGGACCTGGGCATAGATCTAAGGGAATTGTTACCTCTTTTTCTAGTTTATCCCCAAACACTCACGCATTATAGGTATATGGCCATATTCATTTAGATTTCTCTCACAATCGTGAGATGCTATTTATAAGGATAAGGTCTAGCTATTTTTTAAATAAAAAATGAATTCGGAAGAAATGGCTAGATAATGCCTGTTCCTGGCAAACCATCAGCTGGCTCTTTTTAAAGGCCAGCTGGCATTAAGATGGACACTACTCCCCTTGGCTGCTGTTATCTCTGTACTACATATACAACTATAAGGAAAAACCCAAAGCTATGCCCTGTTTAATTGATCTAGCAAATATTGAAGTAACTCAAACCTCCTAATTACCTCTTTTAAAAGTTAGACGCTACTTGTTCAAATAAGCAGTAATTTTTTTGTAAGTTTCCATGTATGTGTATACTTGATTATGTGTCCTATTTATGGCATGTCATGACAGATTAAGTAATTGTTAAAATAGGTGTCTAATATGTTGTTATGAGATAAGCTGACCATCTGCTGTTTTAATCAGTTTTCCAGTCTGTTAGGACTCTGTACATTAAATAGATAATTGTATAATACAGTGTTGTAGAATTGAGAGAATGGTAGATAAAAGTAAGGAAAATGTTACATATTATTGATTGAGAAATATCCATACTGTTCTTTTCTGAGAGGCAACAAACTACATTTATCAAGGTAAGGAATGTGTTCTTTATCACTAATCATTTTAAGAAAAAGAGAACTTGCGGATAAAAGATATAAAGAAAGGTTGAGTATTTAATGCATTTGACTAAAAATATTGATTTATTTTTAAATCTAAAAATTAGTTCTGTTTGGATAATGTTAAGCTGTGTTCTCAGATCAGTGGTATTTGTTCATAGCAGAAATAGCAGTTTCTTACTGTATCCTTGAGTGACTTGTGTTACCTATGAACTGATAGGACTGCTCCAGGAATTCTTGATTAGATTCCCCCCTAGGCTTTTTAGAGCATCAGTCTGTACTTACAATTCCTGATCTTTCCAAGATGGGCTTTTTTTGCTGGGAGACCACTGTATTTAGTATAGCGTTAATACATTTTTTCTATGAAAGAATATCAAGTGGGGAGAAAGGTTTAATTAATGGAACTGGCTGTACATTGATAATGCTTTAAAAGCTCAAATATACATTTTAAAATGTGGTGAAGGACATTTTATTTGTTCCCAAGTGAATCAGAATATTAAATGCTGTTTAGTATTCTCTGCATTATATTGCTTAGGTGTAGTTCCTTTCCTAGATGATTCTCTGTTGTATATGTTATTTGCACTGGCTGGTATTTCAGGATCCTGCTCTGGTTTATCTGTAAGCAAATGGACAAGCAGCTTAGACTTAAGAGATGGTTCTTAAGGAAACTACCACTATTGTTTCCAGACTAATTAATGTTCATCTAGCAAGAACACAAGGAATATGCAAAATTTAGTGTTTCATGAATCAGTCCTCAGATTCAACACCTCCTGGTATGAGCAGTGTCGCTGCATAGCTTAAGAAGGTATATGCTTTCTAAGTTGGAATATAATGTCAAACTAAGAATTAGTTATAGGATTTTGGAATAAATTTAGGTAGTTCAGGATGAAGAAAAATTAAAGTGAATGTCAGGTTTTTCCTTCAGCAAGAGAACTGCTCATCTAACTTTTCCAGTTTGTTCTTCAAACAATATTCAAAATATTGGAATCCTGCTAAACATAGTTCATCTCAAACCCTTCCTTTTCCAAGTTTTAAGATGTTAAGGAAAGTTTTCCAGATTCTCCTGGTGTAGTAAGTCTCATATTCCATCCATCTCCTTGTCCCAATCTATTCCTTTCCTTTCCCATTCACCCAGCATTTGTACTTGATGATCTCTTCTTCCATTTCCTGGGTGTCAGTGGAGAATGAGAAAGCAGAACTGAGAGCCTGTCACTCCTGCAGCCTGGCTTCATCTAATTTCAGAGCCATTGGGAGAAACCAATGAAAGGAAAGCCCCTGTAACCTTGGATCATAGCATACTAGCTGTATATTGTACATATGTATGTTGACTAGACTATAAATTTTATGGAATGGCAAAAAGGTGTATTTTTTTTTTTTTTTACTCTTTCTCCCTCTACGAAGTATCAGGGCAGTTAATCGATAAATATTGCTTTTCCTGGGACCTGCCTCTCCAGAATCTACTGCAAAAGTATGTTAATTCTATTGGGAAAGGTTTGCAATCCAATTAGAAAAGGCTCTGTTAGGGTTGTTTACATAAAAGCCTACTTTGGCTGCTACATCATTCAACTGTCTGTCCAAATTATTTGTTTTAGTTCTCCACCCCCCCCCCTTTTTATGAACAGACTGAAATTATGCCAGTTAATCTACAACCTGTAGCCATTAGATAAAAGAATAGCTTTCCATGGTAAATGGCCCCAGAACATTAGAGAAATATTAATATTATCTTTCCAAAGCAATTGAGTCCATCTATGCAAGCAGCCTTTTGCTTTTTGGAGGTTTTTGTTTGTTTGTTTCTTAATTAATGTTCATTTTCAAAGTTGCTTCAGCGTGCAGGTCTTAGTGAGCAGGCCATCTTATAGGCAGTGCTTTTGTCTGTATTATCCATCCATTATGTGGGCGCCAGTTTTTGAAGATTAAGCGTTCATATCCCCAGTCAGTAGGAACTCCAGGGGCTTAAATGGCCTATACCACCATGTAAAAACAATATTTCTAAGCATCTATTAAAGTTTAATCTCTCTGTCCTACTCAAGTCCATAGATCTTTCTTTTGGGAGCTTTTTGATTTGAAGCACCATGATAAAGGCCTTATTTGGCATACATAGAGGCCTAATTGGCCTAAGCATCCATCCATGAGATCTGCAGAACCAGAGCCAAAGTATTTTTCACTGCTCTAAATATAGGTGCCTTTAAACCATGTCCTTTGGATGCTAAAGACTTTGTCAAGTGCATGCAGATTTATTGGAGATATAGAATTAGTTATTATACAAGTGTTAATTTTAATTTTATGATGACATAAATCAGAATATACTACAAGGTGTTATGATTCCTTTAAAAATAAGGCTTGTTGTGTTCTTCTGATATTTAGAAAGATAGCAAGTTTACAACAATGCTAAATGTGTTCAGGACATCCATCCACATCAGCAAATCTTTTAAGTAAATACCTGCCTGCTAGAGCTGTGTGGAGCTTCGGTAGCTGATTCAGTTTGGAGGAAATTTGGCCCGATTTGGGGACTGAATCACCGAATTGAATCAGGAGACCAGTAAAAAGCCTTGAATCTGTTTGAACCATCTGAATCACTTTGGGAAAGATTTGGCCGCTTTGGAGATTCGGTCATAGTTTAAACAGGCAGCCCACACAGATGCCTCCATCTGGTAAGTCTTTTGGGGTCGGGGAGGGAGGGTGGGATTGGGGCTGGGGCAAGCTGCCCGGGGAGGGGGGGTGGCACAGCAGCCCTGGGAGCAAGAGCTCTGCCCTGCTACTGTTTGCCTGGTGGGGGGTGGGGCAGGATCTGGGCATGGCTTGTGCCAGGCGGAAGCAGGCAAGTGGCAGCAGGGTAGAGCTCCAGTTGCTACACCTGCATCCCGCACTTTCCATGCAAGCTGGCAAGCGGTGACAAGGCAAAGCCCCCTCTCTGTGCTGATGCAGGTACAGCAGCTCTGGAGAGAGGGCTATTCCATGCTGCTGCCCAGAGTGAGCTACACCTGCATTGTGCCCCTCCACCTCTATACCAGCTGGGCAAGCAGCAGCAGGGAAGAGCCCCTGCAGCTCCCCCTCCGTGACCAAGGCAGGCGCAGCTGGAAGAGCCACAGGAGAAGCCCCCATGGCTGCCCTGTCATGCCCAGCCCCATCCCCTGCCCAGGCCAGCCTCCCAGCACTTTAAAAAAAAATGGAAAAAAAGCATCGCACTCACTGGTTCTGGCAGCAGCAACTGGGGCCTCTGAGGTGTTGTGATAGAGCCCCCACGCACAGTGCAGGGCAGTGGGGATTGTCCCACTCCCTCGGCCTGGCACCCACATGGTGGCTGCACCATGACACAGGTGCAGCACAGCTTGGCAGGCCGCCGCGCGCTGCCTGGAAGCTGGGGTGGCTCCACGTGTCATTCAGAACCCAGCACTGCTCAGCCCCAGTGACCCCAGCACTCAGGCAGCATATAGCACCCTGCCAAACCACACTGCACCCACACAATACGACAGCTGCCATGTGGGTACCAGGTGGGGGGAGGGAGGGCAATCCATGCTGCATGGGTGGGTCTCTGACACGAGCACCCAGAGGCTCCAATCGCCGCTGCTGCAGCTGGTGAGCGTGAGGCTTTCTTTTTTTGTAAGTGCTAGAGCTGGGCAGGGAATGGGGCTGGGCAAGGCAGCCATAGGGGCTTCTCCCATGGCTCTTCCTGGCCAGTCCGAATCACCAAATCTCTCCGAACTGGCATCAAATCTTCTGAAGCCGTTCAGCTGAATCAATTCAGGACAGCAATCCAAATCTCCAAATTGAATCACTGTCCTCCGAGTCAGCCAAATCCGAATCAAATATTTCTCTATTCGCACAGGCCTACTGCCTCTATTGGCTCAGTTTCAGTTTTGCGGCTATTGGCAAATAACTTTCTACAGTCTGAGGAATACATATGATGCTTGCATTGTGACATGTTTTGAGATGTCATGATAGGTAGTCACTTCTTGGTGCATCCCCTTACACTGTGACAAGATCTTACCACAAGTATTAGAATTGGATCTGCTAGCTAGTCTTGCAGACTTCAGATTTGGTCTTTTTCTTCAAAATTAAACACTAAAAGATGGCACAAGGCACCAGATGGTGGTAGGTGTTCTTCAGCTGCTTCAGCCGTAACCCCACAGATACAAAGCCCTGAGTTTCATCACAACCCCAGCCACAGCCAACTAATAATAATACTAAAAAATATATCAGGAAGAAAACTACTATTATAGATGACTTGCAGGTTAGATACTTTAATTCATTTCAATCTTATTGTTCTTCAGTTACAGTTCGTGGATGATATTTAATAGTAGCTGCTCTGCTGCACCAGTCTGCTCTGTTTATTCCCCACTCCCAAGTTTTCCATAACTATGCTTCTTCCCATCCATTCTTCTCTTATTTTTCCTGCCTTCCCCAGCAATTCATTATTTTCTAAAAGCTCATACCCTCACCAAAGACTTGTATATTAGACAGATACTTAAGTAAAACATAAGAGATTTAAGCGGGGCGGGGGTAGGGAGAAATCTGGGGGTTTTTTGGGGGGTGGGTTTCTCACATATAACTTCACCTTTTCCCCAAAGCCAGCTGGGAAAAATTATATATGAGGAGAAAGGTTCCCCACAGCTATGGAAATTTGGAGTCAGGGTGGAGAAGTGGTAGTATTAACTGCTGTGGATCTGGGAGCCACCACAGTTAACGCTGCAACCACTCCCTCTTTCGCTTTCACTACCACCTAATTTCTAAACCCATGGGGAGCCCTCTTCCCCAACTGCATACCAGTTCAAAATGGTGTATGGGGGTCTGCATCAGTAGCACCAGATCTAACCCAGCACATGGCCCCAGATCTGGCACATGAGCTCCAGAGCCAATGCACAGGGTTCTACCAAACAGGCAGCCCAGAAGCTAGCACATCAGATTGGGCCTTGCACACAGTGTCTGCAGAACTGCATGGTAAATTGGGCCTTTCAGCATGGCTCTAGCACCACATGCTTGATCAGGCCCCCACCTTGGGTACTTACCCTTAGTCCAGGGTAAGATCTCCATCCCCACCTGCCTCCCTTTTTGGAGAATCCCAAAAATAAGGTGGGAGGTACCTTTCGAGAATATAGTAAGAAATATAAAAAATAGAAATTGTTCAAGAATTAAATAAATACAACATGACAGAAATAAAAAACAGTTCTACACACTTGTATTCACTTATTTTTTTTAAGCTATAATTTCATGGCCTTTACCTCATCTTTCTTCCCTGCTTTTCTTTTACTTGTTGCATTTGAAACTCTTTGGAGCCTTCTCATCATGCATCAACTTAATATAACAGGGCCCTAATTCTGATTCTGTGTGCTACCAGACTAGAAATAGTTTAAACATGCCTGTGAGAGCCTATCAGACCAGTCTTGAACTGCCTAAATGTGTCTGATTTATATTGCTTTTTGTGAACCAGCTTCAGGAAACCATAGAGCTCTGGAATGAATGCTTATCAATTATGTTATGCTATTCTGCTGTCATAGCAGGAGTTCCAAATAAGAAACTCCTTACTGTGAAATTCAGTAGCATTTGGACAATGAACTCGTATCACAAACTGGGAACATGTGTAAAGTACTTTTTTGTCCCTTTTAGTAACTATAATTATTGCTGAAATAGTTCAGTGTGTGTTTACTTAACCATGTTGTAGAGTTAGATTTCGGGTTGTGTTTATAGCATACAACGTAAGTAACTGGCAAGAATTATCACAGTTACTCGCACAGTTGGGTTATAATAAAAAGCAAGTTCCAGAGGACTTTATTAAATATAGGTATTCTGGTATGATCAATAAGATCTTTAGTATTGGTATGTAGTAGCAACATAAAAATATTCAAATACTGAAAGCACCCTCTAAAAAAATCTTTACCATAAGACATTATATTGTGCCTTTAAAAAACCAAATATTCTTTTAGCTGGGGAATAGCAGCAAAAAGAAAACAGATGTTTTGTCATAGTGTGGTTGGTTTATAAGTATTTTAAGCAGTGGGACTTCCATCATCTTGAACTATTATATATCATGAGAGAAGTCTCAAAATGTATGTTAAATTTCCCTTTTTTAAATATTATTCCACAACTCTTAATTGCAAGAGTAATCATAAATAACTGTCAATCATAAATAATTTCATAATTCAGAGTATGCATACTTTTCATATATTTATAGTATCTTAACCTGTTCTTCTCAACTCACTTCTTGCTATTTTAAATTTGTTTTCATTAAAGAAGAGATTCTTCATGGTCACTGTCCAGTAATTTTTATTTGTTTTTTGCTAAATTTGCTCTGTTTCTATATATTTTCAGCAATATGCCAGAACTAAATGTGTTAATGTAGATGCAGGCTCACCAAGCTATAGTGAATAGTAATATTGTAGCCCTGATTTTGTGTTTTAATGTTTCCTGATACGGAGCCGCAGTGGTGGCGTTCATCTGTAATGTGATAGAACTATTAAAAGACTGCTTTGCTAACACTTCTTTTCAATTGACATTTGGTATTTCTATAAAAGTCCCAGTTCTGGGATTCAGCTGTGACACTGAAATCTCAGGTGTCAGTTAACCCTCTCACACATTCTGAATATCCAGAGTAATGAATTGGTCCATGATCTTTATCTTAACAAGTAAACGCAACACTTCCAAATTTAGTTTCAATTCCAAATTTATTAGGATTTTTCTTAGTTCTAATCCCTGCCTTTTAGCCCGGGGTGGGCAAAATAGGGCCCTTGGGCTGGATCCAGCCTGCTGAGGGATTTTGTCTGGCCCACAGCAGGTCCCTCAGTCCCACTTGGGCTGCCCCCCATGCATGAGCCAGGCTATAGCGCATGCAGCCCATCCCGCCACCCCAGGGAATGCAGCAGTGCAGGGGTGGCACAGTGGCTAAACTCTGTTTCCCAGCAGCATCGCTCCTTCCAGTGTCTGCATCCACCAGATCTGGCCCTGCTGCCCTGGCATCCTGGCCCATCTGCCCTGCACCTGCTGCTGGGAGTGAGACTCATGCAGGCAAGGTGCTTGATCAGGTGTATGGGATGGGGCTGTGAGCAGGAAGGAAGCTGCATCTAGGACCCAGGCCAGGATCTTTGGGTGGTAACAATGTGGGGCTGGGACCTAGGGTAGAGTCATGATCTGCTCCCTGCACGCCCCTGCCCATAGAATTGGCGCCCACCATGGGGATGTGTAAGCAGCAGATCATGGCTCAATCGGTCTGTCACCACTTTGTGACCCCACCCTGTGATCCCAGCCTCACTTGTCTGTCCTGATCTCCACCCACTCAGAGTCCTATCCCACATAGGGAGTTTTGATGAGCTGTTGCACTATGGGAGTGCTGACCCAGCACACAACAACTCCAACTCAGCAAAACTCCCTCTGTGACCCACAGGCCCAAATAATTGTCCACCCCTGCTTTAGCTTACTACATACTATCACACATCAAGGTAAACTGTCTTGCTTAGTTACATTTCACATTGCATTGTTTACGCAGGTCATGCGAGTAAATTTTTCAGCTAAACTTGAAAACAGTTAACTTACTATAGCCCCTTGGCTTGCATATTTGATTTAGTAGGCATTTGGCTCAGTACTGTTTTTATAATCAGGCTATGAAAATTCATTCAGTCAAATGTTGCTATGCTAGTTTCTGATACTTTTGTTCTCAAATATTTGTTCAGTTGTTTTACTGCGGACTAGAGATTAGATTTGTACTGCAATTACTGATAAGATTTCACTTCCTGTTTGAAGGCCAGTTCTACACTTAGTTATCAGTGCAAACCTGACCTTGCTAGCAAATTTGGTCTCTACTCATGAGTGCACAGACTTTTTTTTTTTTTGTTTTAAAATAACTTTATTTGGTTTTTACAACCAGCAGGCTCGCAGATGGGTCAGGGGCTGTGGAGAGTTGCTAGGAACCAGCAGCTGCAACATCAAGGATACAGTGGACAAAGCTATCTCTCCAGAGAGCATGGTAGACGAATCACTACTAACAGTATTTCCAATGCAAGTCATCGCAAACAAGCCCAAGGAGGCATTGATATCTACCATCTGTTGAAAACAAGAAAATCCAAAGAACAAGAAGGATTCATTAACCTGGAAATGTTGCCCCCTGAGCTTAGTTTTACCATTTTGTCATACCTGAATGCAACTGACCTCTGCCTGGCTTCTTGTGTCTGGCAGGATCTTGCTAATGATGAGCTTCTCTGGCAAGGGTAAGCTAATGGGACGTCACCTGTATGTTTAAGGATTAGTAGATTTATAGTTTGTTTTCACATACTTTCATTTTTTTTAAACAGTTTCAAAAGTGAAAAGTTACTATTTAGCTCAAATTAATTAACTGTTTTATACACTTTGTTGGCTGCCTGCTTTTATCGTTTTATAAACAAATGTTGTGCAAGTCAATTCGGATTTGATGTGAGGAACAAAAGCAAAGTGAAATCCCAAGAATGTATTTGTAGGTGAATACAAATCAATTATTAGAAAAGATATATGCTTTTTGCCCTTGCATAAGAACACTTGATACAAACTTGTGTGCATATTTGTACGTATCTTGTTTATGTCGCACATTAGAGAAAACTAAGAGTTTATCTTCACTGCAATGTCAACTGAACGTAATTCAAGTGTTATCCTTAGTTTCATGCATGCAGAAGAATAACTAGCCTAACCACACCTTGTCATGCATCCACAGATGCATAATGAGCAGATCCAAGGAGGTGATCCTCCCCTTCTATGCAACGTTGGCCGGGCTGCAGTTGGAGTACTGCATCCAGTTCTGGGTGCCCCACTTCAGGAGGGATGTGGACAGCATCAAGAGGGTCCAGAGGAGGGCCACTCACATGATCAAGGGCAGCAAGGCAGACCCTAGGAGCAGAGGCTACAGGACCTGAACCTGTTCAGCCTCCACAAGAGAAGGCTGAGAGAGGATCTGGTGACCATCTACAAACTGGCCAAGGGGAACCAGCAGGCTATGGGAGAGTCCGTGTTCCCCCAAGTACTACCGGGAGTAACAAGGAATAATAGCCATAAGCTGACGGAGAGTAGATTCAGGCTAGATATCAGGAGGCACTACTTCACAGTCAGGGCGGCTAGGATCTGGAACCAACTTTCAAGCAAAGTGGTACTCGGTCCTACCTTGGGGGTCTTCAGGAGGCTAGATAATCACCTACCCATGGTCGTTTGACCCCAGCATTCTTTCCTTCCATGGCAGAGGGTCGGACTTGATGATCTGCTCAGGTCCCTTCTGACCCTACCTACTATGAAACTATGGAGCTACATGGTATCTTTAAACTCAACCTATTTAACCTACCAGGAATTGAATTGCTACTGATAATCAAGCCAGTAGTGCAGCGAGGACTTGGCTGTCCCTTGCTTTTTAAGTCATTTTGCAGTGTTATTGTTTTCACCCGAGTTGGGTTAAATGAACTCCTCTCAAACTCAGCTAGCAGTATAGTGAACACAAGGTCAGTTGTACTATGGAAACCTACAGGTGCTTTTCATTGCACACCAGTTGTATCTAGGAAGCACAAGGGTATAGTCAAATTCTAAGTCCAACATAATGAATCTAAATTGAACAGCATCAGAAGGAAAGAAGAAGAATATAGTAAAATATGTATCATATGGCAGTGAGAGCAAGAGATTCATAGTAAGGAAAAAAGGAGCAAGAAAAAGTCAGAAATCCATTATGTAAATTAAACACAGATCTTTACTACTTACACATTACAAATAATCATGCCTTCATAAAGTCCAGCTTATATTCACCTTACCATCAAGATGAAACCTGAACCAGTATATGGCCAGGACTGATTCCAGAGTTAGGCTACATCTCTTTGAAAGCTGAAGATTTGATTTAAAGACTTACTGTCCATTTCTGCTTTGCTTCAGCCAATGGACAGTTTTCATGCTGTTTCTGTCCCTATCCCAAAAGTTACCCCTTCCATCTCAGTACATAAGACGTGTATCCACATTTACAAACATTTTAAAGGGCTGTCAGTTAAAAACCACTGTTGGGCACAATTAACACAAAAACAAATGCATGCTTTAATTTTTTTAACATGAGTTAATTGCTGCTTCTAGACCTAGGCCATGCATACAGGGGGAAGAGCACCCCTCACCCTTCTCGCTGCTGCCGGGCTCCACACGCATACATGTGACCAGCAAGCAGCCGGGCAGGGTCAAGCTATCTACGTGTGGGGGCTGAAGCAGGGCAGGGTGGGGTGTCTGCCCCTCCAACAGGGAAAGTAGTATGGGGGCCCTTTTTTTGTAACTGGAAATATGGTAACCCTAGTTTTGACCCTTTTTGCATACTGTACTTAATCACTAGGCAGAGATTGGCATAGTTCTGCTCTGTTCTTATGGCACTGAGATATAACTGAAATTAGTTTATTTGCAAATATAGAAAAAAAGCCCAAAATATTTATAATAAATTAAGATGCTATTATTGTTTAACAACACAATTAATTTTTTTATCAATTGCCACTTTTTTTAATCTCATGATTAATTGCAATAATTTTTGTTAAAAGCACTTTGGCATTTTAACTTCCAGTAGGAAGGAAGCCAGGAGGAGGAAGTAAGGGGCCACCACTTAGACACAAGAATTTCATACTGTATCTAAAAACTCCTCAGTGAAAAGCTGAAGTAATATGTTCTATGCAACAATTTGTGCTGTATTAAAAAAAATAAATTTGCAAGTCTGTTCACATAATCCAGTATAAAGGC
This sequence comes from Caiman crocodilus, assembly GCA_030014935.1. Taxonomy (NCBI): domain Eukaryota; kingdom Metazoa; phylum Chordata; order Crocodylia; family Alligatoridae; genus Caiman; species Caiman crocodilus. Next base: position 10,032,945 of record JAGPOW010000290.1, read on the forward strand.
CACTGGTGGATAGCACTGTTTGTTTTCTTCTGGTTCTACAGAAATCTTACACTAGGCACACAGAGAACTCTGTTGAAAGTAAAGCCCATCAAATCTATGATAGATGTTGCATAATCAAATTCTCTGTATTTTTCTATTATGTTCTACAGTTACAAACCAAAAAAAAATCCTATTAAAATTATATTACTTGGAATACAAAATCAAGCAATTGCCAAATTTACATGACTGTGCAATCTTGATTCTCTCCCTCCAGTGCACTTAGACAGGAGTCTGCTGAATAAAATAGCACCATTACAGGCTTTGCTTATAAGTTGACTGAATTTTCAGGTTTGATTTTTAGGAAAATCAGCTTTTTCTCTAAATAGAAAAAGATACCTACATATAAAGTCATAAACCCAGAGAGAATCAAATAGCCAACATAGGACCAAAAGGACTAAATGTACAAAAAAATACTAAAATAAAAAAGAAATCTCTATACAAAATTATTTTGTCCGAGGCTAACTATATTGTCTTCAGCCAAAAACTCCAAGTCAGTACATATTAAGAACAATATTTTACTTACTGTATTTACTTGAATATAACATAAACCTTAATATAAGGCAATCCCCCAATAATTAGATTCTGTGTATGGAAAAATTATTATAATAATTCTCTAGGTATAGAATCTAAATATTGGAGGTTTACCTTGAATTTGTCCCCCTCCTGCTGCTAGAGCAGGGAAAATAAATGTAGGAGGTCAGGTAGCCATTTTGTCCTAAGACCCTGGCCCAACTTCTTCCCTCTGCAGCTCCTTCCCCTCCCCACTTTCCCCCGGTGCCTTCCTGTTAGACAAGGAGTGGGCAAAATATGGCCCCGTGGTTTGGAGCCAACCTGTCAACTGATTAAATTTGGTCCACAGCTGCCCCTGAGGGGCATGGAACTGAGCCCTGCCTGTGAGCCCTGGCCAGCATGCACAGCTTCTTGGCAGGGACACTTCTGGTGTGGCTGCAGCTACCTGGTTAGTGTTTGGCTTCTTCCACCTCTAGTGGCTCCTCCTGCCCCTGCTGTGCTGTTCTAAAGAGCAGGTAGCACAGGGAAGTGACAGCAGCCATGGGGACCTGTGCCTGGCACTACACACCCAGCCAGGAAGGGGAAGCAGCAGCCAAGCGGCTCCTGTCCCAGCACATGGGGCTACAAGTCTGGGTCCCAGCCACTGTCCCCCTCTGCCTACCTAGCATGATGGGCAGCCAAGTTGGGTGGAAGGTGGCCTGGAACTAGAAATTAATATGCTAGGACAGGAGCCACCTGACTGAAGCATTCCCTTAGCCTGCCTGGCTGTGTAGTGACAGCACATGTCCTCACAGCTGCTGCCCTTCCCCTTGCTACTTTCTACATGGAGCAGTACAGCAAGGGCAGAAGGAAGAGCCACTGGAGGCAGGGGAAGCTAAGGTGTACCCAGGGAACTACAGCAGCACTGGGAGCAGGCCTACCAGAAAGCTGTGTACACTGGGTAGGGCCATTGGTGGACACAGGCAGGAACACAGTGAACTTCCCTGGGCAGGGCCAAGTAGGAATTGGTTTCTTATGGAGTGCTGTGCAGGCAGCCACAGGCTGTGAGGGGAGAGGACCACACCTGTACCTGCCTGCACTGGTAAACTCTGCTGCACGTGCCCCCTCCCATCCCTCCCTTTTACCTCTAGCTGGATCCCAGGACCCGGTGCACAGGCACCACCACCCCCCCCACACACACAGACACCTGTCATCCCAACACACAATATACAAAAGTAAGACTTTATTTTGAGCTCTTATGCAATTGCCTCCATGTATACTACTCTGTAAAATTAAAATATGTTGTAACAGATGCTTGATTTTAGTATATGATTTGGGGTTTTTTATTTAATTAGTTAAAATGATATCTTCTGAAAGATTTTTTGTTTGGTCCTTAACCAAAGTAATTGCCCACCCCTATGTCAGTTCCTGTTCCCCATGAATACATGTAAGTAAGCAAATGTATAAGCACTGACCTTGAAATAAACATAGCTGTAGTAATTTGCATATAAATTTAGTTCATCCAGAATTGATGCATTTTACATTTTTTTTTTTTTT
>JAGPOW010000290.1:10035129-10059784 GCA_030014935.1 Caiman crocodilus
TGTGTGTACTCCAGGAGACTCTCCCCCCTCACAAAGGATCCATGTACTAATTAGCCCTCCACTCATGACTTGAACCAGTAGTTCTTGTCTTGAGTCTTGGGATCCTCCAAAAATGTATATGCAGATGAGGTGCAGGGCAACCTGGTCCAGCTTCACCTTATGGAAGGCACAGCATGCTAATCATGTGCAACGGGCTGAAGGAGAAACAGAAGGATTCTGGATTAACTGTTTGGGGTTCCATTTGGTAATGTTTTCCAGACTTTTAAGGTTGGTGAAGAAATGGAAATTATTGGAAATGGGATAGAAAAAGAGTCAGCACGGAGGGGATCTGTACACAATGGGTACTACCGTGTATATTATTCAAACAAGCCCATCCCCCCCCCCCACCACCTGTTCTTGTGTTAGGTTCAGCCTTGGCATGTGGACTAAAATCAGGATAATAAACCAACCTGATCTGTCTGGAAGGCTTAGGAGGGATCAGTGGGAACTGGAGCAGCAGTGGCACTGGTAGCAGCAGGAATATTTGAAATGGTGGCAAGGAAAGAGATGGGACAAAGTGCACCTTGTGAAGGGAAGTAGATGAGAGCTAGGAGAAGGAAGCAGTTCTATGTGAGGATCTCCACAAGGCAACGCTTTTGCCGAGGCATTTTGAAGCTAGAGATGACTCATCTGAATTTCAGCAGACTAATGCTGCAAAGGATGGACACTTGATATGAATTACCTAATCCAGATGCTGAGCAAGTTGGATCGGAGGTAATGCTTAGGGATGAGAGAGCATACCAAAAGTTCTCAGAGACCTATAAGAAATGTTAGAAAGACACCCGCCCTGGCACATTTTGATTTTGGACTGTTAAGGACCCCCAGGAAAGAGTAGTTGCAATTAAGATGCATGGAGTCTTTATTGAAGAGAAGTATGTAAGATTTTAGTTATCAAGTCACTGCAAGAGAGTAGAGAATGTGGACAAGTTCTGAGACCCAGATGGGGTATGGACTAGGGCCTGGAGAGCCCAGATGTTACTCTGGCTGTAGACAGGGGGACAGGAGGAATATGACACCTGCTTCTGCAGATTGCCTTAGGGCTCCACAAAGTACTGGCAATTTACTGTGGACAGCCAAAGTTATGTTCAAGGTGTAAAGAAGGGCATTTGGCAATGAGCTGCATATATGGGATTTGCATGGCATGCAGAGAGAAGGCTAACAGGATGCAAGAGTGTAAGAAGGAATGGAAGTGTAATTTGTTTGGAGAATTGGGTCCACGTATTTTACCAATACAGTTAAAACAGAGGTGGGCAAATATTTTGCCTGATGAGCCACTTAACAAGTTTTGGTGAGCTGTTGAGGGCCCACACACAAAATCTTTCATAAGATATCATTTTAACTAATTATAAATAAAAAAATCATATATTAAAAATAAAAAATTTTATTTTAATTTTGTTTTAAAAATACTTTTGTCCTGATTTTTTGTGTTGTTGAGTAGTGTATATAAAGGCAATTGCATAATAGCTCAAAATAAATTCTTACTTTTGTACGTTGTTTGGGGGGGAGGGGCAGGGAAATGTATGTGGGGTGCTCATGCGCTAGGTCCCAGGAGCTAGCCAGAAGAGGGAAAAGGGGGCAAATGCAGCAGAGCGCTCCACATGGACCTAAGCTCTGCTTGGTTCCACCCAGGGCAGCCTGCATCATGCTCCCATCTGTGCCCCCTGATGGCCCCTGGCCAGCACATACAGCTTTCAGGCATGACTGCTCTTGATGCGGCTGTAGCCGCCTGGCTACTGTTTGGCTTCCTCCACCTCCAGCAGCTCCTCCTCCTGCCCCTGCTGCATTACTCCAGGTAGCATGACGAAGGGCAGCAGCTGTGGGACAAGTGCCAAGTGGGAAGTGGAGTCATCCCTAGACATAGACCTCAGTGCACATATTGGACTTAAAGAGTGGTAGGTAATATCTTGGGATAAATATGATCATCACCCTAATATCAGTTAATGTAAGGAGCATTCACAGCCATGCAAAGTGGATGTGGGTGGGCCAGAGCAGATGGATATGGACATTATATACCTGCAGAAACGTGGGGTCCCAGGACAGAAAGAGTATAAAGACCTTATAGGAAGATGGACCATCCATGTGGTCAGGCAGTAATGAGAATGGCAGTGGGTGTGGTGGTACTAATTAAAGATTCACAGCTGCAACAGATTATTAGTCAGGAAATAATTGGGGCAGAGTGTTACAGGTGATTGGGGAGACAGGAGGGGAAAGGTTTAGAATACTAAATGTTTATGCAGTGGCAGAGTGCAAGGCACTGTGTGCCTCTTAAAGGAACTGAAAGTCTTCCTATTGGAGGTGCACTGATACATCAGTCCATATCGTATCAGCATCAATAAAAAGAAAATTGATATTATCAGCAAGCGTCTTTTTTTGGCTGATGGGGCTAATAATGTCACTGATAAATGCTGTGTGCATGCACCCAGCACATGGCCAGCCCAGCAGCTGGGAGAGTAGTGTCCAGCTGTTAAGCCTGTTGGGAGGAAGGAGGAAAGGAAAGAGTTATGGGGGAGGCAGATCAAGGTCACTGTGGTGAGGCTGCGGCAGACATTGCCCAGCTGGAACAGGGTGGGGTGGGGTGGAGTGCAGGATGGAGCAGTGAGCAGCTCATCCAGAGAAAAGTGGGGGTAGAGAATGGCTCCTGCTGCTGCATGCACCCCTGGGGGAATGGGAGTGCACATGTCCCCCGGATCTGTAAGCAGGGTGAGGGTGCTGCAGACTGGGTGTGGGGGGGCTGTTGAGCTCTTTCTGGTGTGTGGGTTGGGCCAGGGCTTTGCTCAGGGGAGATGGAAGTGGCAGTGCTGCGAGGGGGCTGTGGGGTGGGCTACAGCTACCCCAGAATTCACCATAGCCCTCCCGCTCCCAGCATTGCCACTGCCCACCCTGCCCTGAACTCAGTCCTGGTCCAACTCCCCTGCCCCCACTGGAAGGAGCCTGGTGCCAGCCCCAGGCTGCAGTAGCAGCCTGCCCTCACCGCAAGGGGCACATGCTCTCTTGTCTTCCCCCCGGACAAGTCGCTTGCAGCTTGGTCCCGTGCCCTGTCCCGCCCCAGCTGGTCAGCACTTGCCCCTACCGCAGCCCCACTCCCTCCCTCACTTTGGGGGCCTCAGTCTGTCATTCCCCCCCCACACACACACCCATTATCTTCATCCTGCCTCTTCCCCACAACCAACTTCCCAGCTGGACACTACTCTCTAAGCTGCCAGGCTGCATATCAAAATGGGCTAATATGGCTCGTTAATTATCGGCTGTTAGTATTGGCCGAAAAAATCTTTATTGGTGCACCCCTACGCCCAACCAGGAGCACAGCCTCTAACACTAGTTGGAGATTTTAATCGTATATTGGAGGAAGAGGATAGGATGGGGAGCAACATCTCAGGATAGGTCTTCACAGATGTTGTCAAGGATAGTAGTGGAGAATAAACTACAAGACACACAAAAGGAAGTTCCTGGAGTTGACCATAGGTTACTAGAGTGGTCCTGTATAGATTTCATTTTGAGATCTGTAGCCTAGAAAATTTGAGTGGCAGAGAGAATACTGGTTTTCTTCTCAGACCACCTGCTACTGAAGACAGTGTTGGAAGGAACAGCCAGTAGAGAGCAGTGGAGGATAAATACAAAATAATTGGAAGATGAATGTGTGTGCAGATGGTATAGGAGCCACTGTGAAAAATGGGGAGTAATTAAAAGGGTATATACAAATACAGTGAAATGGTGGGAAGAAGTTAAAGAAAGCATAAGCATGTGGGAAAAAGAAGGGCCTGGGAAAAGGGAAGAGGTTTACAAGACCGCAGTGGAGACAACAGTATCTCCCATGGCTGTCAGAGAAGGGATTCCTGGTAGCAGAGGAAATTGTGGAGACACAAAAAACCTATTGAAGGAGCGGCATAGAGAGAGCAAAGAAACATCTTACGAAGGCTGCTTGGATGGAAGAAGGAGAAGAATGGTCCTCCTACTTATTTTCCTCTCCTTCAAGAAAAGTATTAGCTGTGCAGGATGAGATAGAAGTGCGACAAACAAAGACAGAAGAGATACTGAGTTCAGTGAAGGTGTTTTACTAAAATTTATACTTCAGCAAAGTTGCATCAGGAAGCCCTTGACTCCTTTTTGGTAGGGTTAGAGGTGACATTGGAGGAAAGAGAGGCATCAGCTGGAGAGGGCATCGACACTGGGAGAACTATGAGAGGCAACCTGAAACTTCAGAACAAAAAAGATCTCAAGGAATAACAGGCTTCTGGAAGAATTTTACAAGATTTCTCAGGATTTATTAAGCCCTGACCTGTTAGTAGTGTTCTAGGATTATGTAGTAAGGGAGCAGCTTCCGTATGCAGCTTCCTGCTGGAGTTCTGGAAGCCCCACGTGGAGGTATGGAGCCAGCCAGCCCAGCCCACACCACCACCATGCCTCCCACACCCTGCAGTCAGGAGCTCCCCTCCTCACTTACCCACGTGCCCAGTCACACGGCTCTGCCTACATCATGGGGCTCTCGGCTGGAGTTCCAGTAGCCCCACAGAGGTGGAGGCACAGCCCGCTGCCATTAAATTATGCTAAATTATGCAGTTATGCACAATCATGCCTTTTATGGGCAAAGTTGCACATGTACATAATTGTATAATTCCCCAGGGTATAGTACAAGTATGAGTACTCTTTTACAGTTGGGGATTGGGTAGAACAGCCAAATGCTCCAGACAAACTTGTGGGGAAGGAAGCATATGGCATGTGATATGGGAGTGTCAGTTTGCCAAAACAGCCTGGGGAAAAGGCAGAGAAGCTCCTACAGTGACTGAGTGCTAAGTGCCAACTCACACTATAAGTAATTATGTGTGGAGTGTGGCTGGGACCCAAAAAAAGGCTGGAGAAAGAGTGGGGAAAACAGTAGTGAGATTTTGCATGGTGTTGTGGAAGGTGAGAAATTACTAGTCTTGTAACAATGGGAACTTTCTGTATAAGATGCCTTATAATAGGTTGTATTGTTGACAGGACACAAGAGAATTAGGTAAGGAGCAAGTAGTGGATTTATGGAACAGAGAAGTCTGGAGATGCCTAGGAGGATGAAAAAATGAGCCCTGAGGGGCAGTGGATCTATAGCCAGAGGCTGGAGGTTGGCATGATAGGAGCAAAGACAAGACATGTATGGAATAAGGGTTGATAGGCATTAATAGACAAGCTTGGAGAGTGATGGGGAGCAATGCAATATTAAGGAAAAAAAAGTGTCCAGGCCCCTAGATTAATGGGAATTTTGAGAAGGAGGGAATGGTTGGAGAATGTATAAATATTTTGTGTTTTTTGTTGGTCTTATTGTAGATTTGGAAGCTGACGGAATCACATTTTAAGTTTTGATACGTTATTTTGTTTTCTTCTTAGTTGATGCAGTTTCTTATAACGTAAGCTGATGGAAACTAATTTATACATTTTTGATACTTTTATAACAATAACAAAAAAAGTTCCCATCAGTATCTTTGCCTAGTATGGGCCATGTTATTTATAGTCATGCTCAGTACTGGCTACATTTAATCAACTTCATAGTTGTTTTTTATTACTGATCACATGCTGCTTTTGGCAATAGTTTAATGATAGAATGGGCATGTCTACGCATAAGCTTTAATGATCAGTAGACTATTTTACTGCACTTTGAAGTGTCACGTAAAAACCATGACATTATGCTAATGTGCAGTAGAATAGTCATCTATGCATTAAATGTCATTAAAAAAGAGCAAATGTGGTACTGCACATTAGTGCAGCCTAATGCACATTAATTTAGTACCTCACACTGAAGGTACTAAATTTAATACACATTAGAAAAGGTGCATTAATGCACGTGTAGAACACACCACAGTATATTTAGTGAGGTTTCTTTGTATACAAATATAAGATAAGTGGCTTTTTTCCCCATGCTGGTTAGAGGAAAAAACTTGATCTACTATTCAAGTAAATGCCCTGAATGGTATCTGTTTATATGTTTTTTAAAAAAGGCAGACTCTTTATTGAAATGCCAGATTAGAACAGCAGTCCTATATTCAAAGTTTACACACAATCCCCAAAACTGAGGATCCAAAACAGCCCTGGTGAAAAATTCACATTCTCCTAACTTTTTGAAGGATGTAAGAAAAGAGAAACTGATTGGGTGTGTTTACAACATTTTTATGCGGAGATGTCACTCAGATTTGACCTCTCCTAAACATGTGAGCGAAGTACGTTCAGCTAATTTGTGTTTTAGAAGATTGAAACAGTTGATTTTTTGGGGAGGGTTTTAATTTAACCTCAGACTTTTTTTAGTTTAGCGCTAGAAATGTTCAAGGCTTAGTCTTTTTCCAAATAAGAAATGCATGAGCCACTGAAAAGAAAAACAAATGGATTTCAGATCTTAAATGTGTGTTCTTCTGAAGTATATGGAACTTACGCAACTTTGCAAGATATTCTGCCATCTCACCTTGTTCCCCGGTTTTGTGGCTCCCGTGGTGAACTGCCACATGGCATGCTCTAAAGCAAGTGACCTGAGGTTTCCTAACTCCTTGTTTTCTGTAGTAGAGCAAGGGAAGCCTCAACTTGACACTCTCAGGCACTCTCAGGCCACCTGATCTGCAAGCCTCCATCATTATGATTGCAAAGGAGATTGGTCCCCTCAGCAATCATCCACTGTAGCCCTTCAAGGTGCCTTGCAAAGTCACCTGCTCTGTACAGTACTACCATATTTTTTTAGTGATAGGTCAGCCCCCTACGCTTATAAGTGGGGCTCCAGGTTTTCAGTTTCACACGGAAAAACAGGGAAAATGGTGCCGCCACCCTGCACCTCCTCTTCACAGGAACAAGGCTGGGGCGAAGAAAGGGCAGCAGCGCCCTTCTGCAGGTCGAACAGGCACCGCCCAGCAGGCCAGACGCAAGGGGAGAATCTTGCTCATGGTGGCTACCACTGCCATCGACCATCCTGGGCCACCACTCTGTGTGCGGCCACTGCTACAACTCTGCAGCTAGCTTCCCCTACCCTCGCCCGCGTGCCTCAACTGACCGCCAGGCATACACTGTTCAAAAAAAGGTTGAATACCCCTGTTTTAAGCATCTTCATTCCCCAAAGATCCAGTCTACATTGAGTATACACCAATCTAGGCTGGTGCATAGTATTCCCTACAACTTTAACCCTGGCCTGTTATAGGGTATTTTGAGTCTGGGTATTGCCACCTGAACTGAGGCAAGTCTCTGCTAGACACCAGTGAAATATACCTGTTGGGCCAACAACTCTGTAGAAGAATCTGCCCAATTTATTTTCAGAGGAGACAGAATCCCAACCCTGGTGGCAGGAGAAAATGGAACAAGAAAGCTTGGAGAGAGAAAGTAATGACTGGGACTGGTGGCTAGTAGAAGAGAAAGGGAAACTGGGGGGAGGGGGGAGGCACTGGATAGGGGAACTAGGACAAGAAGAAAAATGGAGAGGGAAGTAGAAGTCAGGACTGAAATTGAATTAAATGGGTGAATGGGAGTAGAACTAGCCTGACAAGGAAATTTTGGACTGGGATATAGAAACAGGATTATAAAAGAAACATGTCTGGGATGAGGACAGGTTGGAGGGTATGAGGCTAAAAGTTTCAAAGGGGGGCAGGCTGGGGCGGGAAGAGGAAAAGGAATCAGGTCCCTTAAAGCATGTTGCCCTGCAGAAACTTCAAGAGAATGCAAAATTCCAGCATCTGTTCCACTGCTGTAATCAAATGACTGTAAAACCCACTGGCAGATTGTCTCCTTCCTTTATCTTACTATGTAGTCTATGTAGAGGATAACAAGTACTGCTTCTATCACTTACTCCATTAGCTCAAGTGTCAGAGGTCTCTGTTGTAGATTTAAAGCTTTGCTGATGTACCATGTGGTTGTCAGTATGATGCCATTTGTTGGAATTTGGGTTTGGGGAGCATGGGGTGGGGGTTGACATTTTGTAAATCACACCCAAAATAATGTATTAAAATACTATATAAAACAGTAATCATATAATAAAAACATTATTATTAGTCATGTGCATGAGAATAAAGCTTATTCTGATGTATTATAACTTTTGAGTACTTGGTAAACTTGATGATGATCATTTTATGCATTTTGCTGTGCGTAAGAAACAATATACAACAAAGTGTTTTCATACTAGACTGTTCCTATTCTTGTAGGTTGTGCAAATCCACTTGGGGTCACTGTTCTATATACAATAAGAATCCACCTCTAGGATATTCTTTTAGAAAATTGTATATGCAGCTAGATGAAGGCAGTCTCACCTTTAATGCCAACCCTCATGAGGTAAGTGGAATATCTCTAACACTAGTAATAGCTGCTGTAATCTTTTAAAACTGTTGTATATGGAGAAAATTGAGATTGTAGCACCATTAAAAGTCAACTTTTAATGTGTATTTTGATTTGTTGTGTGATTTCTAAATACTAAAGTATGGAACAGTTCTGATCTTTTCTGCTTATTGTACCTGTATACATCATTGACACGGCTTGACTCATAAGCACCTGGCATAGCAATCTGACCTATAGATATCAGAAAGTCATGACCTCATAGTATCATTAGGGGGATCCTAGTGTATTAAAAGTGGGGAATTAAAAAAAAAGTCATATATAAATAAATATAATAAAATCCACTGTGGGATATGGTCTTAAGCTTTCTCCCATTGAAGCCACTGGTGAAACTCCCAGTGATTTCTGTAAAGCATGATTTAGTTCAAAAGGTAAATACAGTTGCCCACAGTCTGGAATACCAGTGATTCTAAATTGTATCCAATCCTGTTTTACAAGCCTTCAAATACAGGACACATCTCTAATTTCTAGGTGAAAATGTTGAAATAATGCCTATATTAACTTCCCCCAGCTACCCCTAAATAACATGTTTTCAAATAATATGTAAGTATACTTTGTAGTCAGAAGTACCAAATCACACTATTAGAAGGAAACAGCTAAACAAATAAATTTTCCTAAATACTAGTTTATTTGACTTCTCTGAATATTTGATTTTTTTTTATTTAGAAAATGTATACCAGTTCAGTTACATGGCTTATGTGCAATAGACTATTTATTATAAAAAAAATATTGTCTCAGAAATAAAAGGTTGTTATTTATTTAATAGTAATTAACTAAAAATGTAAATGGTCAACTCTCCTGCAACTGCTTTCTTCCAGTCCAGTTTCTTCACTGCTTCAGAAGTAAACTTTGTTTTTTAGTTATACCAGGTTTTAGCCTAGATGTGCAGTTCAAAATCCATCATGACTTTGAAAATACTCTCTTTTGTATAAAATCACGCTTCATGCATCATATTGCTGAAGAAAAAATGGTAATCAAGACTGAACAAAATTGAATGTTCACATCCTAAGTATACTTACCTAACCAACACAGCAGGGATATGGAATATATCCAGAGTAGAAAGAGAGCGCATATTCCCTCTCCCAATTTTCTGTTTAAGATCAAATGGCTTACTGTTTCAACACGATACAGAAAATCTATATTTGCAAGTGCTGCAGAAAATGACAAAGCAGTCGTATGAGCCTCCAAAACAAAATGATTCCATTTAAATTTTATGAATTTCATTTGCCTTGTCACACATTTTTTTTCTTTGACTGCTTAAATCTATACTCTTTTCATAGATCAAAAAATGTAATACTTGGCAGCTTCTCTAATACAGTACAGAAAAAGGGCACAATGATACAAGGCGTTCAGCACCTTCACTACTAATTGAACTTATTGATACCTTGCAGTTGAAGCTAACAACAGTTAGTATTGCTTTCCAGCATAGAAAATATACTGTCAGAGATGAAGGTTTTTCAAATGAGACTTACTACTGAGGTGATATAAGTGTTACCTCAGCATACTGATCTCTACTTCACCTTGCAGTTTTCAATGGATCTAGTAATCTACACTTCCTGTCCTAAATTACATTGTGCTGTTATTTCCAGTGTCTATGTAAAGTAATCCCTGTATAGTTTAAAGCATTTTGCTGATTCTCTGGAATAAAAATGTAAAATAATAGTGTTAATTTTCATTTTTTAAAAAGCAATTGTAAATATTAAATATTTTAATTTATTACAATACATTTGATAGTTTGGGATTCATTGTGGTCTATATATCAAGGGAAATGCAAACATTGTGCTTCAGGCTCACTGGCAGCTTGGGATCTCATGGTATCTCCTAAGGCTTCTATTTCTCTCTCCCTGTGGAGCACCTTAGCCTGGCAGGAAGCGTTCAGGAGCTGAATTCCAGAGCATTCCTGAATTTTACAAATACGATTGTTTTTTCTTCTTTACACTGTGATTATTGGAAGAATTATTACTATAAGGACACTGTGACTAGAATATGATATATGATATGATATATAACATTCCACTATTACAAATTATGTGTCTACAAATTTCCTGCCCAACTCTGCTTTACATTTGATAACAGACTTGATTAAAATATTATAAAAATAAGAATACCTACAGCCACAGGAGCAAGATTCTCCAAAGGACTCCGCCCATGTCATGAAAATGGGTAACCAGGCTCCACAACAACAGTTCCAGAGCTAGCAGTGGCTCACGGGGTGGGGGAGAGCCATCTGCACACTTTGTGGTAGGATTCTCTGGTTCGCCATTGTTGTGTGCATGGCGTTGTGAAGTCTGCTGTAATATACTGTATTGATTGTGTGCATGAGCTTGCATAATCCATGGCAAGTGACCACATTCTACTGAAAGAATGTGCCTAGCCACATTTACACATAATGTGAAAGCCTCCCTATGCATGTGCAAGACTTTGTTTTACTTATTTTTATTTTTTATTCCATTGGCAGCACCTTTGTAGCTAAGAACTTTTTAAATATTAAATCCTTATAAAAAATCATTCTCCTGCTCTTAAAATTCCTGGTAATCTCCCAACATCTCTCTGCCATATATTATTCTAAATTGTGTATAGTATGTGTGAATTGTTTTCCATGCAATATTCATTTCATATCATGCAGACTTACTGCTACATGAATTTGGCAGTGATCATGATTTGTATTTCATAGTTTTATATACTCTTTCTGACTCAGTATAAGACATGTTACCCAACTTATTATATCAGGCTTTGTTGTACACTTAAAATGGGAGTGGGAGAAGACTTGTAATAAAAGAAGGCCAATTTATATTTTATGGCTAGTGATAATAGTCCTAATAGATTTTTGGGTTGTTAATATTTGCATTTAATTCCTGGCTCCACTAAATTGATTGTCAAAAATCTCACCTTTCAGTAGACCCAGAGAATTTATCTATGGCAAATAATGCAATAATTTTCTAAGTTCAGTGAGTACAGGTGATGCACAGTATTTATTAATATTCAGTTTACTTTTTATTCCTTTCCTCTTTTTTCAGTTGCTCTAATTTCTTGTCAACTTTCTTTGCACTTTTTTTGGATAAGGGAGGGCAGGCAGGAAGAATTTTTCTATGGTTTGGTTTCCTAATTTTAAGGTGATTATTTTAGAAGTTGGAGCAAAGATGTTCAATCTGTTTTAACTATGCATGTGTGTAGGGGGATACACCTGTTTCCATATGTTTCTATTAAAATCTTTGTGCAAGGTTAATTTAATAGTTTCTGGCAAGAAACAAGTAAAATTGGCAAGATTGGTTCATCCTCTTGGGAACTCTACGCTCTAGAGTTTCCAAGCCAAAAATATCTTTGAATCTAGGAAATTGAAAATTGTGCAAAGTTTCTAACTTACAACATTAAGTTAAAAATAATTCAGTACAAATAATATAAATTGTTTTTGAGATAATATTTTAAAGACTATATTTTGAAGTCAGCATATTGAGAACAGCAACAGTACCAGCTTTACCTCAGTCTTCTGTTGATATGTAAGAGGGACTGTCCAGACCTGTGTCATAGGGAAAAGTAAATTAAGATCAACTAAAAATCTTAGCAGATATCACTGAACATGCTAACTACTGATTTCTTAAATCAGGCTTTTTGTATTTTACAATCATTTATATAGTTTAAGTTGCAGCCAGTTTTCTGTTGGCCCTTATATTTTTTTTTACATAAGCTGGGAAAAATGTTTCACTGTCCCATATTTCTGAATTATCTTAACAATTCTGTTCAAACTGCAAAACAAATCTGCAAGTCTGAACACAGAAAATTTCAGATAAAATTTGACTAGTTTCAGAAAGCTGTGCGTGTTTTTCTATGCAACCTTAATTATCTGTTGTACTAGATGATACCAGAAACCTACCATACTACATTTACTATACTATGAAAGCTAAAAGAACAGCCATATATGGACTGTTCCATATATATTTCATCTATGAAAGACCAGTCATATAAACAATCTATAAAAAACAAATGTTACATTAAACTTGTACTTCTGGTTGCCAGCTTCTCTTTACCGCTGACTGCTACCACTGATAAAATTTGTTTAATCTGATCTTTTCTTCCTCAAAACCAGTCTTTGTCAGCTTTAGTAAATTCAGGGAACCCCAACCAATCTCAGAAATGTAAAATGTGCTCTCTCTTGCCAGGCATTTTTCTTGGATTCAAACCATATTTACTGCTCTTAATCCATTTCTGTGTAACTTGCGCTATGCCAGTAGAATCTGAAAAATTCTAGTAATGGCATGTTGAATATATGAAACTTAAAATAAATTTAGGAAAAGCCATTATTTCTGTGAACATTAAAGATAGCAAAGAATTTGGTCTTTTTCCTTTGTACATGTGTGATGGAGGCCACATCCTCAAGGCTATAGATAAAACATTAGTTTAAAAAAAAAAGCTAGCATAAAATATTAATTAGTATATTGAAAATATTTTGGATAGAAAAGAAAACAAATGCATAAATACTGCAGTAATATAAAATGAAGTGAATGCTGATATTAAAAAAATTGGCAAGTAAATAGCAGACAATTTCAGATAACCTGTTTTAAAAAAAAAAGATTCCTACACAGACAACAATACATCCAGAAGGGTCTTATGAAATATCAGAGTGTATCAGATGGTACTGGCTCTAGGAAGAGATGGTAACAACAACTACTGATGGGTTTTTTTGTTTGTTTGTTTTGGAAGCAGAAATAAAGTATTAAAGTTCTGCTGTAAACTAGTTGCAGTGGCAATTGAGTTATACTTTGTGCATGTGTAAAGGAAGGAAGGAAGGAAAGAGACCACATGGTTAGAGGGAGATTAAAAAATAAAGTGTCTGTTACAGAAGATAACATAAGCCAAAAGAGGAGCTACTAGCCTGTGTAATAAGGACCCTACAAGAAGATGTGATTTTAAAGAGCCTTATGTCAGAAAGAAATGATTTGTAGCATCTCCCAGATGAAAAAGAATATGTCCAATGTTTTCTTCTGTAAAGAGTGACATTTTCATAGTGCTAATTACATATCCAAGTTTGGGAAGGAAATATGGGGGCTTCCAATAGGTCCTTCTAATGCTTTTTTCTGAGGAATAAATGCTAGAAAGACAGTTTAAAAATAGAATAATGTTAATATTAATGTTAATAATGGGCCTCTTCTTCAAGGCCCCAGTTCAGAGCAGTTTAAACACATTTGTAACTTGAACATGAACATACATGCTTTGCTGAAATGAGATTCCAAGTTAAGGAGAGAGATTTAAACACACAGTCCAGCAAGATAGTATAGTTGATTCTTTGCTTTGTATCATAGTTGAGCAACTGTCAAGTACTTGAGTTACCAAAACCAAAAGTAAAATATGCAGAGATCCACAGGGAGGAGAACAGTGAGTAGGCTCAGTTCCTTAGCTGCTGCTACCTAATTACTTACTATGAGGACAAGGCACCTACACGTGTGCTTTACTGCAGTTGCTTAATTAGCTCTGCAGTAAAGCGTCGCTGTCTATGTGTGCAGTGTTATTAGGGCACCAGAAGCTAATTGACTCTGCTGTAGGATAGTACTGCCCAACACAAGTACTGTCCTATTGCAGTCCTTTACTTTGTCACAGTACACGTGTAGTTGGTGACCAGGCTGACTCGGGTATGAGGGTGCTACAGCTCAGGGGCTGCCCACCAGCTAACCTGGCACTCTAGCACCCTTGTCTCCCAAGCAGCACATTGATCTGGGACAAAGCAGCTCCGGAGTGGCAGGCTGACTCTGGGCCCCCTGCCACCCCAGAGCTGTGCTGCCCCAGCTCAACATGCCATGGTCCTGGGCATATGTGTAAAAATGCTGCACCCAGGAGCAATAAACTCCAGCATGAACTGTGCCAGAGTTTATTTAGGTGCATTAATAGCACATGTGCCTGGAAAGATCTTTTTTTTGTTTATTCAGCTTTTTAGAAACAAGTTGTGTATTATAGTCTAGAGCCTAAAATTATCTGGATCCAGATTTCCTCACAAAGAGTATTTTCTCAAAATATTTATTTTGTTTTTAACCAAGGGGACTTTTTTGCTTTGGGTAATACTTTCTTCATATATACAAACAAATATAATGATTAAGCTTTATTAAAAGACTAGGTAGCACATTGTTTGTGGTGTATGTGTGTTTTCTAGCCTTTTACGTGTTTTAGGCTTAAATTGTTCATTATTTTCTGAAGGCATATAGTCTAATTTCCTGTTTGCTTGATGTGAATTGTCTCTTCTGTCTTACTAAACTGTGCGTCTCACTTTTTATAAAATAACACTCCAGGTTAAAAGCTCACTCTCTATTTATGCCAAATTGGCATCAACAGGAAGTTTGTTTATGTATAGAGTGACAGATTGTCCCCCATGTCTTAATAGCCTTAATAGGAACTCCAGGGGCTTGCAAACTATTGTAAAATCCTTGACATCAGAAGATTTATAATGCAGAAAAGATTTTAAGGATTATCTTTGTTGACTTTATTGCAATAGTACATTTTTATAAAAAGCAGATGCAGACAAATGCATCTAGTATGTAAAACACAGATAAGGTAATATATTTGGCATATTTCAACATTATAGGTTCCTATAGTGGTGGTATAGGATTGCCACTTGAATCTAAGCCCCTGTTTTCAATGCTTAAAAATTCCCCCACATTTACATTTGAAATTTCTTTTCCTTTTTTTTTGTTAAAAGGTTATATTAAAAATATCAATTAAGCTGCATTTGATTTGACCATGAGGGAAATGGTTTCATGCTTTGAGATACCTGAATACACAAGATGCATCCAAAAATATCTTAAATGTTATTTTTTAGTTCAATTTCAAATCTGATTTGTACATACTCCTCACTGAGAAATGTGTGCTTGGCAAAGTTTTTTAAAAATGTCAGTATAAATAGCATATGATATATGTTCATTCTATCACTTTTTAAATTATTTTATAAAATAAGAGTTCTATTTGATTACATGTCTACACCTATCTGCACTGGATGTACACTTTAAAATAAACACACCTGCATTAATCCAAGTCATTATACATTTAAACACATGCATCTAGTGTGTTTATTTGATTGTGATGCTATTTACATGTGAGAACGCTGAAATCAGTGCTTTGATGAAAAAGAAATTTAAAAGCTAAAACACAGTATGGCCAAGATTTTCACATGCATCAAAGTTGTGAAATTTAAAATTATCAGTCTTATAATAATCTTAACTACAGTGCATATTTATATGTAGTCAAAAATATGTTTATACTGTAAAAGAAAACAGAGCCAAATTATACTTGTTACAGGATCCATAATTTTAAATTTCCTACTGTGAGAACATGTAAAATCTCAACCATAACACTGCATTGTTTCTTTGCATTTGACTTGTATAATAGTTTTAGATTGTATTTTGCATGTTGAAATGCAGTTTAAAGGATGGGGTCATTATGCTAAAATCCTAATTATTAGAATCATGTTCTAATATTACTAAATAAAATATTGGCAATAAAAGACATGTAAAGACCAAACTTATATAAAAATGTCTTTTATCTCAGGGAGTCAACTACTTTATGTCCAAAGGTATACTGGATGACTCATCAAAGGAAATAGCCAAGTTTATCTTCTGTACAAGGACACTAAATTGGAAGAAACTGAGAATCTATCTTGATGGAAGGTACTTTGAATCCATCACGAAGAAAAAAAATCTGTATTCATTTTTCATCTGTAACACTCTTTAATAATCACTATTTAACTTGCCTTAATATAATGATTTTTTTATTAAGATGTTATTCTTAAAGTGGAAAACTTACTCTGTTATAATATGTGCAGGCACCCCCCCCACACACACACACACACGTATAACATTAGCTAAATATAGCATTTTTAATATAGTGAGAGTCAGATAGCATACAACTTATTTCTACTTTTTCTGATCTGAGCATAAATTGTATTGAAGTTTACATGCTGTATAACAGTAACGTTCAAACTTCTGGCTCTGTGAGCCAGGTGAGTGATATGGGGCCAGTCCATGGGCTGGATCAAGCCATACATGCCAGAATCAGGCCCTGGTGTCCAGCATGACCTGCTCTCTGCTCGGGGGGTGAGCCCTGGGGCCTGGCACCACTCCCTCCCACCTCCATGCACTGGGATTGACCCGGAAGGCAAATGATGTAGGAGAATTCTCCCAGGTTTATTCTCCTGGTAGAAAAACTTACCCAGAAAGCCCTGTACAGACATTTGAGCTAAGCAATAAGAATAAACCTGGGACAACTCTCCTAGATCATTTGAACATGTATATGCAGGTAGTGTCCACACACGCACACACATGCACACACTCTGAACACCAAAAGAATCCGTACCAGCCAAAACATTTTGATGTACAAAAGAAATCTGGAAATGAGACAGGAGGAGCAAGGGATCCACAGCTGTGTTGATTCAGTCTCTGAAACCATGCAAGAGGGAATTTTAGAGATAAAGCCTCCAGAATTCTAGTTTGTGGCTTATTCTTTTCACATCTGTGATTTCTACTACTAACTCTTTGTAGAGAAAACATAAATTTCAACCATAAGGAATAGGAAAAATATATATGTAGCATTTAGCATAACATAATGATGTTATACAGCAGAGCCATTCAACCCCTGCCTGTAGGCCAGATGTGGCCTGTGGGGCACCCCATCAGTCTGTAAATTTGTCTGCAGAAGAGTGGTGGAACCTCACCCTCACCACCAAACTTGTGGACTCATGGGGAGCTCCAGGCCCAGCATGCTGGATTGGACACTCTATCCCAGTGAGCAGGGCCTGGCAGGGGCAGCACTGGACCCTAGGGCCCAATCCTGGTGCAGAGGCTCCAGACCAAATCCTGGTATTGGGGGCCAGAAAGGGGTATTGCCAAGCCCCTGGAGACCAGTCCTGGGGGAAGTGTTTGCCAGGTCCTCGGGGCTCAATCCTAGTACATGGGAGTGGAGGGGAGTGATGCCAGGCAAGGATCACTCCTGAAGCAGAAAGCAGGTGGTACTGGACCCCAAGGGCCTAATCCTGATGTGTACAGCTGGATCCAGCTCATGGACTGACCCTGCACCACTCACCTGGCTCAAAGAGACAAAAATTGAGCGCTACTGTTCCATAGCACATAATACATGCTGTATAACAGAAAGCCTGCAGCGCTGATGCTGGCCTACCAGGAGGCCTTAGAAAAATAAGTACTGCAATCTACGCATGGGGTGGATGCAGAGCATTCAAGGGACACGTTCTGAGCCCTGTTTGGCTGGGATTGACATACTTTTTCCCTGGACCTGTGCAAGGGAAGGAGGTTGGGGAGTAGGCAAGGAGCAATGATCTCTGGGATTCCAGAGGACTATTCTGCAGCTTCTCTTGAATGGATGCCTGTATAGATGTTTGGTCTCCTGAAAGATTTTATCCCAGAGCAGCCATTTTTTCCCAGAAAGAAATATCGTGACCATCTATATACACTTATGGTTTTTCCTGGGGAAAAAAGCAACTCTCCCAGGAGAAATTGAATGTCTGTAAGTAGCTACTTTAAAATGTCTTGTACTGTCTAGTTTCAGCTTTGTTCAGGTAGTATTACAGTCTTAATTTCCTGTGTGCTTGCACCTGTGCCAGTACAAATTTAGAATACTGCTTTATTGTGGTTTTTCTGCACTAGACTGTGCACTGTTGTAGTAGATGTCTGAGAAACTGTTCTTGTGTTTTTGGCTTTCTTTACTTCTCATGAAAAAATATAAAGTCTGAAATGAATTTTCACTCTAAATTATTAATTCTGTATTTTCATATGTAAACTGTTAAAACATCTCAAAACATCTCTCTCTTTCTCTCTTTTTTCCTTTGCCAACCAGGAGAGATGTTTTGGATGACCTTGTGACACTGCACAACTTCAGAAATCAGTTCTTGCCAAATGCACTGAGAGAGTTTTTCAGGCACATTCATGCCCCTGAGGAGCGTGGTGAATACCTTGAGACTCTCATAACAAAGTTCTCACATAGATTCTGTGCTTGTAACCCTGATTTGATGAGAGAGCTTGGCCTTAGCCCTGGTAAGTAGAGAGAACTTTTATATAGTGAATCCGAATTTATATTTCTGTGTATACTTGGAAACTGCCACTTTTTTTTAGTGGGTTTAAATAAAGCTGTAACCAGGGGCAATGCCTAGGGGGTACACACAGGTGCATGTGCACCTCCTACGCGTGGTGGTGCACTCCCTGCAAAAAGATGCTGCCAACAGTGGCCCTGATTACCCTTGGCCGGTGCCAGTGCTGCCAGGAGCACCTGCAGGTGGTCACCAATCCATGCTCACCATCCCCCCCGCCGACAGTGTTGGCTGCATCTGCAGGAGCTCCTTGATCCCCGCCACTGCCAGTGCAGCCATTCCCCACTTCCCCCAGCCACCAGTGGCACACATTGTTCATGGCTGTAACAACATTTTTTTTAAAACACAGTACTGAATGGGTGTTGGACATGAGCATATTCAGCATACAGACATCTCCGACATATCTTTAAAAATATCTGAAGGTTCTGATTCTCCTTTTGTACACTATTAAGTTATTTTTTTTAAAAATGAATTATTTTACTGCACCTTTTGCCTTCCTCCTCTGTGGCTTAATTTTATAGATCCTGTAGGCTTAAGTCATGAAAGCATATATGTTTAACTTATACCTCCTAATTACCTCAGAAATCAGAATGAATTGGCCTCTTTGAAATGAAGGTGTGTCTTTATTCCTGTCCATAAAGCCCTCTGAATACTCTGGATGCAATATAAAATAGTACATTAATTTGAAATGATTTTACTTTCATTACTGCTACTTAACAGGAATAGATTCATTTTAGTCAATAAAGTTAATTATGTGCATATTTACAACAGGAGACCATATGCTTGGGCAGGGACACACTTAGGCTTCTAAAACCAGTAACTTCAAAACATTTTCTTTTCTTTAGATGCAGTGTACGTACTATGCTACTCTTTGATCCTGCTTTCCATTGATCTTACCAGTCCTCACGTGAAGAACAAAATGTCAAAGAGAGAATTCATCCGAAATACAAGACGTGCAGCTCAGAACATCAGTGAAGATTTTGTAGGGCACCTTTATGACAACATCTACCTTATTGGCCATGTGGCTGCCTAAAAGCACAATTTGCTAAGACTTAGACTTTGTAGTTTAAAAAACTAAATCAATCCAAGGAATTAATTATTTTGTAGATATGGGGGTTATATTAGTGCTGGTCATTCTAACCTCTGTATACAATCAAAATGTGAGTGTGTGCGTGTCTTACCTTTTTTTAGCAATTGAACCATGGGATCCAAAGGATTTGGGGACTTTTTTTCCATAACTTTGCTTATGTTTTGCACAAAGCAGTTCCATTAGTTTGACATTATACTGATGTACCATTTATGAATGTTAAACTGACATTACACTTTTAAGCTGACAGTGATGGATTTGTGCATTAGATTTGCTTGAAAATTTTAACCAGTTCCATAATTTTTTTAAATACTATGTAATGTGTACATATTTAACTAAAGAGATTTATAATCATAATTATTTTATTGTACAATATTTTAACTAAAGGTTTTTCTTTTCACTCTTAAAAAATAGTGTTGTATACTTTTCCTTATACATTTCATATGTTGCTCCTGTTTCCATCACACTGGTTTTCTCAACTGTAAGATAAAGAAAAGTTAGTCTGAATAAGTGTTTGTTCCAGGACAAGACATAAGCAGTTGTGGAGTGTCCAGACTATCAGTTAGTGTTGCATTTGTTTACTTGAATTAATTGGCAATTATTATAAATTTAAGTTAAAACAGGATTGAACACTTTTGTGTAGACAAACCCTAAGGCTTTACATAAAGGTAGATAAGAAAAATAGTGTTTTTTAATACTGAGTTGGCTAACATGGATTGTTAACATTCTGTACCATGTAAGTTAGGTACATTTGCAGTTGTGTTTCTTAATTATAATTTAGTCCTGGAGTGGCCAGCCTGTGGCATGGGCAGCCTCTGCGTATAGCATATGGCAGATGAGACATAAGACAGACAGCACAGCAGCAGATGGGGCAGAAAGGAAAGCAGCAGATCAGGCAGGGGGGCACATGGCAGGGCAGCAGGTTAGGCAGAAGACAGGGATCAGAGTGGTACTCTCTCCAAAAGAGTTAGCTCCCACTTACTTAGGTTATGTCTGGATTGCAAAAAGGTGGTTAGAAGTTAGTTAAACACATCATTGTTGTCCTCAAACTCCACTCCTCCAATCTAACTACAATGCAGGAGACCCTGGTTTAAATACAGCTACGTAACAGGTTATGATATGTTACTATTACATAAGGTCTGGCCATTCAGATTCATGGCGAGACTCTGCAAATTGAATATTTCCTGTCCCTCAGAAGCAGTCTCTCTCAGAAAGCTAATATCAATGAAGAAATCCAACATCAGCTCAGTGTAAGTGCAGCCTTTGGATGCCTGAGGAAACAGGTATTCAAAGGTTGCAGCATCAGATCCAAAACCAAGCTCATGGTTTATCAAGCAATTGTGATCCCCAGTTTACTGTACGAAGCTGAGGTGTTGACAACATACAGGAGATGTCTTAAGTGGTTGCAAAAGTATCATCAATTCCGTTTGTGAAAGATCCTTTGAATCCAATGAAAAGACAGATACACCAACATTAACATCCTCTCGCAAGCAAACACCACAGACACTGAGGTGATGATCATCCTACAGCTTCACTGGGCCAGCCACATTATCCAGATGTCCAATTTCAGACTCCTGAAGCAAGTCTTATTCTCCCAGCTCAGTCAAGGCATACACTCAAGAGGAAAGTAGAGAAAGTGCTTCAAAAACATCCTCAAGGCCAACTTGGAAAAAAATATAGCATTGATACCAGCTCATTGGAGAATGTCACCCAGGACTGCCCCAAATGGAGGAAATCTGCTGCAATGATCAGTACTTTGAAACCTTATGGTGACAATAGGAGACAGAAAAGCAGGAGCAGCATGTCACAGACCAAATAAAAAATCCAGAGCCATATACCCTGCACAGAAGCACGTGGCTGAGTTGCAGCAGAGTCTTTCGATCCCAGATTGGCCTCATCAGCCATCTTTGAGCTCTCAGATAAGACAACCATGGAAAATAATAATCCTCAACTGCGAAGAATACGTAAGGTGGCTAGAGATGTTTCAAACTATCCTAGCTAATGCAGTTTTAAAAAACATCTTCTTTGTCTATTTTTATGTAGATAGATTTTATGTAGATAGATTTTAAATGGTTCTAAACTCAGGAAAATAATTAAAAGAGTTGAAAGAGCCTTAATCATGTAGTATTCTAGCAGTTTAGGAATGGAAATTTACCTGTGCAACTTACATTACAATGAATGAGGAACAGTCTTTTAGCCAAGTAGCATACAACTTAGTGCTTCTCCCTATTATTCAGTAGGGTCCCTTAAAAATAAGAACATGATCCTTAATTTCATGTTTGTTTATTTATCATCAAAATTCATCACACTCACTAATTAAATTATCTTCGTGTTCCTTGTGTGATAGAAAATAATTGTTATTTCAGTTTTATTAGAAGGAGATCAGGAAGTCTACTGCAGAATGAGGATCTGAACACAGGTCTTCCATAGTCTTAGTGCCTTAACCACACTGCCATTTTTCTTACTTTCTACACATGAGATTTATTACACCTCAATAGAAAGACCAGTAGAAAATGAGCCCAGGATAAAGATGATTGGCACCAGTTGACTTCTGTTTTATGTACTTTAATGAAATCGTCATTAGGAAGAAGAATGAATGATAACATTTTTAATTCATAGTCCTTCTAAAGGTTACATAAAATAAAGATAAGATATTGCTATTACGACTGTTTGCACTTTTTAATACTTCTAGTATATTTCTAGTCCAGAAAATGCACAAAAATGCATTTAGCCATTGCTGTTATGATTCAGATACACCTTTAAGTAAGTTTCAGTGGGTGCCTGTACACAAGTGCAGAGACTTCTATGTGCTGTAATTACAGTATGTTAGAGAAGACTTAATTAATTGAGTCTGCTGGAGCATGGTAATTACCACAATCCAGCAGCCTCCCACGTCTCGTGTATCAGTGCCCCTGCACTTCAAAATGGCAGCAGGAACACTTGAACCAAAGTTCATTGAACACAAGATACACAAGACACAGAGGCTTTTTAATTAGAGTAGCTCTTGGAGCTGCTCTAAGTAAAGTGCTGTGCCCCATCCCCAGAGTACGTGTAGAAGTGCCCAATGTTACCTGCACCTGTATTGTCTCAAAATGGAAACAAACAGCATCGCAAGTGGTCATCCCAGGTGAGTTCTAAAAGGTTGTTCCAAACTCTTGAGTGATTTCTTATTGCAGAACAGTATTACAGTGGCACATCCTTTTTCAGAAGGCTCAAAAATAGATGCAGCAATGATGGCTTTTAATTAAACCTGTTAAAATACCCTCGGAAGTAGTCACTGCAGAATTACAATTTTTTTTTTTGTTAACTTCAAATTGTAAGAGCTTTTATATTAAAGATTTGTACTGCTAAAAATGCACTAAACACTACAAGCTGTTGTAGCCACTCATGTTTTATTTCTGGAAGAAATTAAGACAGGTCAGAATGATAACCTCTAAAGGCTGTAGGGAGATCTCGCCTATGAAGAGGTTGGCTCCTTCCCCGGAAGGTCCAACCTGAGCCAAGATGGCCAGGACAATTGAACAAAACAGAGCTGCACCAAGCCCACTGTTCCCTCTGCAGAATTCTTCTCAGCAGTCAGCTGATCAGCTGCTGCTGTCTCTGCCTATGCTTACCTCACTGTGGAGGAGCCAGATATCTGCAGCGAGGGTAAATGCAGGCTGTTCTGATCTGGGTGTCTTTGAGTGCAGAAATTTGAGGTTGCAGCATCAAGCCACATTGCAAGGTGTGGTCCCAAAGTAGCAGTGTTGCAGACCCACGTCCTAGGTAATATCTCTTGGAAGCTGTGAGGGCCGAGAAACACCGGCGGAATGGGGCCGTCTATAGAGCAGAACTGATTGGACGAGAGACAGCAGTGGATGTAACAAAAAACTTTATTTACAAGCTGTATACTCGAGGTAGACAGTGTAGGCACAATCCGTAGACAGACAGAACAAAAAACTGAGGACAGGCACACTGTTGCTCACACTCACGCGGGGATGGGATACGTCATGGCGACCACGACAGGGAGTCGATGGTGGGTGATCAGGCCTCCTCCGTGGCTCCGAAGTACGTGTGGGGATCTCTCCCTACACGTGTTCAAGCACTCCTCCAATTTGGGTGGGCATCACCCAAGCCTTTTATGCGGCCAGCAAGCCAATTGCTGACCGCCACATGTGCATAATTTACTCTAAGCCAATCATGAGCATGCACTCCATGGTGCAGCTGCAAACATTTGGCGGGCTCTGATCTTGCACCAAAGACTTTTCCTGCCTTACAGGGAAAATCCCTGCACCCGGGACTCGCAATGTGCCTAACACAGCTGTGCCAAGGCACCTGTTTAACCATTCAGCTATGACAGAAGCTATGTGCTTTAGGACAGGATCCAGCACCCTTTTTCAAGCTGCGGTCCGGAACAGCCCAACCCCAGTCCTAGTCTGGCATGGGCTGGGTGGCTGTGGTGCATCTGCAGCAATGGAGGACTTTCACCTGCACTGCCACAGCTTCTCGCAGCCCCATCCCAGCTGCCCCGTTCCCCAACTTGGATAGAAACTTAGTTTCCAGCCATAGGAAAGCTGTACTGGGGATTGAAAGTTGGAAGCTCCTTCAAGGCTGCTACCATTTTCTGCCCCAGCCCACCTCCCCTCCCACCCAACCTGGCCCCAGTGCAGCTCCACTCCACTGAAAGCTGCACTCACACAGCAGCACTGGAGAGATTGGAAGAGGAAGGGGAGAGGGGGGAAGACAGAAGCAGCCCTAGCACAGGCACAGCTTCCAGCTCCTGGCTTCAGCACACCTTGCTTCTCAGCCCCAGCACAGGTGAAACCCTACAAGTCTTCATTCATTCCACAAGTATTGCTGAGCCCTGCTTTGGGAGAATAAAAGGAAAAGATCTTAATTAAATTAGACAACTCATGATTTATCAAAGCTTTCTTCCTGCACTCAAAAGTAAATTGTGGGGCTTGATAGTTTCATAGTTTCATAGTAACTAGGGTCAGAAGGGGCCTAGAGCAGGCCATCTAGTCTGACCCCCTGCCAATGGCAGAACAAAGTGCTGGGGTCACAGGACCCCAGCCAAGTACCTATCTAATCTACTCTTGAAGACACCCAAGGTAGGAGCAAGAACAACTTCCCTAGGAAGCCGGTTC
>JAGPOW010000290.1:10059884-10090845 GCA_030014935.1 Caiman crocodilus
ACCACATCCTTCGCCCTCACTACCTCTGCGAGCTGACTTAAGAAGTCTTGGTCGATCTCTTCTCCCTGGTTGGGAGGTCTATAATAGACTCCCACCGTTGTTGTTCACCGTAGTGATGTTCCTTTCTGATACCAGTGAAATTGTTCCTAATTTGTACTGATGTGAAAGGAGTTCCTTACATGTCTAATTTACATTTGTCTTTTGTTGCAGCTGTCACTTGTTCCAGTCCCCTGGTATGACTAGGCCTGGAGGAAGCACAAGCAGGAAGGGACAACAGAAAAACCACCTCATTCTTCTAGTTACCTCAGATATCTGTACACAAATGCACACAGCCTGGAAAACAAGCAGGAAGAATTAGAAGTCCTCACGCAGTTACGGAACTGTGATGTGATTCGAATATCAGAGACTTGATAGGAAAGCTGTCATGACTGGAGTACTGTAATGGATAGGTATAAACTTCAGGAAGGACAGGCAGAGGAGAAGAGGAGTTGCACTTCATGTAAAAGAGCTATATGATTGTTCAGAACTCCAGTATGAAATGAAACAGACCTGTTGAAAGTCTCTGGGTTAGGGTCAGTGGTGGGTGTCTGGTATAGGCCACCAGTCCAGAAGGATAAGGTGGTATAGGCCACCAGTCCAGAAGGATAAGGTGGATGAGACTTTCTTCAAATAGCTAGCAGAAGCTTCCTGATCACAGGCCCTCATTCTCATGGGAGACTTCAATCACCCTGACATCTGGGAGGGCAACACAGCAGTGCACAGGAAATCTAGTAAGTTTTTGGAGAATGTTAGGGGCAACTGTTGGAGAGATCAGCTAGGGGCCACACTCTTCTTGACCTGACGCTTACAAGCAGGAAAGAATTGGAGAATGTAGAAAGGGCTGGCAACTCAGGCAACATAACCATGAGTTGAGTTCAGGATCCTGAGGAAAGGAAGGAAGAATAGAGTAAGGACCCTGGATTTCAAAAAAGTAGATTTAGAGTCACTCAGGAAACTGGGATCTCCTAAGAGGTAAATCTGAGGGGGAAAGGAGTCCAGGAGAGCTAAGTGTACTTTAAAGAAACCTTACTGAGGCCACAGGAATGAACCACCCTGATGCACAGGAAAACTAGGAAGCATGGCAGAAGACCAGCTTGGCTTAGCAGAGAATTCTTCAGTAAGCTAGATGCAGTGCACCCAAGGTGCTAAGGGAGTTGACCAATGTGATTTCAGAGCCATTAGCCATTATCTTTGAAAACTCATGACTATCAGGAGAGGTCCTGGATGATTGGAAAAGGGCAAATATAGTGTTCATCTTTAAGAGAAGGAGTATCTGGCAAGCCTCATCTCAGTCCCTGGAACAATAATAAAGCAGGACCTGGAGGAATCCACTTCTAAGCACTTGGAAGAGAAGAAGGTGATTAGGAACAGTCAGCATGGATTCACCAAGGGCAATCCTAGGAGGATAGTAAAGCACTGGACCAGGTTACCCAGAGATATTGCAGAATCTCCATCCTTTTGCAGTTTTTAAGACTTGGCTGTGATGATGTAGTTGGGAATGGTAATGCTTTGAGAAGTGGGTTGAACTGAATGACCTGCTGAGGTTCTTTCCAATCCTAATTTTCTGGGATTATATGACTAGGACAAGGCTCATGGAAGTCTCTTATACCAGACTGTGCAGGAAGGATCTGCTCCTTGTGGACTCAAGCCCTGCAAAAGCCTGGAATCCTTGGACTACCTCTGTCCACATATAGTAAGGATTTGTGAAAACTTCAGTGCCAAAGGAAGAGAGAGAAACATATTGTCTGCTCTGTGGAATAATACCAGGAAAGGTTTGTGATGTAGTCTACATATTAAACTCTGCCTGCATCACTGTCTAGTGTAAAATATAAAAAAGTTAGAGTTGTAGGGACTTAACCCAGTACTCTCCTCCAAAGCAAGTTCCTTAAACATTAGCTTAGAAAGTCATGCTCCTTTTATACTCTCTCTCACCCCTTGAGTCTCAAGTTATTTTCTGCAAAGTGAAACATCTCTAACAACCAGTAGCCTGGTGATTAGAGGAACACTTCAGGAATAGATTTTAATCTCTTCAGTTAGCGGAGAGAAATTAACCTGATTTCACTCTTTAAGTTTTCTAACCATTAAGTTGTTATACTGTATATGCAATGGAGCACCACTTCCTCCTCCTTCAAAGGATTTCTTAAAGAAAACCATGACTACCACAACTTATTTTCTATAGGCAGATTCTGTTATATACACTAAGAACACTAACCAAATTGAGCCCATAAGCATATCTGAGGACACCTCATTTCCAGATCCCAGTCAAGCTTAGCTGTGAGCTAGACCCTGAGCTACTTGCCCCTGTCAAGCCCCACACAATATCAGGCATACACAAAAGCTGAATTACAGACATATGCTAAAGTAAAAAAAGTGCGGGGAGGGGGGACAGACAGGAAACTCCAGAATTAAGCAGCACCTGAGCAGGAGCTTTCAGGATGGCAATTTTGAATCTAGGCACTTGATTTTAATTAAGATCTGCCTCCCTTTCTTTATAATCCAGGATTTCATAGCCAGAAGAAACCTCTCACCTTTCTCCTTCAAAAAACCACTTCTTTATTCTCCCATCACCAAATCCCTGTAGGAATTTTAATTCTTTGTTCCATTTCCCACACAACTTTTCAATATAAAGGTTTGGACTTTGATGGTGCAGTTGAAGCCACAAACTCATGGGGCTTGGAGCATCAGTAAAACATCAACAAGGTTTAAATAGCCAGAATGTGTCTTTGGACTATAAAACTGAAAGATGTGAAAAACTTCCACTGTTCTTGGGAGTCTCGGTCTTTGGGTACTTCACCTGAAGTACCTTAGGCCTAATATTCAGAGATCCTAAGTATCTGAACCTCCCAATGACTACAATAAGACTTACAGGTTCTCAGCACCTGTTAAAATAACACCCTACAAGTTGGGTGACAAACAGGACCCTAGCAAGGAACATTTTCCCTGCAGGCATAGGCTATGTTATTGGCATCTGGCTGTGGAAATATCCATGTTAGCTCTAGACATATTGTGTGAGCAATAGTACTCCTCATGGTGAAGCCATATGCAGTTTATTACAACCTCACTGATGCTGCACTCCTTCCTGTATGTCATTTTGATTTCTGAATACCTAATCCAAGGTTCTTTTTGCTAAACTAAGCTGTTTTAAGATCCTTTCCCAGTGAACTGAGAGAAACTCTGCCTGTCTTGGGAAGAAAGGTGGAAAGACACTAATGACTATCAGCACTTGAGTAATTTAACCTACTTCCTCACTGCAAAGGGGGCATATGACTAATCTAAATGAAAGCAGAACTTATCCCTCATCATGCCAGCAAACTTTGTCTAAAGGCACCTGTAAAGCTGATTGAGAGTTTTGTGTGTAGATGAGAGAGAGAAAGGGCCTAGTTACAGGACACATACTCAGAGGCCAATTTTGAAAACATTGAGCATTGTACCTTCAGTCTTATGCTGATGTGATGTAATCCCAACTATTCTGCATTCATCTAGATAAAACCAGCATATATGTCAGTGTGGAACATCATATCCTTATTTAATTAAGTAATATGTACTGCTCATACTCAGTATGTCAAATTTAGTCTTTAAAAAGAAACACACTTTCTTAAACCTTCATAAAATAGCACCTTTCACTGAAACCAAGCAGGAAAAAAATCTTTCAACATTGAAAAACAGTAAACTGTAGATAATTGGAAAATGAGAATGCAATGTCCACTTCAGAAAATGTGCTAGTAGTTTCACCCTGTAATATAAGCTCAAGGCATTTACATATTCAAATCTATCGACAAGAATTGTCCCATTCATAATGGGAGGGATTGGTTTTCTGCATAACTGTGTTACTGTGAGATTTGCTACATGTTAAAATTTATCTGAGTTGAGATTTGCTTCATGCAACATTTTCAGTACATAATGAATACAAAAATTAATTTTATTTAGAAAAGTTACAAAGTTATACAGGAGTAAGCATTTTAAAAGTAATATTTACTTAGCTTTTATTGAATTACAAATGACAATCAAATGTAGATTTATTAATTTTATCTTTTTCACATGTGAAAAGTTTCAAAATTTAATAACATTAAACTTGATTACTAGCTTTTTGCCACTGTAAAATAATCTACTCTAACCTTAAAAGCACTATTGAAATAGACAAAGGGCAGACTTTAAAGGATTCTCTGTCTTCCATAGGCGCATTTTCATTCTGGTTTAAAGAGCAATATGGTACCAAACTATGTACAACAGCAGATTTAGTTGCCTGAATATAAAAGCAAGCTAAAGCTGTAGATATTACTGATCAGATGAAAACTTAAGACCAAGGCATTATAGCAAAGATAAAACTGTAGAAACAAGTTTCTACATTGTATGTCACTAGATTATTTCAGAGTGTTTTCTGACAATGGTAATAAATATAATTTTCTTTCTTATTCCTTCATACAAGCTTAAAGAAGAAGAGGTGGGTTGTACAAATATTACAAAGAAAACTTCCAATTCCCACATGAAATATTTTTCAGTTTTTAGCTTTCCATATTTCCTTAACTATGTTTTTTTGGTTTTAAAATCCTTTCCCAGTGAACAGAGGGAAAACTTATCTGCTTTGGTTAGAAGTGTGGAAAGATGCTGAATTATTATGAACACTTTAATAATTGGTTTTGGATGTGTTGTTGGTTGATTTCTTGGAGGGGGTTGTTTTGTTTTCACAATTGCTATGCTATAATTATGTGGAAATTCAAACTAGACAAACTTGGTCTGATTTTCTGAGATGCTGTTGTTCACTATAACTCCCATTAAAGAAAATAGGATCTGGAGGCATTCAATATGTCTGACAATCAGAGCCATTTTTTAAAGTTAGAAATAGTATTTCCTCTTGTGTGTGTGTCAAACATATTTATTTAGAGAGCAACAAGGACAGGATATCAAATCTTTTCAGAGGGAATTTTCATTTGTAAAAGTTAGCTTTCTTCTTGGCAGTGTTGGAAAGGAATGTTGGATTTAATTTAAAATGATTAATGAGATTTTGTCAGACTCCCTGCTTTTACCACCACTGCAGTTTGTCAGCACAACAACCTGGGAAACTCGGACGCCACTCTGTCGCCCAAAACAGCTTTCCAGGAAAAAATAAACCTGAGTAACTAGTGCCAGGTACATGTCAATGGTATTGTCTTTCAGCTGTTGACAGTTTAACTCTGAGTTAGGACATTTACACATTCTGAGGAAGTGAACCTCATTCATTATTTAAACGGTCTTTTTTGGCAGTGGATACTAAATATAAACTTTTTTACAAAATCTTTTCTGAGCATGTATTCAATTTATTTTTTAATCCATGCAAAAACAAAATCTTTACCATCTCTGCCACAAAGAAATTATCTTAATTCAGAGAGATGGTTAACAAGCTGACATGGTAATAAAATTTGTTCAGAGAAGTTATTCTAAATCAGGGCACTGCTTCCAGTTCAGGCACCCCAAACAGAGCAGCCAGGCATGGCAAGTTTGCAATGAAGACAGGCCCTGTGTGGACAACCTGTCTCATTTCTGACTGAACTATAAATCTGACAGTATGCTCCTACAAGCCCTTCTCCATGTGACTAGATAATTACAGTCAAAGGGACTACTAATGTAAGTAAAAGCTTGTTGTATGAAGCTGTAAGACAGACATACTTTATATATGCATACACACTGTAACCAGAATCAAACAATTTCACAGTATCATAAAATAAATTATTTTTAAAAATCTTACTGAGAAATGTATTTGGACTGTTTTAGAAAATTAATTTTTTCATTACCTATGGCTTGAATGTTATTCTTTTCTTGGGGAAATGTCCTTTATTTACATAAAAGCTTCATTATTTAGCCCCCATATGAGGTTGGGGAGGTGAAGTTATTTCCCATTCTTATCCAGGGCTGGGGCCCACAGACAGCCCATCTGCCCCAACTACATGTTCATGAATGTGCCACATGCATCAATCACTAACTGCAGAACCGAGCTTCTGTTCTCACTCTGCAAAGGCCAGTGCAAAGAGCAATTTATGATCTACTTAAATGGCCAAGCTTCTTTCTCTTCTCATATCCGCTGTGTGATTTCTAAGAGTCTACATTTCTTCATATTAAAATGTAACTTCTTAGTAACAGACTCCATGTAATGAAGAATATGCATAAGTGGCCATGTCTACACAAAATGGTTTACTGTACAGTAAACTAGTCTACTACAGAGTAAAGCATCACCATCTACACATGCAGGCACTTACTGCACAGTAAATTGATCTACTATGCAGTATATTTACTGTGCAGTAAAGCCAAATAGCATTAAATGCACATCTAGATGTGCCCAATAAATACCATATTTTCTTACATATAGCGCACTCCAAAATAAGATAGACACCTTGGGTATGTCTACATGACCCACTACATGGTCATAGCATTGGCTGACACAAACTGTGATGCTGAGCTACATCACTGAAGCTTGTTGCTACAGTGACATAGTGTATAAAAATAACTGTGCACTGCTGGGACTGCACAGTACCAAATGCGTAGTCAGGGACATGTGTAGACACACCCTTTGTTTTTGAAAAACAAAATAAGACTAAAGATCTTTCCTTGTAAGAAGAGACTGAGTATCAAGAGCTAGGGAACTAAGCCTACTCATTATTCTATTCCCCATGGAGCTCATGCACACTTTACTTCAACTTTTACCTGGTAAGCGGCAAAACTGTTTTTAATATATTTCATGCATATAATACACTCCAATTTCCAGCAGCTGGTTTTTGGTGCATGCTTTATGCAGGAAAGTATGGTATACTTGTAACTGGTAGGTGCTTCCCATAAAGCGATATTTTTATGTCATATGCCAGCATGAGCTTGGATATGGGAGAAGTACAGGCAACCTCCACTTAATGCTGTTTCACTTAGCACTATTTAGCTATAACGCTCATTTGAAATTGATACCTGATTTCACTTAGTGCTCAGCGAATTTCATTATAATGCTCACGATCACCATCTTGGGTCATTAAAAACAATTGTGGTCACCATCTTGGGTCATCAAATACTTTTGGTTTCGCTTAACGCTCAGTTTTTCAGGAACCAATTAAGAGTGTTAAGCGGGGGTATCCTCTATTTCACAGCAGAACTTCATTATATATGTCTTCCTAGAAATATTATCAGAACTGCCAAAATCTATTTTCCCCTGTCTCTAGCACTGAACAAAGGAGGTCTAGATTTTTTTTAAATCTGTACTTATTTTAAAGGATTATGCATTACTTTACAAATTGTAGCAGCCACAGAAACATCCCATTTCTGATGCATTGGGAATGAACAGGGTAACAACTAGGAAGTAAATTCAACAAAACAAAGCCACATTGTTGCATGTTGTCTTTAAAATCTTGGTCTGACTCTGAAGTAAATGGCAAAAATCACTATTGATTTCAGTGGGGCCAAGATTTTTTTCTTGGCTTTTGGAGGGAGCAAAGATTGTATGATGATTTCAGAATTTGGTTGCATAACAGAATGTTTAATGTTTAAAAATGGTTTCAATGTAACAAACTGGAAACACTGATGACAATTAATGCTTTTCTGATTATTATAAAACCAGACTGCTCACAGTCTTGGAGA
Organism: Caiman crocodilus; assembly: GCA_030014935.1. Classification (NCBI taxonomy): domain Eukaryota; kingdom Metazoa; phylum Chordata; order Crocodylia; family Alligatoridae; genus Caiman; species Caiman crocodilus. The sequence continues at coordinate 10,067,514 of JAGPOW010000290.1, forward strand.
CAACCTGCTCTGGATAAAGAATTGATACAAAAATAAACTAGAGAAGATTAGGGACCTCTTCTAGCAAGAGTGAAATAAAGGATTTTTTTATCCTGATAATGGGAGAAACCAAGGAGGACTGGAAGCAGAAGCCACACAAATTCAAATTAGAAATGAAGCCCAAGTTTATATCAGGGAAAACAAAGTGGTCAACTCTCTATCTCCTGATGTTTCCAAATTGGCTGCCGATTTGGAAGGTAATGTTTCAGCCAAACACAGTTTATTATTTAGGTCAAACATACAAGTTTCTGGCCTCAGTACAGGGATAATTTTGAAGTGTAATGCCCTGTGACATATAGGAGTTTCAGTCTAAATGATCAAATGATCTCTTGTGGCCTTAAACTCAGTGAAACTATGCAGACACATCTGGGCATTAGCCCATGTGAAAGAAAGGAACAACAGATCAGATTCAGCAATAGCACCTCCAGGTGCTCACATGGTTCAGCAAATAATCCAGTATTTCTGGAAGATAGAACTCATTAACCACAACTTTACTAGAGCTCTAGCTTGTAAGATTGATCCTTTCAGTGCTCAAAGGAAATATGATGCAGACTTTCACAGGCAAACATATTAGTGCTATTACTTCAAGAATACTTCATTCTCTGCTGCACGAATGATTCTCTCTAAGAACATTGTGGCTGAAAAATTACTCCAATCCATATATTTGGCCAGTATGAAAATAGTCTGACTGACAGTCCGTAAACAGACCCTGAATGACTGAGAAGCATGATCTCTGGAAAAAAGTTCTTCCAGAAAGATATTTGCCACCAACATCATCCATCACCAAAGTCTGGAGGTTTTGCTTAAGAGCTAAACTGAGAGGCAGAAAAAAACGTTTCTTTGTTTTCTTTTCCCCCTTCTGCTGCAAAATATAGCTAATGTACATCTTACTTCCACTTTCTTTACTCTTAAAATGCCCATGGGAAATTTTGCCAGAAGACATATAGTAGGACATATCCAGCAAGGGTTTGAAACAGTTTTTCCAGGTCTCCCTGTTTTGCCTACAGAATATCTGATCTTGTTTTTGAAATAAAACTAGATCCTTCATCTGCATCTTAAGTTTCTTCATAACAGGTTCAGATTGGGTGTATAAGAAAAATGTTCATATTTTTAGTATATATTAATCGCATATTATGAAAACAACCTATGAAATGTTTCAATGCTGTCAAATAGATGTGTTTTAAAGTTTGAGTAAATATCAAAGGAAATACCTCTATGACTTTACCCAGTTTCTATCACTCCTGGCAAGCTTTTAACCTTGGCAAAAGACGGTCACCCTCTACAAGGGTGGAAGATAAATGGCCTTAGTTTTCTCATGATATATTAAAATTCCATTCCTGTAAAATGTCCCAAAGATACTTGTGAATAAAGATACTGTGCTTCACTTCAGATAAAATTTATCCCCATTCTACCCATGACACAGCATTAGTGTATCAATTATCACAGTCACTGACATTAGAATGCTGAACAGTGAAACAGTACTGTTTCACAGTTAAAAGCACCACTTTTATCAGTTACTGCTTCAAGAACATTTGCTTATTGGTTTTTTTGCACTCTTCATTTTGTACTTTAATCCCCTTTTATGACCCAAAGATGGGCTTTAGCAGATTCAGATAGGTTTTATTCTCATAGAAAAAGTTAAAAGGGCTTTATAATCCACTGCTTTAATAAATATATTCTCCATCACAATTGGTACACAATGCATTTGACTCTGTCAAACTACTTTGCATTATGGCAGCTAAAATTTAAGAAAATAAACAAACAAAAATGAAAGGGAACAAAACCTGATATGATATCCAGGTTCTGTTCTTGATTCAATAAATATACTCACATCAAAATATAATATAAAAAACTCACTTAACTTTAAATATGTGAGTAATCCTATTTCTTTTCAGCAAAGTCCATAAGTAGATGCTACAGTTTAAGCAGGTAAGTAATCCAATCTCTATACATAGTAAAGCACACACTTATCCTCAAGTATGCATTAACATCACAATGCAGCCAATAGAATACATGTGCAGTGGCCTTGCTTCATCAAGGTCTATCCAGCTGCTCTTTAAGTCATTATATCAGTACCATTTGGATCTGGAGCAGTCCTACATGATTTATATTTCAAGTAGGGCTGATGTATGATAGAACAAATAAATGCAGTAAAAGCATATACAACAAAGATTATACATAGAAATATGCTCACAATGAAACAGGATTTAGACCAGTCTATAGGAAACAACTTGAGCCTTCCTGGAGCTCCAGCAGACTGACTGATCTTAAAAGAAGGATATAGATATGGGCAGGGATACTGCCACTTGCTCTATTTGGGCACTACTTGAATAGGGTTATGTATGACTCCACGGTTTGCCCACAGCTGGCAGGATCAGAACCATATGCTGAGTTGTGCATTATTCAGAGCTTAGCATCACTTGTCCTCATTATACAAAAGGGGGGGAAAAGCACAGAAACATATCTGCCCATTGCAATTTCTTCTCATGTATTGGTTAATCAAACTTGTTATTACATTTTTGCAATCCTTTCCTAGCCAGTTAAGGAAACTCAAGTATTTTAGGATTTGGTATTCATTGGTCCAGGTACTGTATATAGTCACATACCACATGGTCCTGAATAAGACATGCACCTTGTTATGGGATGGCAGAACCAAGAAAAAATATTTTCCTGAGTCTTACCTGCCCTGGCACCTGTTCACTCAGAGATCTGAATGCTCAAGCTACATGGAATAGGGACAGAGACCCCTCTTCAATATCCATCTCAAAGGCATTAACCCTTTCAAAGTCTTAATTCAGCAGTAGCTATGACAGGGTCAAATCAATAGCTGTTGGCAGAACAGTAGCAGGAGGGGTAATGACTGATTGCATCCCTGCTACATGCAGTCAGAAAGTTCAGCTCTGGGTGAGCCAGTGCCATGCACAGCCCAGTGCCACCATTCCAGCATCTCCCTGCCTCCATTTCATCATGGAAATCAGTTTCCTTGTTTAAGGCATGCAACCCAATTTTGGGTGGCTAATTTTCAGGAAAAAGGCGAGTGTGCTATCAGAATAAATAAAATACATTTGGGGTACACTCAAAACTGTCTGTACTCAGTGATTAAAAGTGCCTCGGCACAGCAGAATTTCCCAGGCACAGCACAATTCCTCAGTGCAAAAAGTCCCTTGGTATGGCAAAAAAACCTTGGTGCAGTGATCAATCCCCGCCAAACTTGGCAATCGCATTGTTTGCATGCACGTTATTTATTGGCTTGTAATTTATTCCTACCTGGCAACTAGCAGTTGGCTCACTAGCTGTATAAAAGGCTAGGGCAGTTTCCGCCCAAGTCAGAGAACCCCGCGTGTACTCTGCAAGAGAGTTCCACGTGCATCTCAGAACACAGTTGGAAGCCTGATCACCCACCAACGACGTACCACGTTGCCAATCATCCTGACGTACCCTGTACCTTGCATGCTCAGAAAACATAGGTTTTTGTGCAGAGCTCTACCCGGTTAGCAACTTTACAGAAGGTGCCTACTCTGTGTACATCGACACGAGTCCCCGTACTTCAGTATTGTAAGTAAAGTTATTTTCAATTCAACCAATACATGTCTGTGCCTAATTCTACTTCATCGGTCGAAGTACCAACAGCCCCACCAGCTATACTCGGCCCCCACATGGCGTCACGAACAGGATCAGGTTCTGGGAAAGGTGTGATGGAGTTAGAATTAGTTAAGAATTGCTCCTGGCGTGATGGAAAATGCTACGTGCTGAACACCATGGAACTGGGCACACACATCACCTACCACCAGGTGGGTGGAATGGGTGGAAGACTCGTCAGTGGTTACCTCTTCCTCAAAGGAGAAGAGACAACTGAGAAAGAGTGGGAGATACATCTTCATCCTGAGGCATTCGCATGTGTGATGAGAATTGAGAGGGTTCTATTTAGACCCCGAGAGGAAGGGGGCACCAAACCCTTTGCCAGAACAAAGCCAAGCAAAGAAAGCCTGACCCTCAGCCAGGAGTTTGCCCACTGCATGCAATGCGTGCAGGGGGGTGAAGAGCCAGTGTCGATTAACACTCTAGCCCTGGCGCCTGAGCTGAGAGACCCTGAATTTCCTTCCAAGTTCCGCGGAAAATTGGAGGTGGAAAGTCACACTGCAACTAAGTGGACCAGCCCAGAACACAGAAAGGGGAGAATGTTGAATGCAACTTTCTGCATGGTCACAACTTTGATGCAGGAAAAAGCAGATCTGGAAGCCTGACTGCTCGTCGTTCAGGGGGCTAAGCTGATGGCAGCGGAGAAAGACCCTGGTTCTCTGTCATTTCAAGATGGCACTGAGGGAGAAGGCAGCCGCCCGATGGACCCGGAAAGAAAGGACGAAGCTTCCAACGGACGGGCAGGAGCTCAGTTGATGACTCCTCCCCACAAAGTAACATCACTTTCAGCGACCCCGCCTCCTCATTGCAGCAAGGGGGCAACGGACACAGAGCTGTACCTGACTCCCCCATTGGCAGTGAGAAGCCCGTGGCAGTGAGAAGCTGAGTGGTTGGTGAGCAGAGTGCAGCCTGCACCACTGCTAACACCCATCACGTCCAGACCTGGACTGAATTGCAGGAATTATGCAAGAAGTCCAAGATAAGAGCTAATGAAACACTGGCTATGTGGCTAGGACTCCTGGTCGTGGAGTTTGGGTCCGACCTGTTGGACCTGGAAGAGGTAAGTTTCCTAACTGAACAAGCCTCATGGAGCAGAGGGCATGCCACCAACATTGACATAGTGACATGCAACATCCACTGGCCCATTCCACTTCCAGCGCTTGTTGCGGGCCAATCTAGCCACAAATCTCATGCATGGCACGATGGCTGTCCATTGAGAGTTGATGTGGAACAGATTCTACTAACAGTGATAGGAATCTCATACTGCTCCTGAAGTCCTAAAGCACACACCTGGGACTGACACCACCCCAGCAGAGAGGACTGTAGCCTCACCATCACCTGTGAAATCCTGGAGCTGTTCTGATAATGCTCAATGGCGTAGAAGCCTGTATTGAAGTTTATGGAGGAAGAAGTGCCATCATCCTTTGGATTCTCCTCAGCCCATTAGCCGGACAACCCGCGGGCGATATTTTCCATCAACTCCCATGATTGCAAGCTCTTATGAAGCCAGACATAAGAACGTCCAGCGACTCGGAGCATTGATCCACCGCATGTCCTCATGAGTCTAGTTCTCGACGACCACAAGTGCCGCCGCAAAAAACACCAGAGGAGCAAATCATGTTCGGGTTCCTCCTACGTCACTCTAGACTCACTAAGCGACACCTGTGAATTTTGGGAGACGCGAGTCCCTGTACTTCAGTATTGTAAGTAAAGTTATTTTCAATTCAACCAATACACGTATATGCCTAATTCTACTCCATTGGTCGAAGTACCAACAGCCCCACCGGCTATACTTGGCCCCCACAAAAACATACAGAATACAAGCCAGGAGGTGATGTGCATAGATAATTTAAATCACTCCTTTTTGGTGCCTTAATACTAGCACTGCTTCATGCATATAATTTCCTCCAGGTTGGGCCAGAATACTTTGAAGGTTTCTTTAATTTATGCTGAACATTAATGACTAGCGTGGGGAAAAAAGACAGTTTAAGTTTACTATGGATGTAGGCTCAACCAACAGCCTCCCTACCTGCTACAGTGGGAGCAGAGAGTGGTTGAGCACACTGGCTCCATGGCTAATGGTATGCGACTGCCATAGATGGCAAAACGAGGTTGGGGCTTACCCCGCACAAATGCAGGGCAGTGATAGGGCCGCAAGACAGCCTGGCTGAGGACTTCCAGAAGCAGCATCAGGGGCAGGGAGAGGGAGTGGGGCTAGGGCTGGGGATAGGAGAGGGGCAGGCGCTGCACAGCTGACAGGGCACAGGACTGAGCCACGAGTGGCTTGTCTGGGGGGCACAGCTCCTACTGCTATGCACACCCCAAAAGGCACGAAGGGCATGTGCCCCTGGATCTGCATGGGGCAGGGCAGGATGCCATTGTGGGCTGAGGTCAGGGCTGCTCCAGGCTCTTCTGACTCCAGGTGGGGCAGAGCCATGGGTAAGCAGTGCCTCCTAATACTGGGGGGGAGCACCAGCAACCATTCGCTGACTAGAAGTGGGAGGGTCCCCCAGCAGCCAATTGCTGACCAGGGGGTCCCCTAGTAGCTAATCACTGCCCCCAGTGGAAGTGCCAGTGGTGCTTATCTCAGGGGGTGCATGTGCACCTGTGTGTACTTCCTACATGTTGCCAATGCCAGCAGCTCTGTTCCCAAGGCTGGCCCCGCTCTAGCCTCTTACTCTGGACCCCCCTGGGTGGTGCGTGGCAGTGCCAAGGCCGGAGCTGGAGCTGGAGCTGGGGCCAGCGTGGGGAGGCAGCCGAGGCTGGTTTGGGGCTGGGGGACAGTGGATTCAGTGATACAGTGGGCACTGGTGTGGGCAATGCAGGGTAAGGGGCAGCTGCAGAGGCGCAGAGGGCCCTGGCCCCGATCTCAATCCTGGGCCTGGCTTAGCTCTACTCCCTCCCAGTCCCAACCCCACTTGCTTCCTTCCCCAATGGCCCTTTTCCCTCCCCCTGCCCCTTTCCCCACTGATTTCCCCCCCTGGGGTAGGGGTCATGTGAACACATGTTCAGCCCCTCCTCCCCAAAATTTTCTCGCTCTCCCTATGGTGTCTGCAGGCATGTACTTGTGCTGAAGCTACTTTGGGTATGTACACTCATACGAAGTCAACTTGACTAAGTCCGCTTAAGCCATGTTGGATCATACTCATGTACAGCTCCTTGACATAGTGGCAGTCATCTTGTAAGCCAAGTCAACTTACAGTAATTTGAATCAAAATAGCACATATCAGAAACGTATTGTCTTGTGCCACATGTAAGTTGACTCTGTTCCACATACATGTGTACACTCTGACAGTTAAATCACCTTTAAACAGTTAAGTCAGCGTGGCTGTCATAAAGTTAGTACGTGTGTATACACCCTTCCAGAGCAAAGTAGAGCCAGTATTCTGACCATATGACCATAGCATTGTGATACAAAAGCACTGCACTGAAAGCTGTGCCTGATGTTTGAAATTCAGGCTGTACTTCTGTATTTATAAGTCACGACTGTCATATAAGTCACATGTAATTTTTTTTAAGTCTATGTCTGAATAATCAGAACACACTGCAAGAGTTTAAAGACCCATTGAGGTTTTGAATCAACTTGGTTTTGAGAGAGTAAACAAGCAGGATTAGAGAGTTTTAGATACTGTTACCTCTTCCTTCCTAAGTGTCTTTTTTCAGTCTGAGGCTGATCCTGAAACCATCTTCCCCTATCATGAGTTCCTTGTAACTCATTTCTCTTGAAGCAACTCTTCAAAATTCCTCCAACCTTTTTGGCTGGCACTAGCTATTTTTTCTTTGGCTTCTGACCTTGCATAATATAAACATACATACTATAAAAAGCAAGATAAGTCCAAGAAAATGTATATATTTTAATGTAAACTTTTTCCTGTGAAACATGTTTCTCAGGACTGTATTCCTTTCTCCATATTTCTAATTCCTTACTACCTGTAGTCTGCCCTCATTATCTGTTGCAATATCTATCTAAATGATATGGTGAGCTGCTTTTGCTGTGAAATATATAAACTTTTCTTCTTGTAATTGTCAAGTTATTTAGGGATCACAGCAGCAGAGCATAGGGGTCCTATGATTTAAAAAACTGACATTTTTAAATAGCATTGCATTTTTGTGCATACATGTAGAAAACATTAAAGTCCTGATCAGACTATATAGCAGAGTTAGGTTATAAAAGAACTATATGATATTCTGCCTTTAAATAATTCAGTGAAGTATCAAATATGTGCAACCATGTGGGTTGCAGACCTTCAGAGAGTAGAACACTGTAGAGAGACTGACTTTTTACAGATGAAAGGAAATGAAACCCTTACAAAAATGTAAGTAAATATAAGCAAGGGTGTTTCTGCTAAAAGGTGCTGGACATTTTATATTATTATCCAGTTCCTAACAACAGAAATAAATCCCACTGTAACAGTGTATCGAGCTGGTGGTTCATATGAATCATACCTGTAAGGACTGGTTCAGGCTAAATGGAAATGGACAGTTTCATTGTCTTATACCAAATCCTGTATCTAGGGATAAATCAAAATTAGGTAACACTAAATGAAGCTTCATTGTCTTATACCACATACAAATTTATCCCAAAATCTTTTATTTAAAGAAATCAATTTATCATTTTTATATGGTGGCAATACTGTGTAATCAGGGCAAACTTAATGATCAAAAGAGCTGGATTTCATGATGGCAACTTCACCATTATGAAACATCATCTGGTGGCAATATTGTAACTTATGAAACTGGCCTTTTACCATATTGAGTGTGCCATTTGTTTCCTTTCCTTCCTTTTTTATAGATCATACTATACAAAAGTAATGATCTTTTAGAGTATATAAAACTGAGGAATCAGTAGAAGAAACTGACCTGTGTGACATTCTTTTCTATTACACATTTGTACTATTTAGCCCAGAGAAGAAATAATACACATATCACCCAGGTCCTCACTTGCTGTAAAATGACAGTTCTGATAACTTCAGTGAAACTGTGCTGATTTACATCGTTTGAAACTGTGACTCTCAACAAATCTCTGAAACAAAGTATGCTATTATTATGCTTTCAGGGGGAAACATTTATTCTTACACTGCCATGATACCACAAACCAACTGCATTTTTTTTTTTGGCTGTAGATTCCTACTGATGAAACAGACCGTCCTGATCCTGAGGTCCTTAAGCAAAATTTTAACTGGCATCAAGGAATGCACAAACTGAGTCTGAAAAGTAGAGAGCTCTTTACCACTGGATATTCATTAAAATAAGAACTACATTTTGTAAGACCTATACTGTCAAATTAATATATTTCAGATTGAAGTAAAACTTAGAAATTATTACAATACAGACACTTTTTCTGACTAGAAACTCTAGTCAACTTTTATTTATTCCAGTAGTATTATACAGCACTTACAATTGCTAGGTTTAAATATTTTTTCTAGAATTCCTGTCTTTCTCAAAAGAAATCTAAAAGAGAATTAAAATATTCCAACCTACTCAGACAAGTTATTATTGTTATTTCCCTTACTAGAGTTAAAACACTTAATAAACCTAAATTCATAATGAAGAATATTTTTCCAGTATTATTTCCTGTTTGTCTTTTGATCCTTCAATATATTTTCGGAGGAAGACACAATTTAAGAAGGAAAAAAAAAGGAAAGAAGTCTGAAATTATTAATTTTTGGGGAGACTTGTTGGAGTAAATGGTTTTTCATAGATTCCATGTATATTTTAGGCTCTTGGGACAAAATATTCTAGAATAATTCTTGGTTTTGTTTGTCTGGTGTGTTTTTTAACAAAGCAAAGCTTTAGATCATTAAAACAGATGATACAATACCAGAGATGTCTGAATTCTCATGAATCAAGAAGCCAGTTCTGTCCTGAACACAGTCTAGAGCTTTGCTAAAACCATGTGAATTCTGCCTTTCTTGCTCCCACAACTATACCTTTAAGAGGAGAGCATCTGTGCCATTTATCTGCTGTAGGATCAGGGACCTGAACAGTTGCCATAAAACAGAGTTAAGCAAAGCAACCTCTGGGGATTTAAAGGGTGACCCGGGAAAAATTAATCATTCTGTCCTTACTCAAACTCCTTACCAAAGATTGGGAAGGGCATTTACCAGGGAACCAAGAAAGGAAAACTCATGGAAGAAAGAAAGGAGAGATTCTTTTCCTTGTATATTTGGAGAAGGGTCTTTGTGCTTCTGTAAATGATAGCAGCTGTAGTGGGGTTGGGGCAGCTTTTGCAACCCAGTGCATTAGGATAAATACAGTAAAGGGAATAGATATAGGAAAGGGCAAGACTTGATATGCTACCTCTAGGCATCAGACCCATTAAGATGACGCATTCCTCCTGCTTTCCCCTTGGTTATCTCTAGCCCTCATGGATGCAAAGCTCCCCTCCTCCTTTATGTTAAATCAAGCCCATGGCTGCCTTTGGCCCTTCCAGGTCGTGTCTTCCCTCCACTGTTTCCTATAAGCCTTCAGAATCTCTTCCTCTCCTTCTCCTCCGGGCTTGGAAATGGCAAGGGCCCGTGGGTGGCATGTCCCTGAAGCGTCCCAGCTTTCCCGGGGCTACGACACTGTCCCGTGCCTGCGGATCTGTCCCTGAAACAAGCAAGTCCAGGCCATCTAGCCACTCGGGAGTTCTCAGGAGTGTTGCCTTAGGCAAGGCTGGCTCGTCTCGGATAAGTGCAGGCGCTGCCACAAAAAAGGCACTGGCTGAGAACATAGCCACACTGCTGCTGCTGCGAGCCAGGAGAGGGATCCCTGGGTCCCTCGCACAGAAACTGAACCCATCGGGCAACGGGGGAGGAAAATCCTAGGGGCTATGGTTGCGGGGGGTGAAGGGGCTTGTCATTCAGCCCGGAATGGAGGCAAGGCAGCGATCGCGCTGAGCATCGCCCCGCCTTCCCGCCTGCTGGTCCCCACCCGGGAAAGGACAATCGGGTGCTCAATCGGTTCCTTGGTCCGTGGATGAATCAGTTGCTTGATCGGTTGAAATCGGCTGTATTTTGCCGGGCACGTTTCTCTTTGCCCGGAGTTTAGCTGAGAGCAGTACTGGGATCTGCTGGTTGGGGGAGAACTGTAAAGCCCAGGAGAGCCCAAATGGCCTCGCTGGAGCAGTAAAATGTGGGTTATCCTCCCAGCATCGAGGAAATGCATTTGAAGCGCGTTAATTCTCCGCCTCTGAACAAACAGGAGGGCTCATCTCAACTCGTCGGACTTCAGTGACTGAGATCCTGGCTGGTCGGCGCTGATCATACCCCCTAATAATCGGCGTGTGGACTGATCAGCATCTACCTGCTCACATCACTTCTTGGCTTTGCCCCTACTGCGCTCTGCCAAGCGGTGATTTCGGACCTCAACCAAACCACACGCCTCACTGCAAGAAAGGGTTCGGCTCCCGGGGGTTTCATGCGAGAGGCTTGTGTCCATTTGATTGGGAGGGACGGAAACAAGAGGCAGGTGGACTAGTGTTGTGGGATCGCTTCTTTGCAAGCCTTCCGGTGATGTGCGAGCCCCCTGGCAGCTCGAGTATCGCCAAGCCACCTCGGGTTTCTGGGCATTTCTCCCGTGTCACCAGCACCACATAAGTCACTGCCTAGGATCCGGCTGCAGTGGAGAGGGACTTGTGGGCAGGCCAGTCCGGCACCAGAACAAGGAGCAATGGTCTCAAGTTGCAGCCCGGGAGCTTTAGGTTGGATATTAGGGAGGGGGGTTCTTACTGGGAGGGTGGTGAAGCCCTGGAAGGGGTTACCCAGAGGGGTGTAGGAGTCTCCATCTTTGGAGGTTTTTAAGACCCAGCTAGGAAAAGCCCTGGCTGGAGTGATGTAGTTGGGGCTGGTCCTGCTTTGAGGAGGGGGCTGGACTAGATGCCCTGAGGTCCCTTCCAGCCCGCATTTTTCGTTATTCTAGGAGTTAACCGCACTGCACCCTCGAGACTTGAGATAAGCCCTACCATTTGTTCAAACGCAGAGGATTAACGCTCTTTAAATATATTTCCTGGATGATGAAAGGATAACCTACTTTTTAGTGCTCCAGCAAGGCTATTTGGGCTCTATTGTGCTTTACAGCCCTTCCCCCCCCCAACCACCAGATCCCTGGCAGCCCCTGACTGCTGGGCTTTTGTGAGCTTTCCCGGCGGCATCAGCCTCCCAGGAAAGCAAAAAAGGTAGCTTGTAACTTACCTCAACAGGTAACATAGCTGTTAGCCTTGTAAAAGAGGCAGATAAAGCCTCACACGCAGAAAAGTAGTGCTCTTGGCAACAGGCATCAGACTCCAGACATTCCCCCTTGTCTTTCTCCTATGAATCAGTGTGGCAGGGTGGTGCCATCTGGATGATTTCCCAATCCCTGCCATGCTTGTACACAACAAACAAACCCTGTAGGAAAACACAGAGCGCCCCAGCAGGGGACTACCGTAAGAGGGATGGGCGTGAGGAGGGGAACAACTAGGTTTCAGCCACAAAGTTACAACCACAAGAGACTCCAGCCCAGCTCCAGGGGCTGACTTCATACAGGAGCAGTTGGGTAATCAGCTGGGTAATTCGGGATCCGAGACTAAGGGAGTTAAAGAAACTCCTACTGGATCCAATGAAGAAAAGTCTCCGTGATCACCAGGGAGCACCTCAACAGCGAAGCAGGCAGGAGGCAGTTCTCACCATTCGGACCCAAGGGGGAGTAAGGGCAAAAATATGTTTTATATCATGGGCCAGAGTCTGTGGGCAGGACTTACTCAGGCCAAATGATCACAGAAATAAACTGCTTTGACTTGAGTAATGCAAAATTCAAGAACGCTTTGTTCAAAGATGATACCTTTTATTAGATCAACTAAGAAATTGCAAAATATATAGATATCTTCTGCGATTTCTTAATTGTTCTAATAAAGGGCATCATCTCTAAACTAAAAGTTTTAGAGTTTTGCATTTCGTTTTGTCTCAGACCAACACGGCTACCAAATACATCCTTGAGTAAGGCTTTCATTCCCCTTTTGTTGAAATAATAAATGCCCCACTCCTTCCTTACTGGAAGTCACTGGTCTTGTATCTTGATGCTGAGCATCGTCTTCCAGATGAGAGCAGAGGACACCCTCCTGAGAGTGTTACCGGTGCCAGAACTGGTGTTCCCCCAGAAGCGTTCACAGTACCTTGTTTCCAGTTGAAAAAGCAAATTGGGGCGGGGGGACACCAGGTATTTCCAAGTTCACACGGATTGTAAGAGAGGAGGATGAGGATGGGTTTTATGTTCTAGTGCAGTGGTTTTCAACCTGCAGGTCTCAGACTATGTCCAAGAGGTCTGAGAAAAATGATTATGAGCAATCAGAATCATGTGAATAGCCACATTCACAACTCAAAGGGGCCAGCAAAATCTGAGATTTTCAAAAATCTCTATACGAAATTTTTTAGGGGTCTGCAAATGAATAAAGGTTAGAAACCACTGGTCTATTGAGGGGATTTTGAGAGGGGGCCGAAGGAAGGAAAGAGAGGACTAGGTTTTTAGGGAGGGGGGTTTAAGACCAATTAAAAAATACCCAACACCCTTCACAACTGTCAACTGCTTTCCAAACACCGGATTAATGTTGCCCAGACTTTCCTCGTAATGTGACCTTACTGCTTTCAAATGCGTTTTCCAACCTGTAATCGTTTGTTAGGTCTCAACCTAAAATAATAAAAGCAAAATAGAAAACAAAACAAAACAAAACAAAAAGGACTAGAAATCCCCACCACACACACCCTTTTCTTCTCAGGCATTTCAAAAGGGTGGGGGAAAATACAGACTTTGTATTTTATAATAAATACAAAACAATCATCCCAGGGAGGAGATTCTGTAGGAGTAGATAGCTTCATGTCTCCTTTCATTTGATTAAAAACTATTGCATGGGCATTCCTTTGTCTTTTGCTTCCCACAAGTTGCCTTGAACAGGAAGACAATTTCCAGTTAGCTCTGAACCCCAGCGCCGCTTCATCTTTTCATTTGCAACCCAAAATCCATTAGAAACGCAAAACAATAGCTGAGGCTTTTTCACAGCTATTTATATTTAAGCAAAGCTCCCGCGGGAAACTACTGCACTAAGGGGTCTAAACATTGTCATCAAATACATTTGTGGCCGAGAAGAAGAAGAAAAAAAAGACAATTTAGCAATTTGTGCCTCGATTGTTTGGCAAGCTTTGGATCAAAAAATGAATACTCCCTCATCTCATCTACCGCATCAAAATAAATGCAAGGTGCATTTACAGACCCAAAATATTAAGAAAAAAAACCCCAAATATTTAAAATTACCCTCAAAGCAACTTAAATGTAGCTTTGGGGACAGTTTTCCTAAATGCCATCTTCAGAACACTTCGAAATTAAAAGCTTTGGCTCTTTTTATTTTAGGAAATAAACTATAAAAACCACCGAAACAAATCGAGTAATTTTTAACATACATTTAACAGCTATTTATACCTGCTAAATTCTATGAACCAGTCTGGATAATCAACGAGTAAACATATTGTTAAAATTTGTAATTGCCTGAGAAACCTGCTAAAAATTAGGTGCCTCAAATTGTCAGTACTCTGGTATTTCGAGCCTGACTCCCATTATGAGCAAGTTATTCATAATGGAAGTTATTCAAATTCTGATCAAATTATGATGATGATTAGTATCATCAAATTAAGATGATTCAAATGACGATAACAACTTGTGATACTTTCAATGCTTGCTTCGTTTGGCTTGAGATGCGATAACAATATCGTTTTCTAGCAGCAAAACCTGAAGGATCAGCTACAGAAGAGCAACGTTTGATGTACACTTTGCACCTGAAAATCATAACAATGTTTTCAGTGTTCAGACGTTGTCTAAATCTCTGGCGAGGCACGTTTATTTCTGAAAGGGAGTTTTTAAAGTAGCAAAACTGAGCTGGTTGCAGGTGTTAAAATATTGGATCTTGTAGGGTGACCTTCTAGGTCTTGGCAGGTAGAAAACTTAGAACAGAGCTTCTTTGATTTAAAAAGGGGGCAAATCTGATTCGTGGGCAGAAAGAAGGTAACTTTTAACCAATAGAGAGGTTACCTCTCTATTTAGCCAATAGAGAGGATTTAAAGTATTTTTCTTTCCTCAATAAAAAAATCGATTCCTTTTATAATGACCAAGCAGTTTACAACTTGAACCCTAAATCCCGGCGCTTGAACTAATCCCATTTACTAAATAAATAGTCGCTACTGCTAAGCATTGTCCTTTGCCCAGTGGGTTTTGTCTACAAGTCAGGCATTATAATTTCTCCCCACTGAAGTGATCTTTATTGCCAAATCTGAGGGTGTTAGTTGCCTCTCATTCACTAATAAAAACTTTTAGCTCACACTTTCCATCCCCTTTCATGTCTGTTTTGCCTAGCGCCTGATCTTATTCTCTGCGCGTTTGTAGCCAGTAAAAAACCTTTTTCAGGTCTTACTCATGCCTTGCTGTACCGATTTAGTAACCATCCATTGGTACCAATAACCACCGCAGCAATCTGGTGTTTCTTGATAGCAAAGCGCCGTTCACTTTGCTTGTTAAAAAGCACCACGGTGGCGTCGTGGGTCCTTGTCTTATGCATGCTTGTCTTAAGGACCTTGTCTTATTTCGACATGAGCTTGGTAGGAAAGAAACAACTTGAGTCTCTGGAGTCCCAGGGGCAGGTGAATCCCCTGCATGTGAGTGATGCTGCATTTGGGATCCGTTCAGCCTCCAAGCTGAATCCTTCTAGGGGGTCAAAAGCTGCCACTGATTTTTAGGAGACCTGGATGAAACCCTCAGCAATCTCCAGGTTGACAAAGTCAGGACGCAGGACTCTCCTCCGTCTGCCAAACTGGAAACCTAATAATGTGAAGTGCCTGCCAAACAGCCCGTCCGGCTTGGATTATTTCCCCTTTCTGCCTCCCACATGAACTGTGGCACTACATGAGGGTTTGGGGGCTGAGAGATTGTGTTCCCTGATCCCATCGGCTTTATAAATTTAGGATGATTTAGGGTAAAACGCGTCTTGGCCAAGAGCAACGTGGAAACTCGAGAAACCCCCCAGGTCTGGCAACAATTCCTCCTTCAAAAGGCTGCAAACGTGTGCGCTGAGCAGCACCCAGGCGAGCGGCGCTGACCCGCGCAGATATGTGACATCAGGGCAGAGGATCTGGCTGTCTCCCCCGCTACTCATTTAAAGCAGGCTTAAGGGCATGTTCCAGTCTGAAAATGAAAGTTTGCCTCCAATATTATGTTACCCTCACGCAATGGCTCATCACAGTAAATGTCAGAAGACGGAAAACAAGCCCAAATGAAAAGTATATAAAATTTCCTTGAAGGAGCATTTCCCTCTCTAACAAGCTCCCAGAATGCTATGATTATGCTATAAACTTCTTCTGATCACGCACCAAATTATAGACTGCAAACCATAGCGCTAGTGGGTTCTCTTAACAAGAAAAAAGAACAGAAAATACTATTTTGGGAGCAAATTTTTTTTTCCTCCCGTACCACTAATTTAATTCCACAGGGAAGTTTCTCCAGTCGCCGAGGCAGGGAGTTTTCATGCTTGAGTTATGAATGCTGGGGCAGTGCTCTGCTTTCCAGGCACAGCTGCACCAGTTTTAGCGTTGCACAACAGTGGCATGCTTCTTCTTCAAGGCTTCTTTGGAAAACGGCTATGGTCCAAGGTATGAAGAAGCAACCACCGCCCTTGACTGCCACCCCTCCCCTTTGCTTTCTCTCTAGTGCTTGTATTCCGGGACCGATGACAAAACGGCCAAGATAAATCATTTTTACCTTTCGTATTTGTGCCCCTGGGCATTTATTCTCCATTCTTTGTGAGAGCGGTGGTTCTTGGAGATCTCCGCTTTCTGCTTGTAGTCGCTCCCTGTGCCACCTGCAAGGACACACAATACATTAAATATCTAACAGCTCCCCCCCTCCCACACACACTTTCTTTTTCTCTCTTATGCTCTTCCCATTTTAAAGTGTGTACTCTCTCTTTATGCTCTTTCCATTTTAAAGTGTACACTCTGTCTTCTATGGTCTTTCCAATTTAAAGTGTGTACACACACACACGATTTTATGCTGTCACACACACACACACGCGCGCGCGCGCTTTTATGCTCTTTCCATTTTAAAGTGCCCAGAAGGTCCCCCTCCCTCCTTCCCATATATGGCACTGCTGAAAAACAATCTGCGCCTACCCATGGGACCCATCGCTTGTTTATAGCAATCTACTCCATGCCAAACCTTCTCCCCAAGTTCACATGTGTTTGGCTCTTTTTTTGATATACCCTAGTCCTCCACGCACAGTTTTTTTTACTATTGCATTTACATTTCACTTGGCTGATGCTCCCTCCTATCTCAGGAAACACAGACACCTGAAGACAGAAGAAAAATCCTTTGTCTTAAAACTGAACCCAAGAATGCTTAAATGCAACAGTGCATCCATGTTACAGGGGTGGAGGATGTAGCTGTGTTGGTCTAAGCACATCAGCAAACAAGATTCTTTGGGTAAAGCTGATCTCTTTTATTAGACTTTTATTTAGTCTGATCTAATAAGAGAGATCATCTTTACTCATAGAACTTTGACAGCACAGCCACACATCCTACAGTGCTATGAGGCTGCAAAGAGATTGATTTACACGCAAAAGGTGGCATCTACTGACTGTCATTTGGCACAGTCAGTTTGGGTCCATTGACTGGGCCACGTCCTGTGTTTAGCTCATCCTTTGTTTAATTATATACAAAACACCCCCTTTGTTTAATGAGAGTTTTTTACAGCATCAGATTGTGAAATCTGAAGATTCTGTCATTCTTCCATTCAGCAGTTTGATGACCATCACCAGCCCTTTTTGTGCAAAGGCATTTTCAATTTGTGTAATTTAGATGTCCACCTATCCAGAGGAGTTCCAAACTCTCATTAAAACAACCGCCAGCACCCGGAAGTTACAGAGAGCAAAGCAAATCAAACATGGAGCTGTCTGGTTATTTTATGACATTCACCGGGCAGCATACTTGCTGACACTGACACCTGATTTAAAGCTGCCTCATCAGAAATCAAAATAAATAACTTTAAAAAAAAGTTCTGACAAGAGCTACAACACTAAATATGTGTGTGGATGACAGAAACAGAAAAGTAAATAAATCATGGTTACCTAATTGAAAGGAAGAAGAAAGCCGTTTGTATAAATAGCATTTCAGGAAGAGGAAAAACAGAACACAAATGACATGAGACAACTGGCAGTACACATGCATATGGGTAGGTACAGTGTGTCTGTATGCAGCTGGGACAAAACCAACACTTTCAAAGTAAATCCTCCCTGTACTTGCCCATTAGCTGAAGTTGGAGTGTTGTGGGGCAGGACTGATTTTGGTTAGGGTTGCCAACCCTCCAGGATTGTCCTGGAGTCTCCAGGAATTAGATATAAATCTCCAGAAGACTGCTGAGAGTCACCCAGGAAATAAATGATGGGGCATTCATTAAGCTAAATATTAAATGTTGAATCCAATTTATACAGTAGTCCAGTGGGTTTTTAAAATGTAATAGTCATGTGCATTTGCCTTATTGATTTAAAGCCTATGCACTGTAATCTGTCACTGATATATGCAAGCATGTGGGCATGTTGGCGTTGTGTGTCATGCGCACATTGGCATTCCTGGGATAGATTCAAACAGGGTTGGCAACCCTAATCTTGGTAGGGCTGAAACAGTTGACCAAGGTAATTACAACTGCAGGTTTAAAATCTTGTCTTTTCATTCAAGGAATGTTTAAATTAAATGGGAGATTCACATCCACCTTTTATTTCTTCCATATCCGTCCCCAAAGAGACTGAGGGGAAATAGAGAGAAAGGAAACAAAGGGCAAAGTAGGACCTGCACAAAACTGCTATAGAAGGGGGCGGTGGGTGGGCGGGGATGAGAGACACTATAAACAAAGATAAAGAGAAATTAGATTCTGCCCAAGAACAAGGGGACATTAGCGAAATTAGAAAGGCACAGCTGTAAAACTGATTCAAGGACATTTTTTTACATCCATTTAGCCTGTTACTCAAGACAACGGAAACAAGAGTTTAGCAGGATTCATAAGGTTATTGTGTAAACTCTTATGCTTCAGGATGTAAGTCAAATGTTAACTATTAAGTGCTAGAAGAAAATCTGTTATTTCTATTATTATTCTACTATTATTTAATAATTACCACCTGTAAAGTTTCTAGAACTGTCTGGCCCTGTTCAAGTATGGCAGCTTCTATGTCACCTGTGTATAGGGGATGCAGGATTTGACCATGAGAGGAAAACCTTTTGCTGGTGTCTGGGTAAGGCAATTTGGCTTTTCTTCTGAGGCTTCTGGGTTCAAGTCCTTTTTTAAATGTCATGCATGTGGCTGGCAATACAGCCAGCTCCCTGCAGATAAGTCTATGGGGAGGAGCATAGGCAATGTATGAAGGAGTGGGGGCTGTAGGTAAAGTATGTGGGGGGGCACAGTGTGGGGCACAATTTGTGGGGAGAATGAAGCAGCAGCCACAGCTCATGCTGAGCTCACACAATGAGGGAAGAAGTGGAACAAGGTTGATGATTGGCAGCTGGGGCTGGGAGCACAGCTCAGCTGGGGCAACGCATGGTGCCTGGGGCCTGGGGCTAGAGCAAGCAGGATCCATAGGTGGCCCATCCCAGGTGGGATGAGCTTGCAGGGAGTGCAGGATACTTGCGGGGAAGGCAGGGTCATAGGCAAATTAGACATAGACAAATTAGACATATGCCTATGGCCCTGAGCTGCAGGGGGCCCCAGTCTTTCCCTCTTCAGCAGTGGTGCAAATGGCCCCATCTGCCTCCCCTTTCCTCCCCTCCCCTCTGCTGGCCTTGCCGAAGCAGCAAGTGCTTCCTCGCGGTGGCTCTGAGACTGGCACCAGGGTGGAGAGGGGGTCTCGACCATCCTGTGGCCCATGAGTTTCTTTGCCTAAGGCCCACTAAAGGGTTAATATGGCCCTGAGGGACAGGTTGGGCCCATAAGCAATGTACTGAGGGCACATGGTGGAGCACATACCCCTCCAGATTTCTGTGTTCACAGTAGGGCATGGGGCTGCAGCCTGGCCGGACCAGCACTAGACAGGAGACACTTTTGTGGTCCTGGGACCTGGTGTGGGAGGGTGCAGTAGGGCAGGGAGGTTTGGTGCTCCCACCACTTACACTAAGAGCACTGCACTGCCCTGGCCACCAAGATGAGGCACTGTAGCAGCAGTGCAGGGTTGGTGCCCCCACTGAAGGGGCAGGCAGGGGACACCTCACCTTGGTGGCCATGATGGCATGGTGCTCCAGGTGGAGGTAGTGGCAGCACCAAGTCTCCTCATCCCACTCTGCCTTCCTGTGCTGGGTTCTGCCCACTGGGCTCAGGAGACAGCTGACACCTAGTGCCAATTCAGCCAGACTGCAGCCTTGTGCTCCACTGTAGGTGAAGAAATCTACCTCATGCCCAGCTATGTCCCCACAATGCATCACCTATGGTGTTCCTTATGCCCACATTCCCTGCCCCACACATAACCTTCTTAATGGGGAGAATGGGAAGTATCATTACTTCCAGTTTTCATAAAACTGAGTCACAGAAATCATTAACGAGATGTCCAAAATCATACAGAAAGCTAGTGACAGAACAGGTAAAATAATATATATTATTTGACCCCCAGGACCAGGTCTGATGTACACGCCACATTTTCTTGCATACACTATGCACCTTTCTCCAAAAAAAGACCTGCTGGAAACTGTGCATACTTTAAGCAGATGCGTGCTAACAGCAGTTTCTGCTGCTTGAGCTTTTGCTAGGGGAAAGAAAAAGTAATTCTGCACATGATCCACAGCTGGAGGAACAATGAGCAGACTTATCTCCCTAGCTTCTACTAAGTCATTTACTACAAAGAAAGATTTTTTTTTCTTTATTCTGCCTTTCAAAAACAAGGTGCCTATATTATCCTGGGGAACATTGTATATAACAAAATATGGTATTAAGAATTCAAATCAAACAAATAACAGAACTGTTTATGGTAAGAAGCTATCTCCCACATGCATAATAATTGCCTCAGTCTTCCTAAACTTGCAAATCTTCTATTTTCAAAATATTAAAACAAACAAACAAAAAAAAAGGGCCAATTTATTTTTAATATTTTAATTAAAGAGAAAATGTTTAAACTACTAAAGAAACAGTATAGGACTAAGTGTGCACTGATAGAGATTTTGGGACCAATACTGATATCTGATTTTTAAGGAGGCATATTGGCTGATACCGATCTGATTTCCAGTATGGCATAGAGAGCTGCCTTCAGATGCTAAGTCCATTGTGATGGAAGGGGAGGCAGGAGGGGAGGGGCATTAGGGGACAGGTCAATTCCCCACACTCCCATGGTGAGAGGGGGGACAGGGGCAGGAACAGGGGCAGAAGCAGGGGCAGGTGCTGCGCAGCCAGGGCAGTGGGGGGTGGGGGCGGGGATGGAATGGACCCATGGCTTGTCAGGCAGGCAGCTCCTGCTACTGCACGCACCCCGGGAGGCATAGGGTGGGAGCTGTGTGCTTCCAGATATGCGTGGGGTGGGGGGGTGGGCTGCAGCTGTGGACTGGAGCCAGGGCTGCACCAGGCTCTTCTTGCTGGGGCTGGGTTCAGGAAAGGGGCTATCAAGGGGGCTGCAGCCACCCCAAGTTTCACCATAGTGTCGCTCCCAGCAGCGCTGCCACTGCATGTCCGAGGAAGCCCCAGGTCTTCCCAGTGCATGCGGGAAGGCAGAAGTTGAGCTGGGGCTGTGCCGGGTGAGTGGCAGCACTGGGAGTGGGGCTACAGTGAAATCTGGGGTGGCTGCAGCTCCATTCATAGCCCCTGACCCAAGCCCAGCCCCCAGTAAGAAGAGTCTGGCACAGTCCTGACTCCAGCCCACAGCTGTGGCTCACCTGCCCTGCTTCATGCAGATCTGGGGGCACCCTTCCCCCTGTGCCCTCCCGGAGTGCATGCAGGGGTGAGAGCTGCCGTTCCCCACCCCCCAACAAACCTCGGGTCTGTCCCAAACCCTGCCTCACCCTGGCTGGGCAGTGCCTGCACCTGTCCCCTCCCTCACTACGGAGGTGTTGATCTGCTCCCCCTCACACCCATTCCCTCCCCGCTCCCTTTCCACCACAATGGATTTACCAGATGGAGACAGCTCTCCATGCTGCCAGGTTCTGCTCCTCACTGCCTGAGTGCTGCTTTACAAGTCACTAATAAAGTCTTAACTCTGGAAATGGTATTAGGTATTACTTTAAAGTGTTACAAGAGAGATAAATAGAAGATGCACATAAGCATTAGGACAGGAAAAGTCCATCTGTTACTCTGATGGGATTGTACTAGTGACCTCCAGTTATTGTAGTTAATCATGTATAGAATACTATTCAAGAAAATTAGTAGTGTTTATCAAGAACCCCTAAAAGACTCTCTAGTCAAAACCATGGAATAAATCAATGAATAATTTAATAATTAAAAATTTTAACTGTCTAGAATCCATGCTAACTCCCTACATAATGCATGAGCAATGCACCTCAAAATGGGATCCACAAAAAACAGCACATAGAGTAGGGAAGTCTTCCAGGCTTGTCAGTAAAAAAATACCAAAGGCAAGGGAGTATCTTAAAAACCTTAAGCTTTTTTGGGACTTAGGTGTCTTTCACTTCTCAAGCTGGAGACGTCTTCTAGAATTGTTTGACTGTTTGCAGAGATCTCAATCTAGTAAAACTGTATCCCAATTTGAGAAAGTTTACTGAATCAAACGTAGATAAACACTTGCTTTTTGGATCCTGATAGGATTTAGGAATTGGATGAGTGATAATCTTTTGAAGTTTGGGCATTTTGGCCATGCCCTAAAGCACATCTTTAGATGCATTAAGAAATCTTAACGTCAGAAACTGAGGCACCTACAGACTCAGGGATTAGACAGTATCTAAACAGAAATGTTAAGTTTCTGCACTTTGAATTAGATGCTTAAAGTAGCTTTTGTTCTAACTTAATTCCTTTAGTGATTCTAGACCTTCATCTCATTGTTTTTAAGTACCCCATAGATAGTTTGTTGTAAAATTAGCTACATTTATAAGATTACGGTGTTCAGATGATGCAAGTATTTGAGACTGTGAGTATCCAGGCAGCTTGAAACTTAACCCAGTGTCATGGGAAGATAAGCAATCTTGCCACTCTCTAGGTACCTAGGGTACGTCTAATTTGCCACCTTTCCCAATTAGTTTACAATATTTCCACAGTTTGACTCACCCACACAGGAAGCTGTATATGACAGTCAACAACCCAAGACCATCAATATTAGGAAGAGAAGCTTAAAATCATCACTTCTGTGCAACTGGCATAAAAGATACAGTGAAGTTTCAGGCTTTCTGTAAAGCCAGGTGACTGCTGTATCTCTCTTAGTAAAGTGTTAATCTGAAATTAATTTGAGGGTGGAGGTGAGCATAACTTGGGGTGGGAAGCAATGAGCAGGGCACTAGCCTTGGGCACTGACTTAAGAGGGAGAACCAGTATGCCTTCTCTTCCCAGGAGTCTTTGGTATTGTGACTGCCCACTCTAGCCCCAAGTTATGCTGAGGGGGGGGGGGGGGGGGGGGGGGGGGGGGGGGGGGGGGGGGGGGGGGGGGGGGGGGGGGGGGGGGGGGGGGGGGGGGGGGGGGGGGGGGGGGGG
>JAGPOW010000290.1:10090945-10101044 GCA_030014935.1 Caiman crocodilus
CATACTAACGATATTGATCGGGGTTTTGTGTACTTTGATTAATCCTTGTAATAAAAACTTAGTATAGAATCCTCTTGTCTCGAGTCCCTGAATTTGGATTGCCCGAACCTGGCCCTAGCGGGCTGTAATAGGTATGTAGCTTTGAACTGTCCAGCCACAGGAACCAGACGCAGCTCCCACACCCAGTAGTGTATCTGGGGAGGAGGTAGGGTTGCCATCTGTTTGAATCTATTCCGGAAGGTTTCATCTCATGATGTAGTGACATTAATGACTGATCTACTGTATTGTACTCAGGAATGCAAATGTACATTACTATTACATTTTTAAAAACCCACTGGACTACTGTATACATTGTATTCAACATTTAATATTCATTTTAATGAATGCTCTATCATTTATCTCGTCGGTGACTCTCAGCAGTCTACTGGAGAGTATATCAAATTCCTAGAAACTCCAGGGCAATCCTACAGGATTGGCAACCTTAGGAGGAGGATGGTGAGCAAGGTGATTTGAATGGATCCCCCTTGCCTTCTTAGGGAGGCTTTATCATGGATGACTCAGCCCTGCATTCATTAACATGTCTGGGGGAGGGGAGAAGTGAATGTGGCACCAGGAGTGGCCCCTGAAGAGCCTGTACCATGGGCCTAGTGCTACTGATATGTAATGAGCCTGTCCCTCAGCTGCAGAAGCCCAACTTCACACTGCTATAGCAGAAGTCACAGCAGTGGCTGCTGCTACCAAAGACCTGGGACAGGTAAGACTCTATTTCTCCTCCAACATAACCTGGTGGTCAGCAAAACTCCTTCCACCTTTGCCTACAGCTTTGTGAAGGAGACTGCTCTGCTGATATCTTCTCAATGAAGGACACTCCGTATGTGTAGAGGGTCTCCTTGTCTGTTTTCCATTATGTTTCTTCTCAAAGGTATTACTAAGGGTCTCCCCAGTTCAAGACCCTCTTCCAAAACAGGCTCCAACCTGCCTGATGCGAGAGCAGAGAAGACCGCCCAAAAGTAAGTTACATTGAGCCCTGTCAGATGGCTCCCATGGTTACTGTCCTCAGGGGAGGTAAAAGTGGAAACACAAAGCCAGATCATGGTCACTAAAAATCTTTATAACATTCACATTAACTGTTAATGTTATGACATGTATCTAACAGATGGGGAAGGAATAGAATGTTATTATTATTTCTGCTTTTTGTTTCACTTTTATTTCTTAGAGAAATAAAATATTTAATATATTATGATCTACTAACCCAGTTAAACAGTCATGAAGTTATTTATTTATGCAATATAAAACGTTTAGAAAATACAAAATACACACTGCATTTAGAATAAACTGGTTAGTCTTAATACACTAATTAAAACAACGAGGCTTGTTATCATTGGCAAAAATATCACAGCAATTAGATTATCTCACTAGGTAGGAAGACAGCATACAAAGCATACAAAGATGTAACTTTCAAAAGGACTAAGGTTGATATGTTTGAAAGTCAGAACCAGATGCACAGTTTCTTTGAAGTTTCTGGAATCACAAGAAACTTCCATAACAAATATCCCAAGTATGACCTGATTATAATGACCCATAGGGGATAAAAAGTAGGTTAAATTGCATATTTATGTGCATGTTACACCTTGAAGGTTGTTGGTCGTTGCTGTGTTGGTCTAAGGACATAGGTAGACAACCTTGTCTGTTACGCTTTGATGTCTCCAACAGCACCCCTCAGGCATTCCTGTTAGAAGTTGATTTCGTGTGTGTGTGTGTGTGTGTGTGTGTGTGTGGCTGCTGAAACCCACTGTTAATTTTTAACTTTGCATTTGAACCCATATCTACTTTTCTTACAGGTTTCCTTATAGCTACTAGATGAACTGGGATCCTTCTATAAACATCCAATCATAGGCAGTAGAAGCTTGGGGCTAAGGGGACTTATCCCCACAAATGCAGGCAGCCTAGGTGTGGGCTCCTGGAGGCTGCAGAGGGAGGGGTTGCAGAGTGGTATGCACAGTCAGAGACAAGCAGCCAGAGGCTGCAGGTAGCCAGGAACTCAGCCTGGCCCAGCCCGGCCATGTGTGGAGCAGTGCCCAGATGAGCAGGTACATGTGTGGATGGAAAGGGGCAGAAGGTAGGGAAGGGGTATAGTTGGGCAGATCAAGACCCCTGAGAGGGGAGGTGAGTGGGACGCTGGGGCAGGTCGTGGGATGCTTGCTGCCTGGGGAGCTCATCCAGGGGCATCCTGGGATGCTTGCTGCCTGGGGGGCTCATCCAGGGGCATCCAGGGTGGAGGGTTCCTGCTGCTGCTCACAGTCCTGGGGCAGGCACAGGGGATACATGCTCCCCCCGCAATCTGTCCTGTGTGCAAGGTGGAGGTGGCTGCTGCTGTGGGCTGCACCCACTGCCAGTGACCCAGCAGCCATGCAATGTCATGTGCCTCCCATCTTAGGTTTGAATGGTACAGTCCAATGCACTCTGAATGAACTACATCATGGCTGAGGGCTGCACAATATGTGGGCAGCTTTCCTGGGCTGCCCCCTACTATGTGTGCTGTGGTGGAGGACATATGCCTTCTATTCCCATCCCCTACATTCCCACCTACCTACCTGTTGGACTAAACTGACAGCATCTGAACCCCAAACCCTCTCTTGCTGTATAACAGTTGGAGACCGGGCTTCCTGGGCTCATGAGCTGTACATTAACCACTCATGGGCTATGTGTGGCTTGCGTGCCATTTGTTAGGCCCTCACAGGGCACCAGTTGAAAAGCCTTTCAGTACATGATTAGGGATTCCCCAGAAAACATACACACTGAATGAAATC
Organism: Caiman crocodilus; assembly: GCA_030014935.1. Lineage (NCBI taxonomy): Eukaryota > Metazoa > Chordata > Crocodylia > Alligatoridae > Caiman > Caiman crocodilus. The sequence continues at coordinate 10,093,756 of JAGPOW010000290.1, forward strand.
TGTGGTGGTATCAGTCTCCCAAAGTCACAACAGTCTTAGGTTTTAACGCAGCACTCATTACCAGATCAGTGTGCTGATCTAACAAAGATAGGATCAAAACTTAAGTTCAAACATAATTCAATTTTTGCTGTGTCTCTGTTGAATAATTATATTGATGAGCACCAGCAATAAAAACCAGCAGTTTGATTAAATAAAGGACATGCACATGTAAATTACAAGTTAAGTGGAACTGAGGCACCTAAACCCAAAATTACACTCCAAAGAAAACTAATGCTCAGTACTACCCAGAGAAGCCTAAATTCTGTAGTACCTTCCTGTTTGGCACTTGAATTTCTTCTCTACATGCCCAAATTGCCTCAAGCCTAAGCAAATATATGCCTAGCTCATACCTAAATTAGACTACAACTAAAAAATAGGCACTGATGCATTGAAGTCCTGTGACAAGCCCAATAGGGCAGTTATGCTCTACCAAGATGAAATACCCACAATATCAGGGTCCTCACAACTGTAGCTGTGGCCACTTTCTTTTGTAGAACAGCAGGTGGTGGTGGCAACAGCACTGCCACCCACCTGGCAATGATCTATAAGAGAACAAACTTCCTGGAAATAGGAGACGGAAGGTTAAGTCCTTCCTTAGTGTTATAGCTTTATGACTCCACAGGGGTCATGGTTTGATTAGCCCAAAGAAGAGAGGGCTGATGACTTTATTGTTATTAATAGGGACCCAAACTGAAAGTAAACATGGTGCCTGGAGAGGCACACAAAGTTACAGGGTCCTATAGGATCTAATGCATGATGAACAGAGTAACACATTATATTCCATCACTTCTTATTGCCTATGCAAGGGGAGCCTGATCCCAGGCTCCAACTACACTACCAAAAACCAAGCACCCATGGACTGGCAAACAGCAGACTGGCAAGCTGCAGATCAGCAATGACTGGCATACTGTTGGCATGCAGCCAACCCTTTTTTATACTTAGTATAAAGGGTTTTATACTTAATATAAAAAAGGGTTGGCTCCTGATCTGCAGTATGCCTGTCACTTCCAGTCTTCAGTTTGCCAGTCTGCAGTCACTTCTGGTCTGACAGCCAACTCTCCTGTGGACTAGAAGCCAACCCTTTGTGGCTCGGTACTGGGTAGGGGTGGGAACCCCTGATGTAGGAGGCACTTCCCTCCAGGCCTCAGCAAAGCACTGGAAACATACCATTTTCCTCAATGTTTCCTTTCTGTTAGTTCAAAGAACTTTCCTGAATAGTGGGGGCAGAAGGAGGGATTGTTTCCATTTCCATGTGCTTAATTCTTCTCATGCTCTGTAAAGGACAGGGTCCTGGGTTCCACTCCTGGGATTAGGTGTTCAAATCCTTTATTCAATTTAGCCTCCAGTTTACCAGCAGATGAGTTGTTTCCTAAGTGCCCAAAGGCAATTTCTGCATGTTTCATTGTGTGAAGTGAAAGCACAGACTGTTGTGGGTACTTGGAGAACTGAGGAGGTGTTCTAGAAAAGTTGTGAAAGTATTCAAAGTCTACTTTGTGTAAGGCATTAGGCAACATTGACAATAACTGTAGAAACAACTGAGGACCTTATTTCCGAAGATATGGAAGAAATGGATGTCAACCAGAAAAGCAGATGATTAAATTAACCCACTGAAAAAAAGAGGGAACAATTTTTTGGAGGCACTACATAATATTTAAATCCATTACATACTTATATTTAAAACTTGCCTCTTTTCTTTTAAAAGGCAGCTACCTTTTATCAGCCATCCCTATCCAAAATATTGTAATATGTTATTTAACTATTTGTAAAAGAGAAAGCTGAACCACTGAAAAAAAACCCAGTTCTCCAAGAGGTTGATAGGCGGTTTAGCCTGCTCTGTCATTTTTCTTGTCTCTCTTCATAATCCCTATGTAATCCAGAAACAGCCAGTAAAAAGAGAGAACCTTTGCTTGTTTAATTACTTCCTGAAAATTTGACAACTACTTCAGTTTCATTGGCTAATCTACTTTTAAATTGCCTAGTCTTTCAAAGACAGCATAATTATTTGAGTACATTTACTTCCCTAGCTATATATCATGCCTATCAAAATTAAATGCTTCCAACACACCACTGCAGTGTTTAAACATTTCACTTCTGTAATACGCATAACCGTAAGCTGATCTTGTATATCCTTGTTAACAAATTTTCATACCTTAAGCAGTAACAAGTCTGTAAAACAACAGATTTTTTTAAGCTCTGAGAAAGAAAAATAGGGAAGCTATTGAGAGAAAATGCAAACTATGACAGCTGTTATAATATTTTAGAGTATCTTCACTGAATTCTATTTTAAAGAGGAGACTATTTTAATATTTTAATAGTTTGATATTTTTCTTCTTTCATCTTACATTTACAGTCTTACATTCCATGTGCCTAGCTCGGTATAATTTTCTACTTAATTCATGTTATTTTCCTTAGAAGTGTCAACAGATTTCCTGTTCATGAACATTTTTTTTAACTAATACAAAAATAGGGTTCCTCAGCAAAGAAGAGGTAAACAATTAAGTGAATCTATATAGCTAACACTATTTTTTGATGTTTTGGGCCCACAGAAACGATATATAATTTTGGAAAGAAAATATGATTAGTGACATGGAAGTACTATCTGCTCTGTTTGTACACGGTCACTACATTGTAAATGTTCCTGAAGTTATGAAATTGGGTAATCACCTAAACACACAAACTGTCTACAAACTAAAAACCTGAATATTGCACTATTCAACACCTCGCAACTGACAGTGAATCAGAGCCTTACTTATAGATTTCATCATGGGTGCATTTACATATGCGATGAATGTGAATGAATAAACTAACTTTTTATTGCTCCAGAGTTTATTTGTGCACAGTATGTGAAGCCGTGGGTCTCCTGATAGCCTTGGCTGCTCTGACTGGGCTCCACATGCTGCAGAGCAGCTGGCTGAGGTATGAGGGTGCTTCAGTACAGGGGCTGCCTGCCATTTAGCCCGGCATTGAAGCACCCTGTGCCCCAGCCAGCTGGGTTAGCATCTACACATGCATTGTTGTACATGAAAAAACTTCACAGCAGGATACTACTAGTACTACTAGTATTCTGCATGTTGCAAATAGGATACTACTAGGACACTATTAGAATACTATTCAGATACTATAAGTAGTAGGATCCTAGTATAACTACCAGGATAACTAGTATAACTAGTATAACTCCTAGGATACTAGTAGAATCTTATAACTAGTAGGAACCTAGATACCACTAGGATACTAGTAGGATCTGCATGTTGTGAATAGGAGACTACTACTAAGATACTACTACTACTATCCTGCTGAATAGTTTATTTGTTTTGTGCACCCCAGTACAGATGCATGTGTAGAGGCTGAGATATTTACTGCACAATTAATTAGTCAGCTGCACAGTAAACATCTCATGTAGACATGCCCTGTGAGAACAGTCAGTGTTGGCTGAAGTGTTCTGAACAAAGGCCAATGCCCATATATCAAATTCAGATATTTCATAATTAGTGTGATCTTTTTACTGAATGATTTTGTCCTCATCCTCCACATTAATGGAGCTCCTCCAGCCTTCTCTGTTCATCAGTTATGAATGGAAATCTAAAAGCATTTGGAAAAACCTGAGCTGAACAGTGGGGAGCAACCAGTCAAGTGTTATGGCCACTCTCAAGCATCAACAGCTCTTATGAATATTTCTCAAATAGTACTCAAATTAGAATATCCCAGATTTCCTCCCCTTGATTCCTACAGGATGTGACAGCCAGATTTTCAAGAGGGAGTACAACCAACCATGCAAATTTCAATGCTTATGTATATAATGCTGTTTTACACATCATGTCCTTGCAAGTAAATGAATCTCAGAGGAGCGTGTACAGTGTATGTGTGTAACTCAAGCATTAGCAAAACTGAAAGAGGTAAAGGACCCTCTTGTTAGATTTGAAGCACCTCTTGTTAGACTTGAGGCAATCCTTAGAAAAGGCCACATCTTAATCTTCAATCATTTTTTGACTACAGAATAATGATAGAACAATTATTCTGTTGCAAAGAAATCAGAAAGACCACAACAGGTCAGAACTTTTTTAACACTATAAATTCCTATTTGAATCACTGTGTTTATCGTGTAAATCATGTGTACACATCTAACATGTTATGTTGTGTGGCACTCTGTGTCACTCTTAAAAGGATCTCAAGGCACCCTGTTTGAGAATCATTGCTCTAGGATTACTGTTTTCTTAAAGAATATATAACTAACATTGGCAACCTCCCCACCTTTTAGACAGCATACAGTTTGTTGAAGCCACTGAATCTGAGAGGTTAACACAATTATAAGAATAATATGACATTAATACAATCATCTGCAGATACATTAAAGAGGACTACATTTTTTAGATAAAGACCACCATTTTTAGGGATGGATGCTTAAAGTTAGATAGGCTCTTAGGTACCTAAATAAGTTTGTCCTGATTTTCAAAAAATGCCTTTTCCAATGGCTACTACTAATTTTTATGGAAAATGCTCAGCAGTTTTGAAAATTAGGTGCCTAAAGGAAGTTTCAAGCAGTAAAGAAAGGTAAACTAAAAGCTAACAATTATCGTCAGCTATCCTTCTGGTTTCTTTGATGTACAGACTACCCTGCTTTTCAGCACTCTGGGTGAGCCACCATGAAAGACTGTTGCCCTCTGAAGCCCAGATGGATCTTTGGGGACTTGTGCAAAAAGCATGTCACTCCTACACTGTAATGTGGAATGCTCCCAGTATCTCCCTGCCTAGGACTTTTAAAAATGTTATTGCCTCTGAGATCACCCATGCACATGCTTTATGTAGCATATCACTTAACTAAGAAGCCAGTCACATATACATACATTTTTAACTTTCTGCAAAAACTAAGTGCAATTATCTGTTTTCAAAGGAATATTCCAGACTTTTTATAGTTACTCTGTCATGATCTTTGGTATTAGAGAGGAAATGGTAACAACATGCAGAATCTTTTTTCTTGAGGTTAGCCAAGCTCCTACAATTATTTATAAAACAAGCATAAACATTTTGTGTCTTAAAAACTGATTTGTCCAGATCAAAGGAATTCTAAGGGAAATCCCAATGGGTTTCTTAGTTAATTACAACAACATAAGAAGAAAAAGAATCCTTAAATAACTCATGCTTCTGTGTATTATATGGTTTTCAATGTCTTGATTTAATAAAGCAGAAGATGGGGTATATTTGCACCTTCACAGATTAACTAAATAAAAAATGTACATCATAAGCATTTGTAACCTAAAGGCTTAATTCATCAGGTATTATGAAATGACTGCAAGAAGCAGAGCTGCTAAATAGAAAGCAGTGATTAGGTTATAAAAGGTAGGGAAAGAAAAAGAAAAGGGCACTGCTAAGAAAGGCAAGGTGGTTAGGAAAGAGAAAAACAAAACAGTTAACCCACCTAGGGACTTATAGCTGTAACTGAGAACATTATCTGCAAAGCGTTCTGAGTTATAACCTTACCCCAGACCAAAGAGAAGTTCACTGCTGGTTCTAGGAGGAGGGGAATCTAGCTGTGACTGGGAGTCTGCAGCCAGGTTCCCATACCAACATTCAGGCTCTCTGCCAGTGCTCACTGTTTTTAGAATGGGAAGAAGGAAAGGTAGTGGAGGGAGTTTATTCTTGGGGCTTCCCAGCTAGTACTGACAGGTGAGGTGGATGAATTGGAGGCCCCTCTCCTCACAGGCAGGGGGGTTCAATACACCCACCCCACCCTCCAGGAGTGGCTGAAAAAAACTCAAATTGAACCCCCTCTGCTCCCTTTCCCCCCTTCAATTTTGAAAACAATTCAAGGCTGGGAGCTCTGTAGACACAAGATACAGAAGAAGCTACATTTTGAAACATCTTCATCTGATACCTCATGCAATGAGGGGACAGATTTTTTACCTGATCAGCTGTTTTTAAAGCAGTCTGTAGCTATGCACTTGTATCCGGTCACAGCTGTAAGCTGCTTTCTGTGACCAGATCAGGCATAACTTGTCACTTCTGTCTGCACCCTTAGGACTTCTAAAAGCCAACTTAGTTAATGGGATAAGAATCCACAGTCTTGGCTGAGACCATACTTAGCCAATCCAGCCTGTGGATGATTTCTTGTTCTGCAATTTTCTGTTCAAGTTTGTTTTAAATTTTTGCTGTCTAACAATCACACTGAGGTCAGCAATGGGATGTCCTGGGAGGTTAAAATGTTCTGCCACAAGGTTTTATGTCTTTCTAGTATTCATATTATATGGTGTTTCATAGTTTCATAGTTGTTAGGGGCTGGAAGGGACCTGTTCATTCATTCTTACATGTAGGGATCACATAGACAGCAGAGGTGATGACATATATAACATTGATAGAGATGCAGGTAAATGAACCATAAACATTATAATCCATGCTATTTCATCCAGTGAAGATGTGGTCTTTGTTGATAAGCTGGCATCTGGATTGAGCACACAGTCTGGTGTCTTGGTGAAAAAAGGAGTTAGGTAGTCTGTTGCTTGAGAGATGCCATTTAAGGTTACAAGGGGGCTGCCTATAAACCAGGATAGGTTAGTGGCCCATGGCTACTTCAAGGTGGTCATTTTCTAGGAGGGAATAGAAGTCATTAGTGTTATGTATGAAGTATTCAAGATGGGGGTTATATGTGATAATCAAAGGGATTCTGTCATCTTTGTTTTGGGATTGGTATTCTACCAGGTCAGAATGAGGTCTGAGTCTGGCTCTGTCAATTTGAGTGGTGGCAGTTTTGGGATTATACTGCAATTGTAGGAATCCGTGCTCTAGATCCTTAAGGTATGCATCCTGGTCAATGGGATTAGAGCAGATATGGTTGGAATGTAGGCCTTGGCCGCAGATGATGGATCTAATCGTGTGCTTAGGATGAGAGCTACTGGCATGGAGATAGTCGTAGCAATTGGTTGGCTTCTGGTGTAGGTACAAGGAAGCTTTGGTATTTTGTTCTTTTAGCATTCCCAAAAAGAGTTAGTGAATCTTCAGTAATAGTCAGTGAATCTTCAAATAGTGCTTTGCAAAGCATTGCTACACCAATTCAGAGCATAAGACTTGGATTCAATTTAGTACTGGTGAGTCAGTTAATTAGTTCTGGATGTTGAGAACGGCCTCGAACCATCGTCCCAAGACATAATAAAAGAGGAGATTGTGAGACTGTTATGTGAAAAAATGCCCAGCTGCAGTGATAAGGAGGAGAGGGGTGTACCAGGCAAGAGGCCTCGAAGGATACACAGGAAAGTGGGTGA
>JAGPOW010000290.1:10105156-10120507 GCA_030014935.1 Caiman crocodilus
TTATATGCTGACAGCGGTGGTTTAAGAATAATTGATCACTTAATCCCTTCTTGACTTTTCTCTGCCCAGCCTTTGTGCCTGACCTAAGTCCTACTAGGTTTGTCTACATGACATGCCTTAATGCGCAGTGGACTGTTCTACTGCACATTAGCACGTCACAGCAAAAATTGTACTAATGTGCAGTAGAATTAGGCTATTGTACATTAAGCATCACAAAAAAAATGTTTACCTTTGCTACTGTGCATTAGCACAGATCCTGCACCTTTATCTATTACCTCATAATAGAGGTATTCACCTTAATGAACAATAGCAAAGGCATATTAATGAATGTGTAGACACACCCACTGATGTCAATGAAAAGGTTCCTATTGACTTTAACAGACTTTGAATTATACCATAGGACGAGAAAGGGACTGAATATACTTCTCAGCATTTATCTTCTTTGCTGCTTTACATTTTTCTCAGATGGTGTAAATTTAAAGCATAAAAAATTGCTGCCAGAGTGCTTAGTCTTTGCTTTGGCTTTTTTCCCCTTCAGAAACCATAGATAGATTTTGTATATATAAGAACCAAGAAACCCAGTTTTGAGGATTTGGAATTTAGCTACATGCTGTATAGAGGTATACGCTAGCCTGAACATCAAGCTGTATAGCCATTATAACATAGCTCTGTCTTCTTGACCCAGGCCATCATGTGGACCCAGATTAGGTACCTCTATGAGGCACTGCATTGTACCTTGTAAATATACCCTAAGGCTAGTGATAGATGTTCAAAGAGCCTAAGACAGAATTGATTCAATCTTTTCAGGTTAATCTAACCTGGTTAGGCTGAACTGGTTTGAAACTGGACAGACATTCTCTCTGGACTGAGACAATTCAGGCACATGCCTGCAGTGGCTCAGGCTAGAAGCCAGGGGTTGCTAGACCAGACCTTTCTTCCCTTCTGCAGGGAGCTGAGCTGAGGCAGGTGTGGGACTCTTTGATTAGGGATGTCTTTCTGCATGGTCCCAGACTTTTGCCTGCTGGCTGATCAAGGCATGAGAGTGTTGCCAGCCCCTAGTGCAAAGCTGGCACTCTGAGGCAAAGCTGGGGGAGGGGGAGGTGTAGTGCATGCATCTGTTGATGATACAGAGATTTTCAATCTCCCTCCGACAGGTGAACAAGCCAGCCGGGGGGTGAGAAGCTGATAACAGTCTTTATCACTCAATTAGCAAAACAATATCTTCTCTCCACATTACTTCAAACTTCTTGAACAGCATACCAGCTGACCTGTTGATTAGCTCCAGAAGCCCTAGGCAGTCACTGTTCTGTCTGCCTATCCCAGTGAAATTGGAAAGAAACACACATACAGATTTCTCTCAGGATTAGCTAGCATACCACATGCTAGTTATAGTCCCTGCTGTGGCAGAGAGGAGGAAGGGATCTCTGCTTAAGCAGCAGGTGGTGAGAAGGGGGAAAGGGAAGCATAAGGAAGCCAGCAGAACTTGCTGTGCCTTCAGGTCTGTGCCAGCACCAGCTAGGGAGTGGAGAGGAGGGGCCAGTGCTGCTGTGAAACAAAGCCCCACGCAACCCGGAGAGCATGCTGGGGTGCTGGGAGACTCTGAATTAACTTAAACCAGCAAGAGGTCTGCCTAAGCCAGTTTGAGCCAAATCAGTTAAGTCTGATACTACATTTAACCAGGTTTATCTCAAACCGGTTTCAAATTTTTTCAAACTGGTTTATGTGCACTGAACATCCATTCTGTTACAGTTTTAAACCAGTTTCTTATCACTTAAACCAGATTATGTATGAAATCTGTCCCTAGCCTAAGTGGACACTATCCAGTAGCTATTCCATGATTCTGAAATACAAGTCTATAATAAACTTTTCATAGGAAAGTAGGGCTGGAAGTGACCTCACAAGGTCATCTAGTCAAGCCCTCTGTTTAAGGCAGCATCACCCCCTGTTAAACCCTCCCAGCCAAATGTCTGCCCAATGAAAATGTCAAAGGATGGGGATTAAACAATTTCTTCAGACAACCCATTCCAATGCTTGACTACCCTCGTAGTCATAATTTTTTTCCTAATCCCCATCCTAAATTTCCCCTGCTGCAGCTTGAGATCATTGCTCTAGTCTTGTCTCCCACAGCCATAGGAAAACAAGCCCATCTCCACCATTTCTATAATTGCCCTTAAGTATTTAAAGACTGTTCTTAAATCCCACCGTAGTCTTTTCTTCATACTAAATAACCCTAGTTATTTTAGCCTTTCTTTATAAGTCTTGCCTCCCAGGCCCCTAATCATTTTTGTTACTCTGGGCTGCACTCTTTCTAAACTGTCCACCTCCTTCTTGAAGTGTGGGGCCCAAAACTGGACACAATACTCCAGGTGAGGCCTCACTAGTGCTGAATGCAGTATCAGTTCCCTTGATTTGCAAATAACACTCCTGTTGATACAACTTAGTATGCTGTTGTGTTTTTCTTCAACCAGACCACGCTTTTGGCTTATGTAGCAATGGAACTGCTAATGCATGCAATTTAAAATAACTCATAGAAACTGACAGGCAGCTCTACCTCTATGATTTGGAATCCCCTTTAGAAGGCCATTCATTTTTCCATTATTTTCAAAGCAGATGTGAAATAAAAAATGTGAGAACTAGGTGCAATGGAATGAGTAGGTTCTTCCCTGCAATACTCAATATAGATGATATACTTATTGTATATCATCTTTTGCCATTTTATTTTTATTTTATTTTTATCAAAATGCCATTTTGTGGCATTTGTAACAGGTTATAATTTATTTAAAATATTTACCAAAAATAACCCCAAGCTTAACACAAATATTTTGCACAGGGGCCCAGTTCACATCTCCTCCCCTTTCTTCTTACCCTCTTCAGAATAACATTCTGCTCCTCTTACATAAAGTGTAGCTTAAAGAGAAAACAAACAAGCATTCAGGCCCCTGCTCTTAGTGGTTTCTTATCTTAGCGAACTTGGTAAGCTGTGGAATTTTGGCAGTAGAACCAAATTAAGAAGTTTGCTACCAGACCCCAATCTCACCAGCAGGATCACAGGGGAAGGAAGAAACTCCATCATACTTTCTGGAAGCTTAGGCCCCTCTCTCTTCTCAAATGTACAAAACTTATACTGATGTTAATGAGGCACTGATGGAAGAAGAGGGAGCAAAATAATTGTGTCCCATATAGATCTAAGTGAAGAATTTTGAGTGCAGAGATAAGTGAGAATTTTTGCTCAATCTAGCCACAGAAAGCAGTGATCAAACACAAATGCACAGCTGCAAGCAGCTTAAAAAAATGGCCTATCAAGTGAAACTCAGACCCCTTACTGTAAGAGCTAAAAGATAAAGATGTTTCAAAACATAGCATCTTCTGTAACTTGTGTCTGTAGAGCTCCCAGCTTGTTGCTGTTTTCAGAATGGGAGGGAGGAAAGGGAGTGAAATGAGTTCAGTCTGGGGGGGTTCCAGCCCCCCCCAGAGGTGAGGTGGGTATATTAGAGACCCTCCCAAATGTGGGGAACCACTTGAATTCACCCATCCCACTCTTGAGCACCAGCTCTGGAGACCCAAGAACAAGCTCCTTCCATTGTCTTCCCCTCCTCCCATTCTGGAAACAGCAAGCACTGGCAGAGAGCCCTGGCCATTGCTATGGGAATGTGGTTGTAGGCTCCCAATCACAGCTAGATTCTCCTCCCAATGTAACTAACAGTGAACTTCTGTTTGGTCTGGGCTAACGTAACTCAGAAGGTTTTGCAACAATCATTCTGAGTTACAGCTGGGAGTTGCATTTCTGTCTGCACTCCTTGTGCTCATTCTTTTGCATAAATCTTTTCTTTAGGGATTTAACTATGGTATGGCCTTTCTCTCTTCCCTCTTCAGTGTCTATTCATGTGGCCAAAAATATCCTTTACACTAATATAGTTAATATATAACTAACATATCTGTTGCCAACCTTTGAACTCAAAGTATTTTATCATCTGCCTCTTACATTTGGGGAATCTGAAGCACAAAGAGGCTGAAAATTACCCATGATCTACAAGCAAGACAGTTTCAGTCCTGAAAAAAATCATTTTATGATTTATAAACAACCAACAAAGGCCTTAGGTATCCATCACCATACATCTTTTAGGAATCATATTCTGAATCTTGGGAATTTGAGGGAAGAAATGAGTCAGTACTTCAGGTAAACCCATTTTAATGCCAGGAAAGAGAAGTTTTGACTTGTTTGTTATGCATCACTTGATGTACTGCTCCCAGGGCAACGTTCAAAATAACCTTACATAACAGTTCACATTCATAATCCATCAGCATAGAGAGGAATCAAAACAGTAGAGTCTTTTTTACTATTTTACTAAAGATTTATTTTAAAGTGTCATTATTTTTCTATGTCTCTCAAAAAACAAATCTATCAATGTATCCTTTCAAAGAGCTGAGATAACTGAATGCAACATTTTTTCTTTGAAACCTTGTCATAATTTTGATCACCTTGTCTTCAAATCACACAGAACTTTCTGATATATCAAATACCATGAACCATAAATCTTATAACAATTAAATATTTTGAAGTTTGATGTGTAAAAAGGTATTTTTATTTGGAGAAGAGGTGGTGAGTTCTTCAGCTTTATTCAACTATTCAATGTAGACTTCTCTTTTCTTCCTTTCTTATGTGTCCACCAATACAGTCTTTCAGTCGCTTGCAAAATAATATAAAAACCTATCAACAGAAGACAAAAATGTAACTTCTCCTTAAATGATTAGGGGAAAAAACACTTATATGTACCAGTGAAAATTATTATTTATCTCAGGTGAGATGGTGTATAAAATCTGAGAAGGGAGATTTAGCAATAAAGGTCAGTAAGTGAATTGATAAAAATCTTGATTTTTGGAGCATTATTATGATTAAACTTAAAACACTTTTGTTAAACAGTTCCAGACCTTTGGTAAGAGAAACAAGGAGAGAAGCTTTACAATAACCTTCAATGCTGCTTGATAAATAGCAAAAAGGGCTCAGTGGAAAAGCTGAACTCCTTTATGATTAAAAAACAAACCTTTAATGTAGTTTTTGTTTACTGTGTCGTAAGTGCAGTGTTGGAAGTTGTTGCCAAAGAATCATTGGAACAGGCATCACTAAAGCAGTGTCAGCCAGCCAGCGCTTTGAAAATGATTCAGTTCCTCTAGCCTTATGACTAAAATAATATCCAGTGGCTCCAGCCTGAAGCCTGGTTAATACATCTGTCCAGAACACATAATTACTTGGTCATAACATTCACCCGGCCACCAGCCAACAAACCAATCAGCATTTCTTTCTAACTTCCTAGAATTTTTGCTGTGTCAAACTGTTTGATCTCTAGGTAGTAAAAATGCAAAAAATGGAAGGACACTGCACTGGAAGGTTTTAATTTAGCATAGTTTCTCATGGAAATTAAATCTGAAGAGAAACATCTTTTTGTTGACATTGAAAACCTCAACTTGAGCATTCTGCTTAGGAAATTTCATTAATGTACCCATTTTGTAGCTTTATTTTTATCTTTTCATAATCTATTGACTTGAAATTTCATTTCAATTTTGCTAACTGTAGTCATTAGAAAATCCAGATTTAAAGACAAGTGACATTATATTAGTAAAATAATGTTACCATTATTGATGCAACTGCAAAGGATTATATATTCCTGAAAGGATGTGTATACTACATTATATCAAGGGAATCATATTTTGAAAGAGGAAAAAAAGTGTTATAAATATATATTCACCATATTTTCTCACATACAACATACCCCAAAATATAATGCACACATTGTTTTTGAAAGGCAGAATGAACAAAAAAAAAAATTTTCCAGAGCCCTGGCTTCATGGAGAGGGGCAGAGTCTACTCTCCAGCTAACTCATCCCTTTTCTACTTAACTAAAGCTGCAACCCTAGCTGCTGCTGAAGACTGGTCTCTATGGGTGGAACTATGATTTTCAAAGGCACTAAAGAGTCTCCAAAGATGTGAAACAGAAGGGAAGAGAAACTTGGAGCAGCTAGCAGATGACATAATTATCCTAAAAATAGTTAGTTTAATTATCAAAACCATTAAAAAGGAAAGATGTTTGTTAACACCTCTGGAATGAAAACAATGAGCAATTAAGTCAACTGACTCCCTCAGCTGCTTGACTATTAATACAACAGGTGCTGAACTGTGGAGCAGAAATTAAAGCAGACAGTCTCTATCATAGTAAAAAATAATCAGTTTCCCTGCTTAATAAGTTCACCCCAATTTTCAGATGCTGATTTTGGGGGTCAAGTTACATGCTATATGTGAAAAAATATTGGAAACATTTACCTAGATAGCATTTTTGGTACATAGATCTTAGAGTGCTGATGTCAAGTTTCATTTCTCTATTTAGCCACTTTATAACCTGCCCGCCTGCCTGCCATCTGATAATCCCAGGTAACCTGTCTGCATTTTACCAGGTATATTCTCAACACTTAAAATTCCCCCTTTCCTCCCATCAGCTACCCATCTCACACCTATTATCTTACAAGGTCTTTGATCCTCACTGTTATGCATTTGCATTTTCACAGACCTCATTTTGCATATTGGCTTCCAGTCCACCCAGAAGAGCACACAAAGCAAAACAAACTCTCCTTGGGCCTGAAGAAGGGTGTTTGTACTGGAAAGCTTGCACAGAACAATTTTTCTAACTAGTTAGTTGGTCTAATAAAAGATATCATATTTACCCAAAGAACCTTGTTATTTAACCTTATTTAACCTCTATTTATACGTTCCGTTTTTTGGAACTAAGCAGTGGAAACTATGACTTAGATTTGGCACCATTTACATAAATAAGACATTTTGTATTGATATCAGAAGTAGAAAAGTCAAAGGAACTATATACATTGTTCTCCAACACAATGTGTGTGTCTAGATGTGCATTTACTGAGAATTAAGTTACTGGACAGTAAGCAACTTTTATACTGTCATTTACACATGCAAGCATTACAGCACAGTAATGCTTTTACTCCCTAGTCAGTCCACACAAACAGGGTTACTGCACAGTAAAGCATCTATATATATGCAGTAACTACTCAGGCACAAATTTACTACTTGCACCAAGTTGGAGTCAGTTGCCATAGTTACTGTGCAGCTTAGGCATACATGTGTAGATGTGTGCCCATACTGCTCAGGAATTTTCAGTTTCTGCGCAGTTACGGTGCACGTGTAGATATGTCCAATGTGTCAAAACAACTGTCAGGAGAATATTCCACATAGTTCTAAAAATAATCCAAGCTCTTCTCTGTGTACATCTGTTATTTGCAACCCAGGGTAGAACACACAGGTAATAATTCATAGATTGTTAGGGGGCTGGAAGGGACCTTGTAGATCATTGGATCCAACCCCATGCTCTAGGCAGGAAGACAACTGGGGTTAGGTGACTGTCTAGTCTTCTCTTGAAAACCTCCAGGGTAGGTGACTGAACCACCTCTGGAGGGAGTTTATTCCACAGTCCGGACACCCTGATAATAGAATGATAACAGAATTAGACAATTTGCCAATGGTGGCAAACCTGCAGCCTCAAAATCCCCCTTCCTTCCTAATACATTTTGGTGTGTTGTTTCCTGCTCAAGTTCCAGACTATGGCAAGGTTAGTATAAATCACCCATCTACTGGAGTACTTCTGCAGTACCTAGCAAAATGGAATCCTGACTGTTAGCCACCTGGGTACTCCAAATAATAAATACTAACTGGGCACACTAGAGAGTCCTCACTCCTCATAGGCAATAGGAAATTATTTTCCTAATTCTTTTTGCAGAGTTACATAAGACGTAGCCACATTCAGTTCTCTATCCTTCAACACTCATGGTTCACATTTAACACACCGCATGGTGTGTAAAAATGGAATTGGAAGCAGACAGAACCAGCAGGTCACACACTCAACTTCAGGCTTAACATATTGTGAAACATGCTTTTACTGGGAGGGCCAGACCTGGGACTATTAATAATATGATATATATGATGTCTATATAGGAAACTTCATGGTTTAGAATACTGAGCCTTCTGTTGTCTTGAGGAATTACTATGGAGTTCTTCGGGCACCTTCAAGCCTTTTCATTACAATCCCAACGTGCATCAAAGACTTAAGTATTTCCCCAAAACATCATTATTCAAATAAAAGTCTGTCCCAACTTGCTGTAATACTTCTGACTCCTAGAGATTCAAATTTGCTTAAAACCAAAGCATAATCATCATAATAGTTTGGTCAAAATTGCTGACACTAGGTATCTTATTATTACAATCTAAATAGTACTTTAGAAGAACATTAACGTTACAAAATTAAAAGTCTGGAAATTCCAGAATCCAGCTGTCTGTGCACATGCATTATGACACATTCTTTAGTTATATGAACATATACTGTTTTCATATACTGTTTCCCCTTCCTCATTCAGTGACTCCTCCATATAGCTTCAAACTTTAGTTATGAGCACATCATCCAAACCCTGCACTAAATACAAAATATCAAATTTCCAGAGGCAAAGAAAGGATCCATGGGAGTATTCAACTTCTCATTACATAATGAGAAGAATAAATGAGACTGAAATTTTACAGACAACAGTAACTTGCAGAGCAGATGCCCAATTAATTGCCAGAACAGGCCCATCCCATGCATGGAATAATGTCTTTGCTGCCTCCCTACCACACTGAACCAGCTTGGATTCCTTTCTTGGAGGGCATTTAATCATTACATTTCCAAATGTGATTTTTTTTTAAAATAGAGAAAACTAAAGGTCTTTGATCTGTCCAAGCTTCACTTTGAGGTGTGTTCACTGACCTGTAAGGTCCTACATGGCAGAGGTCCTGTCAAATTGCCTTTCTACGTAAGCTCTTAAAGGACAACTAAATCAGCAAAGACAGTCAAGCAAGGGTTACTAGCTAAAAATGCCATTCGAGGCTTCTGGCATGAAATAGTCAGAGACAGTTTCCAACTTTGGAATTTGCTTGCTAGACTCCTGGGATCAAATCAAATTTGTTAACCTTCAGGTCAAGATGGAAACCCTTCTATGAAGCTATTTGAAAGTCTTGGTCTATTGAGAGTAAATTTTGGGGTAATCATGGAGTTAGTCCTTTGTGTATGTTCACTATGGTCATATTATATAAACTTGTGTATGCACATTCTGAAATATGCAAACAAAGCTGTTAATTCTTGATTTCATTCATTAAAAACGTCACCCAGCCTCAGCTTTCAGACCTCCATGAACATTATTTCTATAGGTTGAGTAAGAGGACCATATTTAGGGTTGATTTCAACAGCTGAAATCAAAGGCTGATGTGGAACTTCAGTAGTACATCTTGTATAGGCAGTCCTCGGACTTATGACACAATTGGTTCCTGAAAACCTAATTCTTTGTAACTCAGAGCCGATTTTCCCATAGGAAACAATGTTATAAATGGGGGATTGGTTCCTGAACCAAGGTCCAATACCATATTTGCACCAAAAATAACCAGGAATTTTGTATTCAGTCAATTATAGATGAGTCATATAGCTACATTCGTGTATTTGTATTGTAAATAGCCATCATATTGATCTGGAAGGACTTCTTTGAGGTGACTTGGCTGGACTTTTTGAAGGGTTCTTGGCTAGAGTCTTCTCAGGAGTCTTGGCTGCAGGTTTTTCTGGAGACTTGTCTACTTTCTTAAAGAAAGTGTCCAAGGAAGTTTGGACAGATGTTCTCCAGAGAGATGAGTAACGCAGCAAACTTTTTTGCTGACATGGTATGGCATCAGTTTATGCGTTGTAAAGTCGAAACAAACGTCAGAAAATTGAAATGGTGTCATAGTATCTAGGGTCAGAAGGGGCCTAGAACAGGCCACCTAGTCTGACCCCCCGCCAATGGCAGGAACGTGTCATGTCATCTCCCAGTTGGAACAACAGTATCTTGCAACTGTAGATCACTTGTCACGCTTTCAATGTTCTCAGAGGCTTGAGGAGTCAGTTGGTCTGATATTGGTGGGGTGAAGGGAACCACTCCAGGGACCTAAAAGAAAAAGAAGGCGGGGGCAACTTTACTCCCTCAGAAGAGAGAGGAGAAGAGAGAGAGGACCCTGGGCATGGAAGAGTGACAAAGAGAGAACCAGAGATATAGGTAGCTGTCTTGGGACCTATGCAGGGAAGAACAGGACAAGCAGCCACTTAGGCAGAGATGTTAATTAAGATCCTTCAGGTTAAGATAATAAAGAACTGTAGCAGCAATCAACATCGCCTGAAACATCAAGTGTGGTGAGGACAGGGGATGGGCATGGTGGAGCCCTGCAAAGAGCCACAGAAACTCAATTTATAAATGTTGTAAGTACAAAATGTTGTAAGTCGAGGACTGCCTATACTGTGGTCAAGTATACTACGTGAGTGTATGGGTATACATCAACACCCAAGGAAGTGTGGGAGTGTTTCTAAGTGCCTGCACAACCAAATAGGCCTTGATCTCATTGTGAGCACAACATGAGCACATCTTGAGAGAGGAGCAAATAGGTAGGAGATCTGTCTATGTGGACCTTACAGGGGGATATATTGTTAATAAGATTTTGAGAAGTCATCTCTACTTCCTAAAAAGGAGATGAAGAATAACCAGAATGTTTAATATTAAAACAGTGCTTAAAATGTCTGTATTGTCAGATTTAATCACCCAGGCAGCGACGTACGTTCATTTATTACATTCAAGGGCAGCATTCAGTCAAAGTTGGGGAACTGAAGCATACACCTCTGGGTATATGATGTCATATTCAAAAAAGTTCAAACCAACAATGCAAGCTTTTCTGTATTTGAACAAGTTGTTTTAAAATACTATTGCTGTTCAAAATCATACCCTTCTAATTCATCACTGAAGTACAGCAAGAATGGACCATATTATGTTTATAAATCATTATTTTTCTATTTTCATTTCTTTAAAATAGCATGTTTGGGAAAGTCCTTTGTATTATATAAGCTGAAGTAGCTTCACTGACTTCAAGGAAGCTATACTGATTTACATCTCATGAAGATGAGGTCCCATTTTCATTTGTTTATACTTAAGAATTATTCTTATAAAAGTCAGCATTAAGCAGGCTCACTGGCCTACTATATATTATCTTAGTGCAAAGCAGTCTGAAAAAAGAACCAGAATTGTCTATAATGCATTCAAATTTCTGTGGAAAGGAGCTAGAACCGTGGCCATCAGAAGAACCATATATAAAACAGGCTGTACATTGGCAGGGACCAGGAAAAGAGGGCAGCTGGTGTAGAGACAAAAATATGGTAGAAGTGTGTTTCAGAACACCATCTAGTTTATTTGTCTACCTTTTAATATACTTAACAGCTGTGAAGTCCATCAATAAAACTGGCATGATGACAAATGAGAGAAAAACATTTAAACACCAGACTGTGACCTTGAACAAAATAGTTAGTCATTTGTTAATTGAGTTTAATTATCAAAATCAATAAACAGCAAAAGAAAAAAAGCAGCACAAGAATGTTACAAATGATTCTTTGTATTAAATCTTGGTCTTGTCATGAAAAGGGATATGCTTGAGGGATGTAGTCATGTTATATAGTAGTTTTTGTAAAGTAGCTATATTTTTGTAGGAGTCATCCTCTGAATTAAATCAAAACCTTATTTTTTTCCTGAGATTTATATTTTGTAGGGTTTCCCAGGTTTTTCTTTTTAAAATGAGCACTAAGAATTCAAGTCCATTTGGCATTTAATATTTCCAGGAAGAGAGTCTCGTCCAACAGATTTTAAATTACCCATGTTGAGAGATGTTGTTAAGTGATGGACAGAGGAAACAGAGAGAAGTTATGATAGATATTCTTGAACAGCATCTGTAGGCAATATATCTATTAGCTAGTCACATACATAAGATACCTCTTATAACTAGAGCTGTCCAGGAAATGATTTTCTTTCCAACAAGTATTTCTGAGAATACCATCAATATTCCTGTTCTGATAAGAGAGGAAGAGAGACCGATCTCAGAAGAGTTAATATTCTGCTGATGAGGGAGACCAAAGTACAAATCCCTGGTCCACATCAGGTGACACTGGACTCTGAACCTGCATGTCTTACAGAAGAGGCATGGCCTAGGTATTGCATTTCTTTTGCTGACAAAAATTCCATTTTGAATCCAACAAACTTGAACTGATAAAAAACTCTTCCTGCAAAAAGTTGTGTGTTGACAAACTGATATTTTCTGACAAGAAACTGGTTTCTGTAGCAGGCCTCGGGAGTCCATCAACCCTGGCACCTGGTACTCCTACTGCGACCTGTCCCTTTAGCCCTGAGCCAAGCCAGCTCCTTCAGGAAGGAACCAAGCCAGCAAGGAGCTCACACTGGCTTGGCTCCTTGCTGCAACCAGTCTCTCCTGGTAGCTCCCTGTCCTCCCAGAGTTAAAACTGTCCTGGTTGGAGATCGGGTTTATATGACCAAGCCCACCCTTCTTCCAGTCATATGCTGGATCCTCTGCACTCAAGGGCCAGGTGCCAGGTGCAGCTAGGTGCATCAGTAACTGCCTGGCCTCTTTAGTCCTTAGCTCAGTCTACCTACACAGCTACTACTTGCTGCCCTTCCTAGCCCCAGGCTTCCTGTGTTCCCCTGTCTTCCTAGGAACAGGGGAGGGTTTTCCTGTTACAGTTGCTTATAAAATTCCTGACCAGTTCTACCAAATAGTGGAGTCAAATAAATGTCACAGGGCTCGTGTGCACTTGTTCATGCATGTGAAAGGGGCACCGTTATACTGGTAGAGATGTGAGAAAAGGGGACAATAGCCAGGAAAGGGGGAGGAGGATGGGAAGGAGGGACAAGAGAGGACAGAACAGAAAAGGAGTTTTGATCTACCTTGGCAACTTTAATGAATTATATTCATTCACCACTTTCAACTTGGATTAAAAAAAAACAAAAACGGAATCTCTCCCCAAACAAAGTCCTGCCTTACTCTACAGTAGGCCTTCCCTCCTTCTTCCCCAGTCCTCTGGGCTCCATGTCCATTCTTCTCATACTCCTTTATGCTTCCTCTAAGCTTCTTCTTGGGCTCCTCGCTCCCATTTGACATCCCTAAGCCTACACCAGTGGTACCCAGTCTTTGGCAGGCCTGCCCCAAGTAGCACAGGCATACTGTGTGTGTGAAATGCAGTCGATTGGGAAGGGAACAGGGAACACAAGGGCAGATAGGACAGAGAGAAGAAGAAAGCAATAGATCAGCAAGGGAAAGGGATTGAAATAGTACTTGGGGAACTTGTCTTGTTTCATGCTTAACAAAAAGGTTGGTCACCAATTCCCTACACACTCCTCATTCCACACATCCTGCCCCAACTCTCAGAGATTTCCTCTTCTGATATCATGCTCTTGAGACTCAATATTACTTCTCCATGTAACAGCCCATGGTCTCTTCAGTGCATTTTCCCTTTTTATGCCTTTATCCCTAACTCCATCTTTTCATCCCATCATTGTTTACTGCCTTAATCATGCAGCAGCATCTGGCTTGGAGTGGCAGCTGCACAGGATAGAGTAAGCTGAAGGTCAGTCAACAGCAGCAATGCAGGGATGTGGCTGAGTGCCTGGAGCAAAGCAGAAGTGGCAGCTTTCTGTTCACAATCATAAATGTGAATACAAACACGCAGCTGCTAGGAGCAGCTGCTTTTTTTCCATCATCCTCCTGTCCCAAGATGGTTCCTGGGTGGTTGTGCCTATCATGTCCCTCTTTCCCCTAGTTATGCCATTAGTCAATAGGCTGAAATGCTGATAAATAATGTTAAGCCATACTCAGTATGCATGTGATGTGCTTTGTGTGAATGTGGCCCAGACTACTGTGACAGAAAATAATGAAAATTCTGTAACCTGCCACTGAATGACATGTGGGCCTCTATACAGAACATTTCTCAATCCTAGCTCAAATCACAGGGCCTCAGACTCAATATTTTATTTATCTTCATCTAATTTAAAAGCAAAGTAGCTGAAAATAGTTTGCTTTATTTAAAAGAAAAACTAAGTTATAAAAAGTCTTGTATAAGCACTGTTGTCCTTCTGCAGCACAGTGGTCAGCTTTTGATTTCCCACTGTTATATGGGCCAGGCCATTGCCTAAGTTTGCTATCTCCTAGGCATGGAAAGGGCAAAAGATTGCTTTCTCCCTCTACCTGCTGTTTGAGTCCTTGCGTACACATTCACTTCCTGCCAATTTTGTCTTCCCTTCTTCCCTTTATCCAGGGTCTGCATACCGCCTCGGTTATCTATGTTCTGTATCTTTGCAATTTCTTTGCAAAGAGCATACACCCACACACAGGCTGATCTTCTCAGCAAAACAAACAAAGTAATACTAATCTGGAATTTGTTTGCCAAGCAAGGTTGAAGATTTGATGAGCTAAACATACACATAAAAACATTCAAAACTAGAAAACTTTGAAATTACAGATTGTTACTTAGTTATAGCAGAGCAGTATCTGAAGTGAGGTATAGCTTTTCTCCATCTTCTTATTCTCCCTCATCCTTGATGCCTGAAACAGCCAAGATGTATTAGAGCAGGTCCTCAGTTTCACAGTAGCTAGGGTCAGGAGGGACCTGAACAGATCATCTAGCCTGACCCCCTGCCACAGGCAGGAACAAATGCTGGTTTCACAAGACCCCAGACAGACGATCATCTAACCTCTCTTTGAATTTGCCAAAGGTAGGGGCAAAGACCACTTCCCTAAGAAGTTGGTTCCAGATTTTGGCCATCCTAACTGTAAAAAATTACCTTCTGATCTCTAACCTAAACTTATTCTCCTCCAACTTATTACCATTTTTCCTTGTCACCTCAGGTGATGCTGGAGCTCTGTCTATGTGCTGTTGATCTCCCCTGATGAGTTTGTAGGCAGCCACCAGGTCCCCCCTCAGCCTCCTCTTGCTGAGGCTGAATAGGTTCAGGTCTCTCAGTCTCTCCTTGTAAGGCCTGTCCTTCTGCTTTCTTACCAAATGGCCTCTGAACTCTCTCCAGGCTGGCCACATCCTTTTTAAAGTGTGGCACCCAGTACAGACGCAGTACTCCAACTGTGGCCTGACCAAAGTTGCATAGAGGGGGAGTATTACCTCTTTGGACCAGCTTGAGATGCACCTTTGGATGCATGACAAGGTATGGCTGGCCTTGCTGGCTGTGATCTGACATTGGTGGCTCATGTTCATCTTGGAGTCAATAATGACTCCAAGATCCCTTTCAGCCTCTGTGCTTTCAAGAAGGGAACTCCCCAACCTGTACGTATGCAGTAGATTCCTCCTCCCAAGATGCAGCACCCTGCATTTGTCTACGTTGAACCCCATCCTATTCTCATCTGCCCACTTTTGTAGTCTGTCTAAATCTAGTTGCAGCCTCTCTCTCCCTTCA
>JAGPOW010000290.1:10134778-10146444 GCA_030014935.1 Caiman crocodilus
GCAGTCAGCTCCGGTGCTCCGTGTCTCCAGCAGCCTCTGTTGGCCTGGCCTGCTCCCGGCAGCCACGTGCACGCACTGCTCTTTGCCACAGTCGTCCCTTTTATCTCTGTCGGCTGGCAGTCTCCGCTGACATCACCCGCCGTCCACAGGTGATTTAACTCTTTGCCTTGGCTGCCCACGGGCTTCTCTGGTGATCCATCAGCTCCTGCAGTAAGTAACTTACATTTTTCCTTTTCTTTTCTTTTCTTTCTGCTTTGTTGCCCGTTTCTGCCTCCGCGGCTCCTTCCAGGAGCTCCAGAGTTCCCTCGGGGCTTCTCCCCCTGTGACAATGGATTTTCACTTCAGTTGACAGTTTGTTATTATTCCAGGATCTGTCTTGCAAAAGACCAAAGTTCCTGGCTGCTTTGCTGATTCTACTAGAAAGCTCAGCATCAATATCTACATTGCTAGTAACATTAGAGCTAAGGCAGAGAAATTGGTCAACAACATCCAGAGAGTACCATGTAGGGTAATATCTGGAACTGGTTCTGAAGAGCTTTGAGGCATGATAACAATCTTCTTCAAGCTCATTACTAGCCCAAAAAATTTGCATGAGTCAGAAAACTTGGTAATGAGATGTTATAGGGTATCAACACTGTGAGCCACAAGGTCTGCATCATCTGTAAACAACAGGTCCCTTATACTGATCTCCTTTACCTTCATCTTAGCTCTAAACCTTGAAATGTTAAACAGTCTTCCATTATTTCTAGTGCTGAGATAGACACCCTTTCAAACTTAATGGAATATATGTTGAAGCAGGTACGAGGAGTAAATGTGAAAACTTGTGGGAGCCAGTACACAGTCCTGCTTCACTCTGTTGCTGATGTTGAATGGGTCAGACTCTTGGTTTTCATACATTACAGTTGCCTTCATGCCATTGTCTAAGGATTTCACAAGGTTTAGCAGTATAGGTGGACAGCCAAACTTCTTCAGAACAGTGTAAAGCCCTGACTGACTGTGTCAAAGGCTTTTGTTAAATCTATAAAAGCCATGTATAGTTGGATACACTTTTCTTTGCACTTTTCCTGAAGTTGTCTTACAGAGAAGACCATATCTATGGTGGACCTATCTGAGTGAAAGCCACACTGACTCTCAGGGTAGATTCTCTCACCTAATGTTTGAAGTTTAGGTAAAAGAATATGGCTTAAGATTTTTCCTGTAATGTTGAGAAGAGATATACCTCTGTGGTTATTACAGTCACTTCTGTTTCCTTTGCTTTTATACAGTTGATGAATCAAGTGTCCTTGAAATCTTGGAGCAGTTTCTTCCTTCCAACAAAGCACAATACCACTTGCAATCTTTGCAGCAAGTCTTCGTTTGCACATTTGTAAATTTTATTGGTAAATAGTCAGATTCTGAACCTTTGTTATTGAGAATCTTTTTTGCTGTATAGTGCAAGTTCCTTTAGTGTAGGTTTGGCATTCAGGGAAGTCAAAACTTCAAACCCAGGCAATTCTGCTAGCACATATTGGTCTATTACAGACTCCTGTGAGTATGTCATTCTATAGTGCTCAATCCGCCTCTCCAGTTGCTTTCCTTTACAGTTATGATAGTACCATCCAGGGCATTCTATGGATCTGTCTTGTACTTTGTTGGTCAAAATGCCTTTCTAATACCTTTATGCAACAATCTACTGTTGCCTGCATCAGCATCAGTTGGATGCTATCACAGAGACCTAGCCAGAATTCTTGAGTACACCTCCTGGAAGCTGTTTGAACAACCTTATGAGCTTCTCTTAGGTTCATGAGATAATCACTAATAGGATTAGATTTGTAGGTGATTAGGGCAGTTCTTTTTCCCTCAAAGAAAAAGCAGTACCTCTGAATAGTCTACAAACCATGAGTGGCAGCAGTACCTCTGAATGGTCTACAAACCAGTCAAGAAGGGGCATGGCAACATAGGACCCCCTACAGGACAGACTAGGGCAATTAGTGACAGACAGGGGGAACACAGTTGAGCTCTTCAGTGAGTTTTTTGCATCTGTATTCCTGAACATGGATAAGGATATATATCCCATTGGACTATAGACAGGCACAAGAGCAATATCAGTCCACCAGAAGTTAGTGCTGACCTAGTGAAGGGACATTTGGAGGGGCTGGATGTGTTCAAATCAGCAGGCCCAAATGATCTTCATCAAGGGTGCTGAAGGAATTGTCCAGTGTCATAGCTGAATCACTGGCATAACTGTTTGAGCACTCATGACACTCAAGACAGGTCCCAGAGGACTGGGAAAGGGCCAATGTGGTTCCTGTTTTCAAAAAAGGGGAGAAAAGAGGATCTGGGTGACTATAGTCCAGTTAGTCTCACCTCTATCCTCAGGAAAACCCTTGAAAAAATTATTAAGGACCACATTTGTGGGAGTCTTGGCCTTTTACGACCAAGTAACTAAATCCTTGGATGATGGTGTTGCTGTGTTTAAGAAGGCCTTTGACACTGTCTCTCACCCCATCCTCATCAATAAATTAAGTGATTGCGGCATTGATGTCTAGACAGTTGGATGGGTAAAAAATTGGCTGATGGGGCACACCCAGAAAGTAGTGGTGGGTGGGTTGTACTCAACCTGGTGAGATGTGAGCAGTGGGGTACCCCAGGGCTCAGTCCTTGGGCCCGCACTATTTAACATCTTCATCAGCGACTTGGACAAGGGGGTGGAAGGCATGCTGTCCAAGTTTGCTGATGACAGTAAGACACGAGGCGAGGTGGACACACTTGAAGGGAGAGAGAGGCTGCAACTAGATTTAGACAGACTATAAAAGTGGGCAGATAAGAATAGGCTGGGGTTCAGTGTAGACAAATGCAGGGTGCTGCACCTTGGGAGTGAATCCACAGCATACATACAGGCTGGGGAGTTCCCCTCTTGAAAGCACAGAGGCAGAAAGGGATCTAGGAGTCATTAATGACTTCAAGATGAACATGAGCCGCCAATGCCAGATCGCAACCAGCAAGGCTAGCCATACCTTGTCATGCATCCAAAGGTGCATCTCAAGCCGGTCCAGAGAGGTGATACTCCCCCTCTATGTGACTTTGGTCAGGGCACAGTTGGAGTACTGCATCCAGTACTGGGCGCCGCACTTCAAAAAGGATGTGGCCAGCCTGGAGAGGGTTCCAAGGAGAGCCACCTGCTTGGTGAGAAGGCAGCAGGACAGGCCCTACGAGGAGAGACTAAGGGACCTGAACTTGTTCAGCCTTAGCAAGAGGAGGCTGAGGGGGGACCTGGTAGCTGCCTAGAAGCTCATCATGGGGGATCAACAGCAAATAGGCAGAGCTCTTTTCTTCCCAGCACCACCTGTGGTGACAAGGAACAATGGTCATAAGCTGATGGAGAATAGGTTTAGGTTAGAGATCAGAAGGCAATATTTTATAGTTAGAGTGGCCAAAATCTGGAACCAACTTCCCAAGGAAGTGGTCCTCGCCTCTACCTTGGGCAAATTCAAGAGAAGGTTGGATGATCACCTGTCTGGGGTCTTGTGAACCCAGCATTCATTTATGCCTGTGGCAGGGGGTCAGGCTAGATGATCTGTTCAGGTCCCTCCTGACCCTAGCTACTATGAAACTATGGGTCCAGCAGAAAAAATAATGCTGAAGGGGAACCAACACGGTTTCACAGCAGGTAGGTTCTGCCTGACTAACCTTATTTCTTTTCATGATCAGGTCACTAAATGCTTAGATGAAGGAATCGAAGTAGATGTCACTTACTTGAATTTCAAAAAGGCCTTTGATATGGTATCTCATCCCATTCTTATAAATAAATTAAGTGGCTGTGTCGTAGATTATTACATGTTCAGGTGGGTGGCAAATTGGCTTATGGGATGCACCCAGAGAGTGATGGTGGACGGGTTGATATTGATCTGGAAAGATGTGGGCAGTGGTGTCCCCGAGGTTTGGTCCTTGGACCAGTGCTTTTCAATATCTTCATCAGTGACAGTGTGGAGAGCACTCTGTCCAAATTCGCAGACAACACCAAATTATGGGGTAAAGTAAGCACACTGGGGGGAGGGAATGGATTCAGGAAGATTTGGACAGGTTGGAAAACTGGGTAGAAAAGAATAGGGTGCAGTTTAACAAAGGTAAGTGCAAAGTGCTGCACCTAGGGAGAAAGAATCAACAACACACTTACAGATTGGGGGATGATTTTCTAAGCAGCACAGCAGCAGAAAGAGATCTCAGAGTCTACTCCAAGATGAACATGAGTCGTTAACATGATGAAGTGATAGATAAAGCTAACCACATTCTGTCATGCATTAGCAGGTGTATCACTAGCAGATCTAAGGAGGTGTTACTTCCCCTCTATGCAGTATTGGTGAGGCCACAACTGGAGTTTTGTGTGCTGCACTTCAAGAGGGATGTAAATAACTTTGAGAGGGTCCAGAAGAGGGCCAGTCGTACAGTTAAGGGCCTGCAGGTAAGGTCCTACAAGGAGAGATTGAGGGACCTCTTCAGCTTCTACAAGAGAAGGCTGAATCTGAAATCACAAGAAGGTGATCTTGTGGATGTCTGTAAATTTATTCAGCAAGGAATAGGAGATACTCTGTTTGCCAAAGTGCACCTCTGAGTACCTAGAACCAACGGCCACAAACTCACAGAGAGCAGATTTAGATTAGACATCAGGAAGAACTTCTTTATGGTAAGGGTGACCAGAATCTGGAATGGGCTTCCAAGGGAGGTGGTGCTTTCTCCTGCCTTGGAGGTCTTTAAAAGGAGACTAGACAAGCACCTGGATGGGGTCATTTGAACCCAGCACTCTTTCCTGCCCAGGGCAGGGGGTTGGACTTGATGATCTACTGAGGTCCCTTCAGATCCTAAAAATCCATGAAATCTATGAAATCTATTAAATGTTTTTCTTGGTACTCTTTCCAAAACTCCTTATTGCTGCATTGCACATACTTGTCTTCAGGACTTCCCATGCATCTGATGCAGTTTCATTCATTCCGGCTGACTTTGCTACTTCTTCATTGAAAAGCCATTTCTTGGCAGCGTCATTGATTTAGCACAGCTCAAAACGAAGTTGTCTGGCAGGTTTATTGTGGTGGTTCTCCTTAGCCTGAAATTACACTTTGCAGCAGACAAGGGAGAGGTCTGAGTCTATATCTGGAATAGTGAGTGTCATATTTCATGCTCGTCCTGCATAAATCCAGATTCAATTACGGTACAAATCTATTGAAACTTTGGCATGGCATTCAAGATTGTTTTAAGGCAAAATGAGGCATGGCATGATTCAGCTGCAAAACTAATTTGGGATCATACATGGACTTTATGCTCGTACAAGTGTATATTTTGTTCTCAAAAAAACCCTAGCCTTGTCTAAACTGTGCTCCCACCAATTTTTTTTTCAGTTTCTTAGTATAGACACAAGCAATCAGATTCTTGGTATGAGAAAAGATTTCATTCTGTTTTGAGAGTAGTTAGACAGAGCATGCAATTCAGGTGCTCCTACATGAGGCCTAGGACCTATGACTCCTTAGTTGTACCACCTCCCATCCTGGGTTTGGAGTACTTGGACTGATCTTGATGGCATCTACATGTCACAAGTTCTCCAGGTTCCCTGTGCTTCAGGCTTATGAAGCTGGGATTTATTTTAGGATGCATGGTCAACTGATATTTTGAAAGCAATTTTCAAAATTCATGTGTGGCCCATCTCCCAACTTTTATGTTAAAATCTGTGCTGACCTCCTTAACAATATTCACTCAAGCTTGAGCAAATTCTGGCCTTAATCTTTAACTGGTCTGTCTGTATTACTGAAATAAGTACATGATAACCATATTTAAATGTGTCATGAGGATGCAGCAACTATGTTCCAATATATGTAGAAAGAGAAAGCATGTTTTATCCTTCTTTTTAGTCCTAGCTTTTCATTTAAATCCACAATCCATGCAGTCAAGGAAAAGGAAAAAATATGGTTTAAGCAAAACACTTTTCACAACTATGTTTAAAGACTGTTATTTTTGTAGAGCAGGCAGGACCTTCATGTAAAGTAAGTAGTGTCAAGTTCCTCTGGGGATATTAAAACAAACTACAAACCTAATTCATAATAGACAGGTTTATTAAATCCCAGAGAAAAAAAACAAACTGAAAAGTCTAAAAAAAATAATGCCAAGAGGATACAATTCAAACATTAGCATTTGTAAATCTTGAAAACTAGAGGCACAGACCACCTGCATTATTTACTGATTCATAAGGAATGATGTTAGCTAAGTAATTCAGGTCATTGTTTTAGTTTCTGCTACAGACATTTAGGTGCTTGACTTCAGAAACGGAAAATGTCCTTTGGAAGATGCCCTTAATATAATAAGCAGAAGGGACAGAAATCTAGGGCAAATAATAGAGGGTGGGATCATTGCAATTCTTCTCTCTATATGTAAAACTTTGATATGTAAAACAATGCACCATCTGCAGTATTGTCATCCATGCTGTTTTATTGTCAATGTTATTACTACTGCTATTTGAAGAATGGCAACATCTAAGTACTCCAGACAAGCATCAGGCTCCATCGTCCTAGCTTCTGTAAATGCTCAAGGTAACCTCTGCCACCAAAAACCACAGGATGCCTGAAGCCTACCAGCCTGAACAGTGTGTACCTGCTGGCTGGCATTGATCTGCCTGACATCAGAAAAGCAGTGGCCAGCAGGATAGAGTGACTGAGACAAACTGAAGATGTGAGACACTTACTGTATGACCATCCTGCAGGGGACAAACATCTGAAGTCATGCAGGAGCTTCCTCACCAGCATCCAACCTCTCAATGCCACACCCAAGAAGACATGACCACAGATGTGGAACAAGGGGATAAAGAAAATACCTGACAGTGAAAAAACATACATTCCAGCAGCTGAGTCCTTAACACCAGGGGATGATGAGCCATAGCAAAGGTAGGAATATCTCAACTTCCTACATACAGGAGCTGGACGTTTCAAGAAACTAATGAAGTGGGGCTCAACAATCTGTGACTGTGGCACAGAGCCTCAAACTATGCAATACCTGCTGAAATGCTCACTGATCAAAGGTGCATGTACAATGAAAGATCTTGCAAAGTACAATAAATGAACACAAGCATGTGTAATAAAATGGTCAAATGTGGTGTAGAGACACAAGAAGACCAAGAGCTTAAAGTCTAAGGGAAAAGATTTTCAAAGGCACAAAGTCAGACAAATTTATAACTCTTACTGAAAGACTTAATATAGAAACAAGACAAGGACATTATTGGTCCCATTTTACAGGTAAAGAACCAAGTTAAAGAATGAATAAGGTGCAAATCCTCAGATGTATGTAGGTATCTAATTCCCATTCATTCCCAGTGGGAATTAGCTACTTAAATACACTTGAAGATCTGGGCATCTGTGACTAATCTAAATTCACAGAAAATCTGTAGCAGAGAAAGAAAATGAAGTCTGGTTTTCAAGTCCCAGGGCAATACCTTAATCACAGAACAATCCTTCTTTTCCAAGTAACTTAATTTATTATATATAGAAATAAAACCTCCCCCCCCGGTATAAAGTCCAATTTAAAAATCACAAAATTCTTGTTATTTTGAAAGTGTACCAAATCCAAGAGAAATGAATCATTCACTGGAGGAGAGAGAGTTAACACTATATACACATACTTGAAAATTATATATATCAATGCTTTCACCTTTTTTTTCCCATGCTGTAGTTTGTTCCACATTTTAAAAAGATATTTAAACTGAGTGACCACGTCTGTGAAGGAAAACTTTACAAGCAGATAAGTCTTCTACTGCTGAATAACTGCCAAGACAAAACTATGTGGTTTATTTTAAAAAGAAGGAGTGGTTATCACTCAGAACACACTTCTGCTTCCCTGGGTCCTGACATAATTAATGCTTAAAAACTGTACTTTTGTCTTTAACACTGTTTTTGTTAGCCTTCTCTTTGTACAAAAGTCACAACTATATCTATATAAAGGAGGTTTTTTAAATACAAAACAGGAACTATGTTTTGAGGATGCATTTTATGAGTTAATAAAATTCTAATATAAGCTGTTCTTAGATACAGGTGTAGTACAATTGATATTGTAATATTGTATTATTCACATTAAACTGAATACAGAGAATAATATCCATGCCTCACCCTAGCCAACTTATATATGTGTAAAACTGGAATAGCACCACTGGAGCCAACTTCTGCTGAGAGTAGACCCAGGCTTAGTGTTCAGCTATGAGGATCACCATCATTTGATTTATAAGTAGAAAGTAATTCTGTTAAAGCACCATCACTAATAGAATGGGTCCAAAGCATTTTGTGCATATCTTATTTGGATCCACATGAACTGGGTTTCTCTTTTCCACTTTTATAATTGTTGGGCTAAGTTTTTCTCTCAGGCTAAGTGCAGACATTCATGGGGGTTAGGGGAGGTTAGATCACATTAAAAATGGTCACCCAATCTAAGGTAAGACAAGATGGAGGGCCTAGCAGGAAGGTTGGGGGTATGTAGGAAGGCAAGCAGGCTTGGCAGAAGGATCAGGAGGGCAGGTGGGACCCATAGGAGTGATTGGAGGGATGAGGGGCAAGCAGCATCCATGGAGGAATGAAATGCAGGATCTGCAGGAGGGACAGTAGGGAGCAGACAGGATCTCGAGGGGTGATCACGGGGATTGGGGATGCAGACAGTATTTGTTGGAGGATCAGGGGGCAAGCAGGATCTATGATGGGGCTAGGGGGCAGGCTGGATCTGCAGGAGTAATGATGGTGTAGGTAGGATCTGCAAGAGGGTTCAGGAGGGCGGACAGGATACATGGGGGTGACGGAAGATCAAGAGTACAGGTGGCATCTGTGGGGGGATCAGGAGGGCAGGCAGGATCTGCAGAGCGACTGGGAAGGTGGGCAGGATCCATGGAAATATGAGGGATTTGGGGTGTAGGTGATATTGGGGGGATTGAGGGGCAAGTAGTATCTTCAGAGAGATCGCAGGAGGGGCAGGCAGGATCCACAGGGAAATCAGAGGGGCAGGCAGCATTAGTGAGAAGAATTGAGGGGGCTGGTGGTGTGCATAGGATTGATCAGGAAAACTGGTGGGTCAGGAGGGCATTTTGGGGGTCTAGGAGGGTTTGCGGGGATCAGGAGGGCTGCAGGAGTCTGTAGGAAATTGGGGAGGGACCTCCCAACCCCTTAGCAAACCTACACCCTCATCCCTCCCACTTCTTCTGCCACCAATACTCACTTCCTCTGCTCTTGGCAGCCACAAACACTTATAAAACTGGCACCAGGATTGGCTTGTGGGATAAGGGGTGGTGGGGCAGGGAACTGGCTGGTCTGCAGGAGAGGCTGGAGAACTAAAAATAGCACTGTGTGAGTGGGATGGGTAGGAAAAGTGCAGTTCTGGGACTGAGGCCAGGTACAGGGGAAAAATACAGTACAGGCCCGATAGAAGGGAAGTATCACCTCTTTGGATCTAGTCATCATGCATCTGCTGATGCACAATAAAGTTCCATTGGCTTTTCTGATGCCTTCGTCACACTGCCGACTCATGTTCATCTTGGAGTCCACTAGGACTCCAAGATCCCTTTCAACTTCCATGCCACCCAGCAGGTCATTTCCTAGGCAGTAGGTATGCTGGACATTTTTCCTCCCCAGGTGCCGCACTTTGCATTTCTCCTTGTTGAACTGCATTTTGTTGTTTTCTATCCACTTGTCCAACCTGTCCAGGTCTGCTTGCAGCTGTTCCCTGCCCTACAGCGTGTCCACTTCTCCCCATAGTTTTGTGTCATCTGCAAACTTGGACAAAGTACATTTCACTCTCTCATCCAAGTCTCTGATGAAGTCATTGAAGAGCCACCACGACTCTCTGGGTGCGACCCTCTAGCCAATTCACCACCCACCGGACTGTGTAGTCATCCAAGTCACAGCCTCTTAACTTGTTCACCAGTATGGTTGTTCACCAGTATGGACATAGACTGATTAAGTCTGAGTATACATTGATCCAGGTCTATCTTAGACTGGGTCCCACTATTTTTAGGCAGGTCTATGTACATAGAACTTTTGTACTGTTATGGGTTTAGATTGATTTCCAATTACTGACACCAGGTCTAAGTGTAAGGTCAGCACCTGGGCAAACTAAGTTAGATCAGGTGGCCATTTTTAATGCAATTTAACCTCACCCTAACCCCTGCAAATGTCTGCACTTAGCCTCAGCATAAATCAGGAGCAATTCAGAAATGAGTAGCATCATACCAATCAAAACTCAAGCCACTCATAAAATATATGTAGAATATATTAATAATTTTTGGATAGCTTCTAGTTTTGTAAACACATACAATCATTAATAAGGGGGTCCATGATTCTTAACTTAACATTTCTTTTTAAGGCATTAGAACCTTTTGCTAGTTTTCATATTCAAGGAATAAAGTAAAAGGTTTTTTAAAACTGTATCACATGAGCCTGCCACCAAAACTTAAACAATCAGCACTCAAATAGCCTCTCCCTCTCACTTGCCATTAAACTAACCTGATCCAGAACATACTGTTTAGTCCCCAACAGCCTTCAGAAAATGTAGCATACAGAACATCAAGGCAGCCACAAGGTGGCAACAGAAACCCCTCAAACAGGCTCTCATGATATACAGTATGTATCACTTTCAATAATCACAATGCTGAATCAAAATGAAGCTAAACTTTATTAGCCATTTAAATAATCTGTTCTCTGATTTTCTCTAATACATACAAATAGGAAGCAACTTAACTAAGGAAATATTGACTCTATAATTCCAAATAAGAGTACTTATTTAACAGATATTGCAGTAGAAATGGAACCTTTCTTTTAATTCCAATTTCATCATAGAAATTAAATAGACATTGTGGCATTTTATTTGATGATCTTTTACAAACTTAATGGGAACTGTAATCTTATTACATGGGCTTAAAGGCAAGATGATTAAACTTTCTTTAAACAGTATTGAAGATTTAAGATCTGGGATTCCTGATTTCACTTCCCATAAACTTTATTTTAACTCAAATGCCAAAGTCAGCAGTTTTATACATTGGATATGATACATTTATATTACTTTTCAATTGAAATCTTAAGCGCTTCTTGTGTAATACTACATACACAATGAATTTGTCAAGAGGACATTATTTAGTTTGCAAAGCAAACCTTTAAAGGTTAAGAAATGCCATATGTATAGCTGTTCATACAGCATTAACTCTATGCTGCTTCATGTTCAACTAGTGCATTAAATAAGGCCAAGATCCAGTGGACAAAAATAAGATAAAATCATGTAAATAGAAAGTGTACAATAACACATACGTGCAAGAGGGCTATGTTAACATTGCATAAGGACATGTAAGTATGGCATTTCCTAACTTGCAAGCACAGGGTTTTACCACCATTCTTTTAACTTAGAATTTCTAAAAAGAAAATTTTGCTGTATACATCATGAGGGTTCAAACACTGAAACCACAGCATGCAACACAAATCTCTGTTACTTGGGCTATATTAGCTAGGCAGCTGGAGAAAGTTACCACAGAATGGGAATTCACCTGTTGAGACTTGAACAAAGTTTGGGAATAGGGAGCCCAGCCTTGCCTTCTGCTCATACTTAAAAGAGTTCTTACCTCTATAGTACCCCCAAAATTGGGGAAAATGTCACTATGTGTATGGGGTCCAGAGACTAGTCAAAGG
>JAGPOW010000290.1:10146843-10248642 GCA_030014935.1 Caiman crocodilus
TGCATGATCTGCCTGTTTTTCTGCAATCTCCCTGCTACAGCAGCTCCATCAGCATCCGGAGCAGTGTCTACTGCTGCTTTCTCAGCCTTGGCAGTGTTATGAGCTTTGCACAAACCAGAGATGGGAAAAGGGGATTTTTTTTATAAAACATTTTATAAAACTCAGATAAATATGAACAACATTCACAGGACAAAAAAGGCACTTCTCTACCCTGAAGACCTCTCCTGCTGTAAATTGTTAAGGCCTGTTGCAAAAAGCAAACAAACATAATAAAATCAAGGAACCAGTGCCACAAAGGAAAAGAAGATAAGACAAACAACTTACTCATATGTATCACAGAAGCAGTTAAAACTTAGAACCAAATTCTTTACTCATTTGGGTGGAGTAATTACATCTATACTTAAATCTTCACTGGGGTTTTTCATGTTGAGCCCATTTTTGTAACAAAGGAACCCAGAACCATGAATCAGAACATACTGCAGACTTTGAACAGGTTTCAAATCCAGAGCATGAAATGTAGTACTTGTGCCTCTATTTAATTATGGGCACAAAACTGAAAATAACAAAAATATATAAAAATAAAGGCCCGGCAAGACTTTTTTAATACTAAAATGTTTAAAAATGAATCTGAACTATTCAGAGTGTAACCAATTTTCCTTATAATTTTATTTTATACCAGGGGTGCTCCACCTTGGATCATGGCATCTGGCCCATGGAGCTCCCCACCAATCAGGAAATTTGGTGGTGGGAAAACAACGGCCACTAATACAGCCACTCTCCTTGGCTGCCAAATTCCCCCCTCCCTGCTCCAGGACCATCAGGCTAGATGGGGCTGGGCCAGGCTCCCTTTCCCCTGCTGAGATTAACTAGAGTCAGGCATCCCCAGCTTCCCTCTGCACAGCTGAATGGGGCCACACTCACCCCTGGTGCTGGACTGGGGCCACTGCCCATCTGGCCTGCTGGGGCAAAAGGTTGAGCAACACTCATTTACACTCCTTCCTAATGAACACTGAGAGGGATTTATGAATGGAAATTAAGAATTAATTCATTAATGACCCTGAGACACTCCTGTGCTATTTCTCTTTGGATTTGCTTCCTTTTCATACTTAGGCCATTACTGTAAAAATATACTGTTCTGCTAATATTCTTGCTCCATCTGAATTTTCTGAGGCAGGACCACCTTTTTCTTATACAGTCATTCTGTTACCAGATGCAACAATTTGACTGGGGGTGGTGGTGTAGAGATAGCTTTTAAAATTTTGAGAGCTAGTAGTAAACTCTTAATAAACTAGAAATACAGACAGAAATTTATTGAATATATTCAAACACGGACTGACATCTATAGGTTTTCTTGCTAGAACTGAATTGAAATACATAGTCAAAGAGAAAGAAAGAAACTGGGCGCATCTACATGTGCAATTAACACAGCAGAATAAATTCCAGCATGGTTCACACTAGAATTTATCACTCTTGGGCACAGCATTTACATGTGTACCTGGGACCATAGCACATTGAGCCAGGGGTTGCACAGCCCCAGCTGGCAGAGGCGGGGGGATGAGCCAGCCTACCAGCCAGGAGCTACTTTGCCCTGGCTCATGTTCTGTAGAGGGGCTGACGGAGTCGCAAGGGTGCTACAGTGCAGGGCTAGCAGGCAGGCAGCCCCTGCACTGTAGCACCCTCATGGCCCAGCCAGCCCAGTCACCATCTACATATGTATTACAGCACAGTAAAGTACTGCACCGTAGTATAGTACTTCTGTTGAGCAGTACTATCCTATAGCAAAGTTAATTAGTTTCCTGTGCCCTAACAGTGCTGCACATGTAGATGGTGATGCTTTACTATGGAGCTAAGTAACTGCAGTAAAGTGCACATGTAAATGCAGCCACTGATCTGAAATTTGAAATCTTTGTACTTATGCATGACAACAATAGAGTATCCATTACACATAATACTGATAGTGCTTTAGCAGAACTCTAATTATTCTCAACTAGTCTTCAGTACTTGTATAAGCAAGTTAAGTTATAACCAGAGTTACTGCATTATAGCACTGGCAAATGTCTTTTAAACAACACTACTGCGCAGTAACCTAATAATACTGTGCAGCATATTATTAGACAGTCAGTGTCTTCTGTAGATGAACATAGTGAGAATTCCTGCGATATATTGTTCTATATCTGTTGAGTGAAATCCTGAAACTTGATTGACCAATAAAAAACTCAAACCCCTAGGAAAATTGTCTTTCACAGAATTGAAACCCCAGCCTTTTTTTTGAAAACTTCTTATAAAGGGGATTCTGAAACTAGCTGGCTCATGTTGCTGTCCTACTGTTCTTCAGTTAAGAATTTTTACGTAAATAATTAGTGACCAAAAATTAGATACAACTCTAGAAATACAATCATTTTTGTTTGAATACAATGCATTAATTCACTTCAGGTGTACTTGTTAATACCAGTAACAAGTATAAGAACATTCATAGTAAAACTGATTATTCTGGTGTATAAGAACACTTTATGAAAACCAAAACCTTGCCTTTTCTGTTGAAATATATTCCCAAGAAGCCAGAAGGACTAACAAAGCCATTTTGAAAGCTCTTATCCATTCCCCTCTTTCTGTTTGTTTATTATAATTTGTTATCCAGTCGGAAAAAGGAAATAATATCTCCCATATGGGATAATCTACATAACGTAACCAAAGAACAGAAGATAGTACAAGTGAACAACTGACAATCAAGCTATTGATAGAAATGAATACATATAGAACATTTTGAATGTTAAACAAATTATGACAAATAAAAAACCATCTGCGGATACTACATAAAACAGATATTTAAAAAGATAGCAAAAATGACATACTAGAAATACCTCAGCTAAGTTCTAGGACATACATAAATTTTCTAAAAGTCATTAATACAAACCCCTTTAATACAGAAAGTGTCTTTCACACAGCATATTGCAAAATAGTTTATAAAGTGCATCACTCAGGAGAAAGGTAGTTTTAAAGGTGAGGTTTAAAGAAAAGATGTGAACAGGTGGGCTTGGCAGGAAAAAATAAAGATTTTCTGATATGCAGGGAGTGTAAAGAAGTGCATTCAAGATTGGAGTGGAGTATACTAGCAGGGCACACCTACATGAGACACGTTACTGCACATTAACATAGTTTACTGCACAATAAATGCGTGCATCTATGCATGTGCTCACTGCATTTGCTCACAGTAAAAACCCTTAATCCCATTTAAATTTGCTACATGCAAATACAAATAGCAAATTTAAGTGGGATTGGTTAATGTATGATAAAACATATATAGACATGACCCAGAAGCAAGTTTGCTCCTGGGTCTGCCCAGCCACTAGAGGCCCAGTCTGAGGCCAGCCCCAGGGCTGCAGGCTAGGAGCCTCTCCTGCTCCAGGGCTAGGCTGCCTCTATTGCTATAAAAGCCTGCAAACATTTTGAGCGCTGGGGCACACTCGTTAAGGAGCCTGAGGGCACTGCAGGCCCGTGTGTCCCCCTGAGTAGGCCATAGCCAAGCTACACTTGCCTGCCTGGACCCCTGCACTGCTTTCTGGCACTGCCCTGCCATGTGGCTGCCAGGCCAGTGCCATCAGGGCCACCAGAGTACTGTAGGTTGCTGTAGCCCCTGGCCAGGCTTGTCAGCTCCCCAGAACCACTTGCAGGCAGCTTCTGGGCAGCTGGGCCAGTGCCACCTGCCTGCAGCATGCCCTCAGCAGTCTGTTCTGCACCTGCAGGTGTTGTGGAGCATTGCCTCCGCCATGCAGCTGCTCTATGCCCCTGTGCTGGGTGCTGTCGGCAGCTGCCTGGGGCTGGCAACACCAGGACAACCATGCAGGGGCCCATATAGCTGGTGTAGGACCCAGAATGATGTCATCCTCCCCATCCAGGCTCAGGACTGCACATGTCAGCATACCTCTGCTGTCCACCCAAGGCCCCAGTTGGAGCCAGGAGGAGACTGGTAATCTTGTGGCACTCTGAGGTGAGGTCAAGGTGCTACACCAGTTTGAGCAGGGTGGGTGCTCCAATGCCCACATTAATGAGGCCCTGCCAGGCTGGATGAGGGAGCAAGGGCATGACCTGAAGCCATAGCAGTGTCGCATAAAGGTCAAGGCGTTGTGTGCGCAGTGGGTCACCATGACCGACCACAGCTGTCAGTCTGTCTGTGCCCTCAAGACCATGCCTTTTATGTGGCAGCTGACTAACATTCTGGCACTGCAAGACCCAGGCCACAGTTGTGCAGTTTACACCAGCAAGGCTGGCCTACCTGAGCCCCTGCCCTGGCTTGGCACCTTCAGTGATACATCACCAGAAGAGAGACCCTCAGGTGTGTAGCACCCTGTCCATCCTAGCTCTCTGGCTGCAGTTTCCACTAGCAGCTTGGGAATGCCTGGCCAGCACCTACCTTGCTAGCTGCACAGCCCCAGGGCTAGATATGAGGCAGAGCCAGCCATGACACTACCAGCTACCAGTAGTGCCAACTACTCAATAGTAGACCCTCAGTTGGGTGTCTGCATGTTGTGGTCCACAAGCTCAGGACACTGGGTGCAGCTGTACACCATCACCAAAAGGGATGATTGTGCCGAGCTGCCAGCCATGCCAGCCCCAGCCATGTAGTAAGCTTCGCATTGGGGAGAGAGCCCTCCACACCCTGGCCACCACCCCTGCCCCAGCCCCTGCCCCTTTCTGCCTTGTCCCCCAACACTCCCTTTGCCCCAGTTTCCTGCCCATCCCCAGCAGAGAGGTGGGAGACAGTGCTAAACTTTATTGAGCAGCCCATTCACCTGCAGCTAGATGATCACAGGCCTCTCACATGCTGAAGAATGTGTTGATGCTGGCAGCAATTACCTCCTCAGCTGCAGGGGACAGGGATCCATAGGACAGCCACAGGTTGCCTTCCAGGTGGCAGTGACCGAGATTCTGGGGCAGCCTGGGCTTGCACCCTGTGCCATTATAGCTCAGGGTCCAGTACCAAGAGTATAGGTGTGTCTGGGGCACCATGAGGATCATCAGCAGCAGCATGTAGTGGGTCAGGCACCCCTCAGCCCCACAAACAGTTCATTGTGAACCACCTGGGGCATGCACAGGTAGTTGGGTGTACTCGTCTTTGATAGATTTTCAGTGTGTGCTTATTCTGGTGCACAGTTGTTGCTTGGTGTCTCCTTTGTATTGTGAAGATATCTCTATACTGGAGATATTATTGGCAGGTTTTGCATGTCTTGTTATGGCATTGCCTGGATCCATTTGGTGTGTTTTGGGCTGTAGGGAGTTGACTTCTGGCGATGAGGATAGTGAGGTTCAGTGCTTGTTTAAATTTACAAAACATTTTTCACAGACAAGCCTATGAACTGTACTTCATCAACGTCCTAGGTACAAACTCATGGACTGAATATAGACATTGGAATTCTAACACATTGCAGCCTGCTGGACATCTGGCTTCCCAGGAACCTCTCCACTTTTGCCTGTGCTTCTATATCCCTCTTCCCCCCAACCCTAGTCTGTCCCTCACCCCCTGATGCCTCCATCTCCATTTTCACTGACTGTCTTTCTTGCCTAGCTTCTTTACTATTCCTTCCATCCAGGAACAGCACACACACAAACTGCAGGTGCTTTCTCACCTGACCAAGGACTTTTCAACCCAAAACCTTGCTAAGATATATTTCTATACATATTCAGTCGGTCTGCTAAAAGATACCAGATTGACCCAAAGAACCTTGTCTGCCAGTGCCATGTCCTTAGATCAACAGCCTTAGCATCTACCTGGAAGGATGCAGGGCCTTGGGCACATCTAAGCCCCAGGGCTAGATCTTGCAGGGAGAGTCCTCTGGCAGCTCCTGGAGAAGAAGGTCCTGCAGGAGAGGAAAGAAAGGCTCTGTCACAGTTTGGCTACCGGAGGTGCTGCTGATGCTACTGTGCTACTGCTCAGTAAGTTATTATTTTACCTGTTGTCATTTAAAGTGGTGGACCAAACTGAGGGTGTAGGGGAGGAGGAGGCTTTATTTGGGCACACTACTGTGTCATGTAGAGGTCCCAGTGCCAGTGAAGGCACGCCTTAACACACACACACACACACACACACACACACACAAGTCACACATCACAAGTTTTGGTTGCCAGCAGCTTGAGGTGCAGTTTCCCAGAAAGCCCTATACCTATCTCCTTGAAAGCTGGCAGGCTTCATGGCCACAGCAAGGGCTACCATGCCTGCAGTTTTCACCCTGCTGCGCCTTAACACACATGTGACTTGAGTTTTGCTTGTCAGGAGCTTGAGGTGAGTTTCCCAGAAACCCCTACACCTATCAGCTTGAAACTTGGCAGGCTTTGTGGCCACAGCAGGGGCTACCATACCTGCTGTTTTCACCACCACATTCCTTACAAGTGATATTAGTTTTGCTTTGAAGACATTGAGGTACAGTTTCCCAGAAACCCCTGCATCTATCTCCTTGAAACTTGGCAGACATCATGCCCTCCAAGGGTGCTACCATCCCTGCTGTTTTCATCCAAATATACCAAAAATGGACCAAGTTATAGGCAGTTTTGTGTTTCCCCATTATACCCTATGAGCAAAATGTCAAACCAGTGTTGAAACAAACAAACACTTTTGACAAAACAAAACAGAACAGCACTTTTGAAACATAACAAAACTCAAAATGAAACACTGTCCCTTCAAAATGGCAAAACAGAAGTTGAAATAAAATGGTGCTGCCTACTGCCCAGCCCTCAGCCCTAGCCTCACACACAGCCTGGCAGCTACCCACCACTCTAGAGCAGTCCCCCATCTGGGCCTGGGAGGAGGTCTTCTGCTGTCTCCAGGCTCCAGAAGCCCCTGGTTCAGCCCTTGCCCCAGGTGCCCCACCACCCAGCTCCTACATCTGGGCCCAGCCCTCCCATTCACCCTGGTTCTGTGTGGGTGCAGAGCCAGAGATGCCTGGAGCAGAACCAGGACTGCACACCAACCCTGCTGGACCTGGACTCCACCAGCCAGAGGGGAAGCCACCCACACCAAAGGAGCACTGGCTGCTGTCATCCTGGGCAAGTCCCCCCACCTGCCACACTCACCATGGCATTTGGACCCATGGGGAAATGGCCAGAGGCTAGGGTGCTGGTCACCTGCTCCCAGGCTCTGTCTCCTAGGCAGCTGCTCCCCATGGCATCCCACTCTTAGATACCACAAGCAACACTTTGTACAAAGTTTTCACAGGGAAGACATACAAAAAACTACAATACTTGTTCCAAAATTATACCTTTTATTAGATGAACTGGAAAATCACAACAAAATTGTCCTTTCTGCAAGCTTTTGGGATCAAAGTCCCTTCATCAGACTTTGGGGAAAATATAGATGGTACAAGATGATAAAAAGGTAGGAAATAAACTTCATTTTTGCCCAGAGAGAGCTGGAGATGGAAAGCTGTCTCTCTGGGTCCATGAGAATGTCTTTTTGAGCTGTGCTGAGTAGCTCTTTGATGTATTGATCAGGTAAAATTCCTTCCCTGAAGGTGTCAGATGGCATGCAGGGAGGTAAAAATCTTCCTTGTTGTTCTGCAGTGAAGTTTAAAATCCAAAATTGGCTAAAATTCAACATCTTCCGTGTTTCAGGGATGCACTTGGTAGCCGTGTTGATCTGAGACAAAAAGACATACAAAAAACTACAATACTTGGTTCCAAAATGATACCTTTTATTATATCAATTGGACAAATGCAAGAAAATTGTCCTTTTCTGCAAGCTTTCCAGATCAAAGTCCTTTCATCAGGCTCTGGGAGAAGTATAGATAAATAGACAATTTTCTTGTGATTTTCCAGTTCATCTAATAAAAGGTATAATTTTGGAACAAGTATTGTAGTTTTTTGTATGTCCTCCCTGTGAAAACTTTGTACAAAGTGTTGCTTGTGGTATCTAAGAGTGGGATGCCATGGGGAGCAGGTGCCTAGGAGACAGAGCCTGGGAGCTCTGTTCTAATAAAAGGTATCATTTTGGAACCAAGAGTTCTAGTTTTTTGTATGTCTTTTTGTCTCAGACCAACATTGCTTCCAAGTACACCCCTTCACAGAGAAGAGGGGTTTTTATTCCTGGTGGGTAGGGTGTGAGGTGGAAGGGCTATATGTGTTGGGGAAGGAGAAGTGCTCTGTGTGCTGGGGAAGGAGGGGGTCTGTGTGATGTGAGGGGAATAAAGACTTGTTCTTTTGGCATGTGTCTGTAGTGTGCATGGTGCTGTGGGGTGGGCAAGGGGGTGGAGCACCATGGGCAGCAGGGGAGGTAGACTAGAGCAGGGAGTGCAGGAGGAGGTGGTCAGGTACAGCCTCCTGCACCTGGTGCCCTGGCCCGCCACTGGCAGGTGTGTGTGTCACCTGGGGCTTCAGCTGGTGTGTAGGGAGGTAACTGCTGCAGGTGGTGCTCCCACTGCCAGGCTTCCTCCATGCATCACACCTCCTTCACCCAGGCCTCATGGAGGAGCTCCCCCAAGTCCTTGCAGGTGTTATGCAGCATGCAGGCTACAACAGTGACTTGGAGGAGGTTGTCCTCAGTGACCTCAAGGCAAGTAGTGAGCATGTGCCAGCAGCCCTTGAGGTGGCCACAGGTGCACTCAACCAGGGCGCGAGTCCAGCCCAGCCAGCAGTTAAAGTGGGCCTGGGGGACATGACTGGTTTAGGGCTGATTTAGGGCATCATGAGCTAAGGCATGAATGAGTAGACAGGACCCCAATGAGCAGGGGTGGAGCTATGAAAACACCCAGCTGCAGGCCTGACACCCCTGGCATGCAGCTCTCAGTCTCCACCAGTCCCACCAGGCTGGAGTTGTAAAACATGTGAGTGTCATGTGAACTGCCCACTCAGACTGCACTCACATGGGTGAATGTACCACAGTGGTCCATGATGATCTGCAGGACCATGGAATGAAATCCTCTGTAGCTGTAATAGGGGTAGTCTCTGTGGGGTGGGCAGCTGATGATGGGATGTAGGTCCTGTCCAGGGCTCCACTATACTGGAGGAAGCCCAGGACATGGAACCCTGCCACCACTGCCAAGGTGTCATGGACATGGAGCACAGTGTTCCCCAGCACATCCTGGAGGGCCCTGCACACCTCCAGGATGGCCCCTCTGGTGGTGGCCTTGCCCACACTGAACATACCAGAGTCCAGTATACCAGAGGCTGGTAGGTGTGGCTGTCTTGAGCATGGAGAGGTCCATCTGGGTGTTTGTGGGGACGGCCAGGTGGATGCCAGTGTCCTGCCACTCCAGATGAGGCAGGTCCTGAAAGATTTCCCAGGTCATATGGAAGCAGTCCAGCCACTACTTGTCATCTTCAGTGTGCAGGACAATGTACTGCAACCAGTCTGGGTTAGCATAGAGGGTCCAGAGGTGGCAGGGCAGGAAGTCCAGGAGGGCAAAAGCAGCCTTGGTGCTAGCACTGTGGAGCCACTCATCAGCACTCCTGGTGATGGCAGCTGCATGGTAGGATAGCAGCAGTTCAGAGATGGCACACTGCAGTCAGGCACATGGCTGCTGGTCATGGGGGAGCCTGGCAGGATGAGATGGCTGTCAACCAGGTGGTTCTCAGTGCACCAAGCCAGCAGGGTGATCGGGGCAGCTAGCAGGAGACCAGGACACTG
This sequence comes from Caiman crocodilus, assembly GCA_030014935.1. Classification (NCBI taxonomy): domain Eukaryota; kingdom Metazoa; phylum Chordata; order Crocodylia; family Alligatoridae; genus Caiman; species Caiman crocodilus. Next base: position 10,156,457 of record JAGPOW010000290.1, read on the forward strand.
GTCATTGTTGCCAGGGTCAGGGGATGGAGCAGCCTTAGTGCAGAGAGGCAGAGTGGCCAAGAGAGAGATCCTTCATGCTGTCCCTGTGCTTTTCACACTGCTCCTGGGCAAGGAAGAGGCTGATCACAGAGTTTGGGACTAGCTTTTAAAAGGGCTGCCAGTGATGACAGCTGCAGCCAGAGCCTAAAGCCCGTCCCCCCTACCCATGGCCACAGGGTCCCATTGCAGGGCTTCAGGGAACTGTGTGCAAATCTTCTCCCTAATCTCCACATGTGTAGATGGCTGCCCAAAGCCCTTACTCTGGCTTACTTTGGCCTAGATTTACTCTGGTGTAAACTAAGTGCATGTGTAAATACACCCACAAAGAAGGAGATGGACATCAGCTATGCAAGGTTCCCAGATAGACAGAGAACTTATTTGATGTTTTTCAGGTATTATTTTGCACTTTGGTGTTCAAATGTTAGCATTTGTGCCTCTATTTCATTGCTTACACAAAATTGAAAATAATAATAAACTAATGAAGGCCAGGGTGAGGTCTTTTAATATCAAAAGCTTTGAATATGAATCTGAAATATTCAGAGTGTAACCATTTTTTCTTATAATTTTAGTTTATATTCCTCCCTAACGAGCATTGAGGGGGATTTGTGAATAGAGTGACCAGAGCACAGGGCACCTGTCAAGGGGTGGGGCTACCCTTGCGGCCGTCAACAGCGTGCCAAAACTGGGTAAGCGGCCCTCTGCCTGAAACAATTTCCTGCCCCTACTCTATGCTGATTGCACGTGTAGATGCACCCAGTGTGAGGACTAATTCAATCGTACCATGATAGCCAGTAAAGGCAATAAAATGGGCAGTAATAGTTTCTGATGTACAGTGCTCCAGGAGAAGGACTTAAAATTTGAGAGAGGGAAAAATAAATTATTAGTATTACTGGATCACCACATACCTTCCATGATGCTAGAGAGCAAACAGATGTGCATAAATCCACAAGAAAGTACATAACATCTGATTGGATACATTGAAAGAAAAGCCTACTTTAAACCCCAGGTTGCACCAGTTTAACTGAAACGTATAATTTCAAACTGAATTAGTTAAACCAGTGTAACTCTTATGCAGATTTAAATATAGCTTGAAGTGGTTTAGCTGGCTGCAGGAATTACATGTAGTGGTGAGGCAAGCCAAAATAGGTGTCCACTCAAGATTTACACAGATTGAAACAAGTCCGTTCAGATTTGTTTGTAGAAATATATTACTGGGACGAGGCAAAAAAAGAAACCCTCCTTTCATTCTTCTCTACCCCTTGTGTTTTACTCCAAACCATACTCCTTCAACTAAGTTTAGCACTCCATTCACCATTAAAAGCCTAGAGGGGAGTTGTGCCAATTAACTCTTCATTGTGTCTCACCTCTATACCTCAGATTGGAGTGGGGGCAGCCCACACTTTATCCTAGGGCTAATGGCAGGAGTTACAGAGTAAGAACTACAGACCCCAAAGTAACAGCTGTTCCTCAACACATTGCAGCATGCAAAAGTACTCCAGCAGTGCAGCAGAGGTAGACAAGAAAGGGAAAGAAAAGAAACCAATCTTTCCCAGTTCTGATTGGTTGCTTTCTCATCTAAGGAAGGGCAGTAAAACTGATGCATATTCCCTGTAAATTTAGGTTTCCCTCCTCCCCCCACGTCTCGACCAGCAAAGTAGTCTGAAAAATAAAGTGGCATGTCAGAAGTGACTATAGCTGCTATTTGCACAGTCTCAGCCCTACATTCAGACCACCCTGAAGCAGGTAAGAATCCCCCCTCTTTCCTTCCCCTCCATGTTCAGTGTTTTATCCCTTTCCATCCCATTCCAGCCCCCTGCTTGCCACTGCTGCTGTCCTTAGAGGATCCATGGGACCTCCAGAGCCACTGCTGCCCTGCTGCAACTGGGCTACACAGGGAGCTAGGCTCAGCTAGGGACAGGAGCAGTTATGGCAGTGAAAGGGTTCCTCTCCCTGCCCAGTTCACCTGGGTATTTCCCACCAATCCAGAAGCAGATGTAAAGAAGGAGAACCCACATATGACTACTGCTGCTGTCCCCAGCTAAGCTTGGATACTTGTGCAGCCTGGCTACAGTGGGGCAGGAGCAACTCTGGAGCTTTCCCACCCAAGCAACAGTCAGAGACAGCAAAAAGGGCAGACAAAGGAGACGAGGAAGGGAGGCAATGTGCTGCTGAGCACAGAGGGGAAGTGAGGGGATGCCAAAAGGGAATTCTTATATTTAAAAAGTCTTCAGCCACTGCTCTTGCTCTCCTGGGATTGGGAGTGGGAGTGGGAGTTGGGGGGAAGAAACTGGAAGTGGGCAGTACAATTACCCCTGTAGCACCAACTGCTTCTCTGGCATCCCTGTTTACAAAAATCTGGATCTCCTTATGCTCACTGGCAAGGTATAGTAAATAGACCTGTTTCCAGCTGTGGCAGTAATAGATGCTTTAGAGAGAGAGCATTATCCAGGCATCTACCATTGTCAGTTTAGGGATGTCAGAGCATATGTTCCTGTTTTATTTAATAGCTATTAATAACTATTATCTATGAATTTGTCTAGTCACTTTTTGCATCTGGCTATGTTATTTGTCACTACAACTGCCTATAGCAACAAGTTCTACAAGTTAACTACGTGCTGTGTAAAAAGGGACTTTTTTTGTTTGTTTGAAACCTGTCTCCTGCTAATATCAGTGCTCCCTCTCCCCACACTTCTAGTATCCTGAAATTTGGTGAATAGCAGTTCCCTATTCACTTTGTCCTGTTTAAAAAAGGGCTGTCTCATTCAACAGCCAACTTCCTGCCTGATCTTTCAGAAAGCTTTAATGTCAAACCAGTGATATCATAACCATGTCATAACCTATCACAGTCTGAAACATTAATAGGCTTTAGAGTAGGAAGAAAAATGATGTGAAGATATAGCTAAGAAAATGGGTTGAACTTTATTAAGGAAACATTAGTAAGCTTATTACCAGGTAGAAAAGTCCTGATTTCACATTAGCCCATTATGGATAAGGATATTAACCAACAACATTTTCCAAACTGCATTTCTAGAATTAGGCATTTAAATCCTAATTGAGGAATATAACATCAAGCACTGAGGGTTGCAATTTTTGTCTCTTCCTTTTAATCCAAATTTTTCTTACCACATTTTCTTTCTACATATTTCAATATTGCAAGATAACTGAAATATCAGTATTTAAATTTACCTGTACATGAAAAAAGAACTTAGTCTGTTTTTATAAATCAAGAGAAGTTATATCACTCAGTGACTGAACTTTCTTGGTTAATTGCATGAACATGATGGATTAAGCAAACAGCACACGTACACAAAAACTCAGTAATATAGACAATAACATGGGAAATATTACAAGGAAGAGGGAAAGAAGAGAATAATTTTTTCCTTAAAATGTTATTTTTAATTTTTTTCTATTTAAAGAACTTAAAAAGTGCTTGTGGAATTGGGATTATATCTACCCTCACTTGAAAATAAATACAATTTTAGACCTTATCTTTAAACACATATTACATCATTTTATTAATTAATAGTTAATTAAACTAAATTAAATTAAATGTATTCCAGTGGAACTATATGTTCATACTATTTCCCGTTTTAAAAGAAAAATTAAACATATTTCATTTTAAAGGTTCAAAGTTTTAACATCAGATGGGAAACAGTGTAAAAGACAAGTGCTAAAAATGATTTTTAAAATATAGTGCAAGTTGAGTCTAAGATGAGTGAAAGTTACACTTGGCAAGGGTCTTGGATCTTTTCATACACTGGATATGTTTAGCTTTGGTATTTTCCTAACAAATGGTTAGCACTGGACCCTGTGTCCCTGTAGGAAAGACATCATCCAGCAGTGACATGTTTCTATACAAACATACTCAAACCAAGGTCATCACTCACCTTCTTAAACCCCCAGCAACACAAGCCAACAACTTAATTTACAGAGAGAAAATGTCTAAAGTGTGGGACTAGCAGATCTCGGCATCAGTCGATGACTGCCACTGAATTAAAGGAACAGATGGAGTGGCTCAAGCTGGAAGAGATTTTTTTTTCCTATTTCACCCATACAGTTTCACATTCATCCCTAACTCACATTTAACCCTTTCTACTCCTGTGATGAATGTAAACTCAAAAAACAAATGTTTTGTTGTACATTATGTGACCGCTATCTTCTACACAAGGTAAGAAATTTCCATAGAGCTAAGGGCCAAACATAACAGTGAATTCCAAGTATGTAGTTCAAATGAGCAGGTCCAGGTTCTGGCTTTTCTATAATTTCAATATATTTTTCATACTCTCTAATAGCTAGAAAATTATTATTTTTCACTTTGGACAACAAGTAAAGTAAGACTCTTTTAGTATATCTCTGTCACCAATATAGGGTATAAATACAAACTCTGAGCTCTTGCTCATTATTTTATATTCAGGAATGATCAAAATCTAAAGGTTAAACAACTAAAGCAAAGCTTATCTGCCCAATCAGAACACCAGATCAAACCACATTTGTATATCTCACCCTGTTCACGGGGACAATGATTTCACTGTGTCATCATCACTGATTTCTTCCCCTTGCATTCTGCTATGAGCTAACAGTAGCAATACTTGCACTACACTGGTGATTCGCAGCTGTGACTGCCAAGCCCACAGAAAAGAGGCTCAAAGCAAAAGAAGGAACACCAAACTCTACCTGCAGTCAAAAAAACCTGAAGAAATGGAGGTCATAGAGTGCAAGTTTCAGTAGCCCATGGCTAGTAGAGATTGTGGTCCAGTGCAGAAAAAAAGGGGGGCGGGGCATTAGAAGATACAATCTCTTGGGAAGTAACAAAAACTCTGCAGTTTAAGATGACAAGGAAATAAACAATAAACTACTAACTCTACATGAAGCTTCTTTTTCCTCTTATTTGGGAAATGCCTTACACATCATATATCTGGTTTTGGTTCTCTTTCTCAACAGGAAATGTAGACCATTCTAGGCCTATCACTGTAGCTCCTTTGATTTCAAAACTGAAGTAATGTAGAGGGTCCAAAGTAGATCCAAAGTTTTAAATATTATCTGAAACCTCATGCTTGAAGGTAGGGTTAGTCTGTATTTTAATCAAACCAATTTACTCATGCTTTAGGCACATATACAGGCTATTTTAATTTCATTATATTTTAATTTGTCAAAGAATGTAAATCATTTTATTATTGTACATAAGAACAAACATGTCACGCTCACTTCACCTATGATTATCCATTCATATCAGCATAAGCAAGTAATACTGTAGAGATACAGCAAGGAAAAAAATGGCCTGTGATTTAATTGTGGAGCTACCTATTTATTGTCATTTTTCTGCATTCCATCTAGTAAAAGACTATAAAATGGCATTGGCAATGGTCAATGCCTAACTTTCTAAAGTTATACATATTTAAAAAAAATCCTACATGATGAAAATTTACTTACTTTACTATAAATAAATAACAATTATTCTTTCTGATGTGTTGTTCATTTGGATTCTACTCTTGGTTTATCAAGTGTGACATCAGCCCTGGTTTCATGCCAACCAAAAATGAAATCCAGGTGGACAATCACACAAAGCAGAACAGCTCTGAATGCCAAACTGATAGTTTGACCATGCAATGGCAATTTCAGTAGAAAAGTGAATTATTTGCTGTAGCAATTTTTACTAAAAAGTAAATTAATTTTGCTGCAAGAAAAAGAGTAGACAAATGATGCACAAAGTTACTAAGAAATAAGTTTCTCTTTTCTGAAGTGAAGTTACTCTGTAATAAAAAAAATTGCCACTTTATCCTGAGATGCCCTACTATGAAGTATCATGGGCCCATTCCTCTAGTCAATAATCCCAAGGTAGCTGTTTCCTCAACACAAACTCTCTCTCCCACTGCCTAGTGGCCAGGTACTATAATAGAAACTGCTATGGCTAGCTAGCCTAGGAGAGATGATCCTTTATTCACTCGTTGCTGCAAAATAAATGTATTATCGAGTAAAATCTGCGGTAAACGATTTTGTAGTAAATAAGTTGTTTGTCCATACCCTGTTTCTCACTCTTTCTTTTTACTTTTTGTTTCTTTGATATACATTCGTTTGTTCACTTTGAATTCAAGTTCTCCATTCCCTGAACTGTCTTTCTATCTACATCACCTAACACATGTTCTTTGCACTGGGGGATGGGTTCTTTAGAGGCATTAGTTATCCTTCTTTTAAATTCAAATTAAGACTTCTGCATCCGTCTAATGCCTGCTGCTCTTTTCTAGCTGCTTTTCTCCAGCTGCACCAAGGGTCTTACTACTGAACCACTGTTCGTATCCATAAAGCTAACATTGTTGCCCCTTCTCTCATCTGGTTGATATGTAATTTTAGGATTTTTTTATTATCTGCTTTTCTGAAGCCCAGAATGCTTCTTTACAGCACTAGCATAAGAGGGTATGTGCAGGCTTTATATTTTGGATTGGCATAACTAGGTATAGGCCAATCTAAATGCTGATCCATGCAGATGTTCACGGGGCTTAACTCAGGCCCAAAGTGGTGGACCTGATCTAAGTTAGTTTGCTTGAGTAGGTTTTAAGTTAGTTAAGTCAGTGCAGGACATTCACATTCAGAGTATACACCCAGGGCTGGGACAGCCCAGCTGCTTTCTCCAACCCCTGGGCTGTGCTCTTCCTACCTCTACCCTCCTCCTCCCCAAATTAAGTCATTTTTAGTTTCTTAGTCATCCCACCCTGAGATGGACAACCCACTCCCCACCTCATTGTGCACCCACCAGCCCCTCCCATGGACCTGCCAGCCTCTTCCCCACCATCCAGGCAACCCCCTCGGCAAACCAATCAACTCCCCCCCAATCCCTACAACTTCCCCCATGCAGACCCCAACCTCCCCAGTCCTGCCTGCCTCTCCTTCCACCCCTAGTTACTTATAGTGGGTTCCCAGTGCAGCTCCCAGCGAATATCTGAACATATCACTCCTGATCTACAATTACACTTAAGGTAAAGTGAGTGATTTTAGTCAGGGTACAACAAACATTTGTACACACCCAGAGGATTTAATTTTCTCTTTCTTTAATTACTTTGTATGGGTCATACATTAAAAACCATGATGAAAACTGAGAAGAGGGTGGGTTTTGTTTTGCTCTACTGAGTTTTAGCACAAGCCAGTCTACTTTATCCTATTTCCATCTTCAAATATAGCTGAATCACCCACATTTTATGGATTAACATTAACTTGTTAAATTGCTCTTAGAGTAGAAAATGCTTTAACTATTTTATAGGAATTAAATTTAATATAGATTTTCTACTGCAAAATGAGAACCTAGGGAGAACTTACAAAGGCAAGACTCCAATATGCAATATAGATGAACAAAGAAAGCATAAAAATTCCTTGTTTCAGTATCAACAGTGCTTTTAATTTACTTTTTATTGTACTGGACCTATTTTTCTAAAACCATCTTAACAACAGAGGCATGGTTTCTTAAAATAGAAATGCAGAACCCTGCTCTTCAGCAGTTGGCATGATCTTCATATGGTTTAGGCATACCATTCCACATCTGTTCTGCGTAGCATAGGCTTGTACATGAAGACTGACTAACTGTGCACACAAATGTGTGTGGTCATTCACATGATTTGTCCTTACAGCAAGGATAATTGCATGGTAGAACTAGCTGTACAGTGGTACTAATCTTTTTTTCATAGATTCATTGATTCAAATAGTTTGAGGCCATAAGGGACCATTATATCTTCTAGACAGATTTCCTTTGTATCACAAGCACTTAAATTTTCATCCATTTTCTCTATATTGAGTGCAATAACCTGTATTTGGTGAAAATCTAATGCCTATTCAACTGAAGCACATCCTCCAGAAAGGCATCCAGTCTTGAGTAGAAAAAGATCATCAGCACAAGTTTCCACTACCACTTCCTTTGGTAGTTCAAGTGGCTACTTATTCCCACTGTTAAAAAACAAACTACTGATTTCTCATTTGAATTTGCCTGGCTTCAGCTTCAAGTCATTGGCTCATTTCATGCCCTTCTCCTCTAGATTATTTTTTTTTTTTTGGTAACTTAATTAGACTGAACACATTTTACATCTCTCACATTTCACAGCTATGTTTTGCATCATCTCCATACTTTGACTCCTTTCTAAAATGTATGTTTCTATATGACACCTCTTCCCAGTGCTATATACAAAGATTGAATCAGCTTTTTGCCTGCTGCTTACACCCTCAATTTATTCACACAAGGACTATATAAATAACTTTTGTCAAATCATTGCATCAGGACCTGATGTTGATTTGATCCTGTCCCATACCTTCAACTGCAATCCTTAAGTATTCTCAGACTCATTGATTTATAGTGTACAGTTTCCCATTCTGTAAGTCAGGCCTGCACTTCTAGGCATTTTTAAAAATTTGGATCGTATAATAACATGTCTAGAGTGTATGAAAATCAGGCCTTTGAGCTAGGTAGGTATTGAGCAATGTGACAGCCATCATATAAACAGTATCTTCAGTATGGATCTGGAGGAGGGAACTTTGCCTGAAATTTAGGGTCTTACACTAATTATTAAACAGTTATCTCTTTATCAACTTTTATTTTAATTGGGTAATAAAATGTCCTTGTAGACACACTGGAGTTTGTGAGACCACCAATGGATAACACAGGATAATTTTTTTAGGTCAAAACAAAGGCCGAAGCGGTTGGATTTATGTTACATCTAGTGTTAGGGAAAATCAGAACAAGAAATTGTGAAGGAATATTAAAAATTGCTAAACTTCCTGCATCTTTTTGAGTATTCTTATTTCATTTAGAATTAAGGATCCAATCTCCAAAGTGTACTGAGTTCTCTGAATTAATATCAAGCTGTAACTAAAAAAACAAAGTTAAAAAGTTTTTTTCCCAGTTAAATTTTTAAAGCACATTGATTGTGCAGCTTATTCTCTGGCAAAGAAACCATTCCTAATCTGTTTTAAAACAAATAGATTGTGTACAGCTGTCCCTATATCCAAGGCAAAATGATGATTTAATGTTGATTAAGAGAGAAGGCCTTTGAAGTGAGTGAGGCAGGAGCCCACAGTATGTCTTTAGTGATCATTATCAGTCTTTCCCTGAAGGGTGACTTGGTGCCAAAAGCTCTTTCCCCAAACTGGCTGAGGTGGATTCAGGAGCGAATGCTTTGTAAATTTAAAAAGACCTTCTCATTCGCAGGCCTCTGATGTCTTATTCCTTTAGTAGTGTTAATGTCTGAGAATAAGCAGACGCAGCCTTTTTCACTGGTTAACTACAAAAAGGGGCAAGGTCCACAGCTTTGCTGCACCATGGCATTATTTATTCATCATGCAGCAAATGAGCATGTATCCTGCAGTAAAATCAAGTCAAAGTTTTTATTTTCTGCATAAGCAGCTGCTTTAGAAAAAAGAAAAAGAATGTAACTAAAGGCTGCTGTGTATCAGTAAATAAAAAAATACAAATGATCAATCAAGTTTCTCTTTCTCTCCTGTTGCCTTGCTGTTAAAGATTAAACTCCAGTGGCAACATGTTATGTATGTTATACATTTTGAAACATACATTCACATCACACACATATTTACAAACATACACACAAACATACAGCTATGAGTATAAACTGTTGTCTGAAAATACGTGAATAATAAGTTATTCATATTTAGCATCTGCCTATAGCTTGAATAAAAATTCAGAAATGCCAGTGACAAAAAAGTAGAATTCTGTGTTGTTTCACATTAACAGATATAAACAATGCATTTCTTACATGGCAGAAGGGTTGATGACTATGGTAAAAAGGCACTAGGGAAATGAAGTTTCCTTTGGCTGATAAACAAAAGTACCATGGCAGTACATGATAAAACCATGGCAGTAGTTAAGAAAATACAATACAATAATTACACAAAAATCAGTTGCTTAGTTTCCTGATTAACTTCTCTTTCTTTTTAGCTCTTCCACACCATTCTATGTTAACTATACCAAATTGGCATTACCAAAAGTTAATATTACTAATTGTAGTCTCCTAGGGATCATGATATAAAGACTTTTTTGCAGTAGTCTGAGTTAAAATTTTCACAGACACTGTTTCTAATAATTAATATTACTGAATTTTTTTAAACTCCTAACTTTCAGGAATGCCGCCATCATATAAATGAGGAACTAACAAAATTATAAAGATTATAAATGGAGACCTCTCCACTTTTTTGCAGTTATAAACACTATGGACCTAGGGTGTTCCCAGTGGAATAAACGAATGTTTGACTGCTGACTTCATAGAGGCTACGATGATGGATGAGGGACCCATAATTTTTGTTAACTTACACAAACTGGTTAAGTTTTGTGTCATGAAAACTACCAGAATGACAAGTCTGAAGATTAAACTAAACTGCAACAATACAAGTTTCCCCCATACTATTCTACCAATGTGCCTCAAACCATTTCTGCAGGGAGCACCTTCTAACTTAGTTAATGTCAGTGTAATCACAAAAGGAAGGGTCTGGTGGTTCTGTTAGATACATAACAGCACATGTAACCAAGTGCAAAAATGTAAGCACGTAGTGGATAATAGAGATTGATGGAAGGGATTTCTTGGAGTGGGGAGGAGATCCTTTTTCTCAAAAAAACTCAATCCTGAAACCAAAAACGTTTTGACAGCAAACATCTTTTTGTTTGGGTTGTTTTTGTATTTCCATGAATGTTCATATTTTTGCACAGGAAACAGGCACAATTTTACACCAGTTTTGATGTAAAAATTTTTCACCAACCCTGTTAAATGTGAGATTTTTTTAAAATTTCTAATATTAAAAATGGTTTATTTTCAGGAATTAAGGAACGGGCTTTTTGGGTGGTTGGTTTATTTTTGGTTTTTATTTTTTATTTTATAATCACACATCATACATTTGCAAGCATTTGATTTTAAAGTGTCATGTGAAAAAGATCTATTTTTTTAAAGCATATATTAGGCCAACTTGCGGAAAAAGGAAACTTCATTAAAAATTATAAAGTAAATAATTTTTGAGTGCAGTTATGTAGCATGCAATTGTCAACTTGATAGTTTTGTTTCTTGATTGTGGTCCACAAAAATCATGGCACTTTTACCACGGATTTCAACAAGACCTTGATCACATCTCTAGTAAGAGGCCAGTTCATTCTCAAAGCCTCTTTAATTCTTGACCTCTGCTGGAACTGGTGAGGGTGGCAGTTAATTCCAATTATGGTAGTGCGTTTGTGTGATATGAGTTCCTGAAATCTGGATATAAATGTATTCAATGAAGCTCTTTTAATTGATGAATTATCCCAAGATTTACTGATTGACTGGCATAACAAGCATAGTGGTGCTAGCAAGTTACTTTATTAGATTATATGCTAATGTTACTTATTTATTTATCCTTCTTAAAATATTGGGCCTAATTACAGACTTCTTACTTATTAACGCATCATTAGAACTGTTCTGAAGTTCTCAACCAAATAGTTGTCCTGACAAAAAATTGGACTTTGTCAAAAATACATATTTTCATGAATGATTCCATGTGGCTCTGATCATTTTCCTTCTAATTTTAATTTTTAAAAGAAACCATATAGAATTATTTATTTCTATGATTTAATTTAATTTTGACTGACTTTCCCTTTCTGATTGAAACTAGAAACCATCCACAATTTATAAATTTGAGGATTATTGCTGGGGGATGGAGTTGGGGGGAATTGGTCTTGCATCTTACACTCCTTTCTTTCTTTTTTTTATTTTTTACCATTGAGTAAAATAATATAAAAGATCTCTAGGTTTGGATTTTGTTTCTTTTTTCTACTCTGTAACTTTTCCGTACTTCCTCAAATTTGGAAATCAGTTCAGAAAATGAAAGTAAAATAACAGGAATTTTGCTACTCTATAATTTCTCAAAATTGCAAAGTAAGAAAGTTCAAAATTAGCATGTGTTCATCAGGATTCAGGAAGTATTTACATAAGTCTAATGAATTAATAAAAAAATTAAAGCAAAGAAGCCTGAAATAAAGATATCTTAACAGCATAAAAAAGGCAACTCTGAAATTTGTGTGTGGACAAAACAATCAACAAATAAGGCCTCATTCTGCAAATTTTCTATATATCTGATTTACGGAGCAATCTTGCTAAAGTTTATGCAACTATTCATTATAGTAAGTATTATACAAAGTATTAGTTTTTTTGCAGAAGCACTTTGAACTTGTGCTAAAGAACCTCTGTTTCATGAAGACTGCTCATATATCACCTAAGCTCAGTTATCTTTATTTTTCACTGCATCTAGTATTTTGTCTTTATGGTTGAAGTCATCAGAACTAATAAACAAAACATCTCAAAATTCTGAAAATCCCCATTGCTTTATAATGTTGTTTATTGACTTGTTAAAGAAAAGCATGTCCTTTTGTTGTGTGGCATAATTGTCCACTGTTCCAGGGTATTCTTCCATTTAAGTTATTATAAGCTAAACAAAAAAGGCATGGAATAAGCCTATCCTATTTTCATATCTTCAGGTAGTAAATTCATAATGCCAACTGGTAAATAATTATAAATCAAATATGTACATATATGCATTTATATATATGTACAGATATATAAATACACACACACACATGTATAAACATATAGTAGATCCACCTCTGGCTGGAAAAGTAATATGAGCAGAAAACTCCATAGCTGCCACTAGGGACATTAATTTACTTGCAGAGTACTTAGATATTATGCCTATAGTCCTATAGACAACCATAAAAGAGAAAATATAGAAAGGACAGTGGTAGTCAAGTTTAGAGCTGTCACAACACTGGATAAATATGTTCCTTTCCAAAAAAATGTTTAGTATGAAGAATATTGTTTTCATCAACACCTTACAGAGCTAATATATTTCCACTTGGCAGTCTCTCTTCCTAACACTTTTTATGTAGTGGTATCTCTGTTTATCTTGAAGTAACTTTGGAAATCATAAATTTAGATCTCCTGGTTTTTGACAGATCAAAATCCTGACATTGAATTAACCAAGATTTTGTGACTGCCGTAACATATTTTACACACCCAAAGAAAAAATATGGATTACCACCAGTCAAAGATGAGCCACTGGTTCTAGAGGCATTATCACCACAAAAGCAAGAGCAGAGCTTAAGTTACTGGACTGTGGTATTGCCAGAACTACAAAGCATAACTAGGGATTTAATGCCAGAGGATTATATGTGTCTTCTGAAAAGAGCTCACTTTTCATTTTGTTGATTTTGCTGGTAGTTGAGTTCACTCAGAATTTCAGCGTATACATCCATTCTAGTTCCCATACTTTTAACCATCTTTTCTTCCATGTCTTCTCCTTTTAATACCATCTCCCATTTGTATCATGATATTTCTCAGGTTAGTCCTTATTCATGCAAGTTGCTATTGGTTTTAATGTGAATTTTGCCTGAGTGAAAAGTACAGTATGAGGCCCTACTCTATCAGACCACATTGTGTTTTCTTTGATATGTCAGTGGAAGCTAGATCAGTTCAAAATAGGAGGATTATACATTGAATGATTTCAGTTGTGAAGCAGTTAAGGAAAATGAGCCAAAAATAACATCTGTACCAGCAAATCCACACTGCTTAGCATACGTTTTTAATTTTAAAATATTTACTCCTAAATTTTCAGAGCTGTGAGAGGGTTTCAATGTGTGCTTCTCATTAAAAAAGATGCTGTCAGGTTGTTTGAGCCAAAATATTGGTTCCAAAGCAGGAAAGGTTTAGAAAACCAATCTTAGACCATATTGAGCTATTGATTTTTAGGCAGAAGTCTTTATTACTTTTTACAGGGATTAAATGATTTTGTGTTAGTATTTAAATTTCTTTTTTATTATTTTACAGCTAGACACTGGAATACAGTATTAGCTATTACCAGAAACACCACATAGTAAAACTAACTAGAAATAGACTGATACAATTACTTAGGAGAAGCAGAGGAGGGTGGTAGGGGAAGTCCATTATTACATGTTAAATAGAGTTTTTAAATTCAGTTATAGCCACCCAAGCATTAATTACTTAAACAAGTAAATAATTGAAAAATGCACTGCATGATTTTCAGCTGGACTGTAGTTACTTTAAGTTAACTGGAATTATGCTGCTGAATCCCTAAGGAGAAAATGCATCTAGAGGCATCTTAATATGCAGTGGACTATTCTACTGCACATTAGCGTGTCACAGCAAAAACCATACTAATGCACTAAAGCACAGCAGAATTAGTCTACCGAGCATTCAGCGTCATCAGAAAAGTTTGCCTTTGCTAATGCAAATTAGCAGAGCTACTGCACCTTTATCTAGTACCTCATATTAGTACCTAATATTAGCATCTCATATTGCATATTAGTACCATGTTTATCTAGTATCTCAACTTAACACACAGAAGCAAAGGCATATTAATGAATGTGCAGATGTGTCCTAGAACTCCTAAATATACTAAAATGAATGAATTTCCATTCTCAGAGAGTAGGAGTAAAGTAAAGAGAAGTTATGTATTGGACTGTGCAGCAGTCCATACTTGCAAACATGGCAAGAGTGCAGTGAGTGACTGAACAATTATTTGTCCAAACCCATTAACATGAATCTTTGTTACAGGTCATAGACCTTAATGCCATCCATACAGAAGAAAAAGGCATTTAGGAACTTCCTGTGTTTTCCATGCTATGGCAGAATTTGGTCCAATATCCATACAGTGTACCCCTGTATTTTATTTTGCATTTGTTTGCATTTTACTGAAATTTGTCATTTACTTTAAAATAATTTAGAGTAATTTAGGACTTCCAAGAAATTCTGAGTACTCTCAATTTATATTAAATTCAAGGCACCTTTTAGAATTGAGACATTGATGTTTTCTATTTGATTGTCCTTTGAATTAAATTTGTCTTTAATGTCCCAATTTAAACTAAAGGTTATTTTTAAAAATCTACCTTTTGACTGCCAGGTTGTATCCTTAGTAACTCCCCTTCATTTTACTTTGAAATACTATCTAATTAAAAACAAAATACATGAGAAAGGAAAACAAACACAGTACTATAAGAAAGATTTTTACGTGATTTGATATATTTAAATATTTCTTCAATTAAGATACCTACCTTTGTTTGACAACTTTATTTTATTTTACTTGATTTTTTTAAGAACGTAGTTGGGATAAAAAATATTTTTAATTGTCCAGTGATAAAAGCTGTCCAGCAACAGAAAAGTCCACATCTGCTTCAACAGCAGACATATAAAACCTGTGTGACAAACAGGATCATTAAAAAATCTGATTTTCTTGTTGGGAGGGTTTAATGCTGTTGGGTATAGTATTAAAACATAGAATTTGATAGTGCGTCTTAAAATTTTAATGATGTGTTCATGAATATAAAACATGCTTTCACCAGTGACTTTATGACTTCTCCTCTGCATAATTAGTGGTATCTGTTTTATGAGCTTACTGTTGTTGCCTTGATCCCATGAAAATGTGAAACCACTGTAAATAATTTACACCATTCCAGAGCTTTAAAGATACAGGCTGGGACTTTTCCCCCTTGCTAATACCATAATAGAAGTTATAATGGCCATTTCTGAAAGCTGGACAAGAAAAATAGTTCAGGGATAACGCTCTTTTTTTTTTAAATATCATAATATGATATTTATTGATCAATGAGCACAGCATAGATCTGCTCTGCAAGTCTCTGCTAGAAATTCAAACAAAACCTTCCCATACCACAGTTAGTAAGTGCAGATAGATCCACTTGAGGAAGTTCACTTCAAAGAAACAAGCAAATGGTACAACATAGACTGAGACTAATTACTATTAATGAGGAAAATCATTATCAATGAAAGAGTTCTCTGGGGGCTCACAAAACCTGGAGGGATCCAAATTCTTAATATTAAAATATTCTGACGTTGGTTTGTGAAAATCTGATGCTCCACCTTTCTCCTTTCTTTTTTTTCAGATGCTAGGGTCTGTTGAACTAAAATTAGGATTCAATCCACAAAAGGGAGCATGGTCTAGTGTTCAGAGCACTGGACCAACAGTCAGGCCATGAAACCCCTGTTCCTGGTTCTTTCACTGAATTTCTGACTCTTCTGTTTCCTGTTTATAAAGTGGGCAGAAGGCAGGGCAGGGTGCCACATCCTACTTTGTCAGAAGCTTTGTTATAGCATCTGATGATTGTAGGCTGTTGCCGATAAAATGTTTATGCCTTTCTGAACCAGTTAGTCTACAGGGTACCACCATGACCTGCCTTCTGCCTGCTCCAGACTAATACAGCTAACTAACCACTCTCTATAAAGTGAAAGTAATTACAAACTACAGTAATCTAGGGCTTTTGTGATAAAGAATGATTCATCAGTATGCTAGCTTAGTACAGAGGAGTTGAGGCCATGAACACATTGTGGTGTTTTTAGAAGGAGAAAAGCAGTCCTTGTTCTATCCCAAGAGAAGAGATTATAACCATAGTCTCTATAGGAAATACTCCTAATACCGAATACCTTCCCCTGCATGCTTCATGCACTTCCAGAGGGGTCAACCTATATCTGACCCTATGTTGTTTTTAAATTCCAAAACAGAAAAAAAGGGAGAGGAAAAAGGATTAAAGCAATCCTGGAACAATAACAAAAAACATTACATTTTCAGCCCAACATTTCTGTAATGGCCTATCACATTGCAAAAAAGTTTGGATTGAGATCTGAAAAACACTGTCAATATCAGTTGGCATGCTATAGTTTGGCCATATCTTTGAGTACAGCTCTTGCAACAGAAACTTTTTACCATTAAACAGGGCATTTTTTTCTACTTACATGTAATTTTGCTGGCAGAAGGCAAGGTAGAGGTGCACTATATAAACTAACTGAATAGTGGCTAACTACCTCTTTCTGCTCATTCATGTTTTCAGCATCTTTAGTGGGAATATGCAGGCTGAGAATGAGTTCAGGAATTTTCTATCAAAGGGATTTTTCAATGGAAAATGCCGTTTCAGCAAAATTTATATTTAGGATGATTTTTTTCCTATCAAATTAAATGGTGCCTCACTGGGGGAAAACTATAGGTTAAACACACATACATCCATTTTTCCATCTGGACATGGTTCTTTGGCTAGACATTGTCTCCCATTATGCACTGCTATCTCCTCCTTCACAAAGGTGCCTTGCGCACAATGGAATTAAATGAATGCATAGGATCTTTGGAGATGAAGTCCAGCTGAGGATCATGGCCTACCAGAACAAGCAATAGCAGAAGGCACCTAAACTACCAACTCCTTCTTGATACTATGGTAATTTAGGCAAGTATAATTTAATGACAATAGGACTTATTTTGACATTTCCAAAACTAATCTGGGGGGAAATTTTTTATCTCATGAAAAAAACCTGATACTTCAAGCCTTTGTCCTCATTTTGGATAAAAACATGGAGAAAACAGGAGAATCCGAAAGATCAGACAGAAATTCCAGTTTTCACTCAGCTCTAATAAAACAAACAAATAGTTTAAGCCAAAAGACATCCTCATCTTTCCTGTTGATGAAGCATAGATTAGCCTCAAGTGACATACCCTTGCTTTTAGTGTCCTTCTCATGTTGAATCAGAGGGAGATCTCCATCTCACTCCTGCTTTAACATCTGCAACACCTGGTTCTACATTCACCTATGCCTGCACTGCTGAGATAAGTGGTTAAATTGTTAAATTTGTGCTTATATTTATCTCTTCAAAATACTTCCAGTTTTGCACTTTTTCATAATTTTCCTGGTTTTTCTTTCCTTTAAAGAGTGCTGGCTTTGTTGCTTGCCTCAATGGGAGGTTATCTCTTTCCTTTGAAGGTTATATTGTGATTGGCAAAGGGTCAAGAAACTTTAGTCACATTGGCTGTGTTACAGAAATATTTTGAAAAACAAATGTGAAAGAGAATACTGAAGAAAAGTTTCCTTAATCAGCAAAATCAACATTATCTTTTAGCAGACTCAAGAAGTTTATCCACAGTGTATTTTGTATACAGTTTATTCATTATACACAAGCGTGTGTTGATCTTGCAGTGGGAACTTATTTTATTGACTTCAGTGAACACACAAATTTAGATTTTCTTAGCAAAACATCCACAAATCAATAGCTTAAAATCAAATGCTGCTGTTGCCAGTGTTAATGATAATTACGTATGCATATATTAACATATGTTAATTTATTTAAGAGTAACTAACAATTTAACCTCTTCATAGATTATGTCCTAGATTCACTCTCCTGAATAAGTGCATATAGCTCTCATTAATAGTAATGTGACCAGCTCCAGGAGACTATACCTCTTAGGTTCAAAACTTGCTCTGTCCTCATTTGATTTTGTTGACCTTAAGTACCTTCTTTGTAGGGTGCCCAATTAGCAGCTGGTTGTAACATACTGTACCATATGTGCTGCTTCTTAAAGGCACAAGTAGAAGCTTAAGGATGGAGGGTCAGACCTTAATTGTGGGCTTTTTTGTAATGCATCTCCTTTAGGCATTTAAAAAAAATAAAATAGTAGCAAACAGTATTTGAATAACGAAGGTTTTACTGGACTTACCAATTCAAGCAGATGCCAATAATTCACTATAGCAAACCAGAATTTAACCATGATGCAGCATGTTTTAGTAACACAACTTATAGCATACACTGTATGCTGCTACTACAGGGCATAGTTGCTATCTTTATTGCTATTATCACATCTTAGTGCCTTTCATTGTGTATTCAGGTTTATCTTCCTTCTTTAGTGCGGCACAAAAATTTAAAATTGTTAACATCTAAAACATTGTCAACATAGTAATTACATACTGGGTCAGATTATTGCTCCGCCTAACTCCAATACCTTTTCTTCAACATCAGCCAGTAGCAGAAGCTTCAGGGAAAGGTAACTGAAAATCCGAAGTGGGCAATTAAGGATTAAATTATACAGAGGGAATATTTCTTTTTAACTCTTGTTAGTTACAAGATGACAATGTCTTGAGGCAAAATGGTTATGCTTATCCCTTCCTATTTTAGGACTATCTAAGATGCCTGTATATCCCTTCTAATATTTAAATCTGTCTGATTTAATGTTATCATCTATAGAGATGTGTATTCATTCCATTCTGTCACGTTCACTGCAGGTTTAGGAAAGGAAAAATATGGGACTCCTAATATATCCATTTCCAGTTTCTCTCTGAAGACTCTAACATCAGTTGTTGGAAGAAAGAAGTTATAATAACACAGCTATTTCAAGGAATTTTCTTGTGTCACCAGACGTGGTGTGGAATTCTTCATTTGATGTTTAGCCATTTGGGAGTACAGTGGCTCAAATCTTTAATTTAAAAAGTGGATTTCAATAATGTAGAAACTTGTCAGTCTTGAAGACTGATCATCATCTCCACACAGAGATAAAAGAAATTCCTCTGCACCATGCAAGTGAGGTGGTTTCTAAAATATTCTAATCTCTAAACTCATAGTAATTCACCCAGCAGTAAGATTACAATTTAGATAACCTGCTAAATCACTACCCACTAAAGCCACAACCAATTTGTGGCTGAAAACAGTAAAATGCTAGCCCCAGGAAAACATCCATTCCTGAACTATTCTTGCAGCTTACCAACATTCACAAATGCTCTACATAAAATGAGATTATTATTAAAAATATTCTAATTTGTTATCAGTAATTCAATATCATTTAATTATTAATTAAAATATTAAATTTTTAAAATTATTAAAAATAAAGGAGATTATTAGAATGCCTATAGCACAAAACTCACTCACAATATAAGGCCTGCCTTCTAGACTTCACAACAGGGAAGAACAACAAAAATCTTCTCACCCATAAAACATCTACAGAGCTGTATCTACCAAATGTGTATTTTGTACAGTGAATTGGATGTTCATCTCATGCCATACTCCAATGTATCCATATACAGAGGTCTCTTCACCATTTGGCCAAGAATAAATGACAAAATCAGAGCTGGTTACACAGTGGGTGTGAAAATTAAACCCAAGGCAAGATCATGGCCTAATCCAAACATTTGTCAGAGGTAGGGCTACACAACTCAAAGAGAAACCCTTTAAGCACCTCATTTCTAATCTAAACATCCTTTTCTGAGCAAAGTTACAGAGACAGTCTTGGTAATTCAAAGAGATTCCAGAGGCTTTGTTAAGGAATGGGCTTGTGTTATGCCAGGCATTTTAAAGGCTGATCAAGTCTCTGTTCTCAAAATTTACATTTTTACATTCTGTCCCTGTATTGCAATCTACCTTAAAGAAGACCTGTACCCATGGGTAGCACTACTGGCTTCTAGTTTTGCTGTACTCCTTCAGGAGTGTTTCGTTTGCCTTCAAATGATAGCCAGAAACAAATCTTAGGTATGTTCAGCAAATCGAATGACTAGAATGGTTGACTGTCCAGATACTACTCAGGTGCCTGACAAATTGTTTATGAAATTTCAGTGTAATATCAGGCTATTTATGGGGGAAGAATAGAGAATACTGATAAGTGTCATAATATTAGTTTTACATCATAATTTCTGTTTATACTGACATTTAATGATAATCCAAAACCATCTTTGTTTATGTGACAGAGACCTAGTTTGATGAACAACCAGAATAAAACCAAAGTTGGTTTTGCAGAAGGACATTTGGAGACATCCCATCATAAGACAGAAGCATTATTTAAAGTACCATTGAAATTCCCATAAAAGAAACCAATGTTTCCAAAGTATCTAATTTATTATTCACATTTCTAAAATACTACTTATGACACAAATGTTAACTCCAGTAGAGTCTATTTCAGAAATCCTAATACATAACACACTAATACAGTGAACAGATTCTCTTACCACTCTGAATTTATAGCACATGGTTGTGTGCTGTTCTGGACAATTTTATCTGAAGGTATATTGTTTTCCTGTTATCCATCCCAGACAGATCTTTCAATATCAGAGCAAACTATGATCATGTCACATTCATTCAGGGCTCTTCAATGAACAAGTAACAGAGATTTGTTCAATGTCTAATTTCAACCCTCCATTGCAATCCACGTCCACCCAATAGTACATAATAAAATGGATATCTCTGTACACTTCTCTCTAGCTATCCTTAGAGGGAAAGCATGTGTAGTTAGAGCATAAAATTGGACATCATATTTTATAATAATACTAAAATATTACTAATACTAATAACTATCATTTGTATTTCATAGAATAATACAAAAATAAGGATAGAAGGGATCTCAGGAGTTCATCTAGTCCAAACCTCCACTCAATATAGGATCACCCCTGTCTAAACCATCCCAGATCAGCATTTGTCTAATCTTCTTTTAATAACTTTAAAACATTGCCAGATGTCCCATTGTCTTGTGTGATTTTTCCCCCAATCACTTAGCCTTTCAGTCTATAAAAAATAGATACAAAATAATGATTTTACAGATGATTATCATAAGGTACAGTATTATTGAATTTATGTACAATATAATGTATGTCTCTAGCTTTTAGAAAATATTTAGATATTTGAAATTAAGTTAGCCTTACACCCTCTATCCTCCATTTAAAACAAAAATGCAATTGGTCAAATCACAGAGACCTTTTTCACAGCCTATCTACTCTTCTTCACTAATGTTAGAAATATAATTTTCCAAATAGGGTTCTGAGAAGTGATCATTCTCATTACTGATTAAAGTTAAATCATTAAGGTTTTGTACAGCTCCTGATTTGTTTGGGAAACAAGTATTTTTTCTGAGGTGCATAGAGATGTTCAAAGAAGTTAGTGGGAGGTTATACTGTGTTAAAAATGGCCAACTAGTCTAACTTTTTTCACCCAGGTACAGACCTTACATTTAGATTATTAGTTCGGTCAATCTAAGTACAACTGTACAAAAGTTCAAGACAGCTAGATCAATCTAAAAGTGGCCACGCTGATCTAAGTTAACACTACCTCCAACATATGCTGAACTTCTTGTACAGTTCCCAGTGCAACCCCAGAGTGGGGAAAACTCCACTACTGGCCCCATTCTCAGGGCTGAGCTTTTCCTACCCAGTCCTTGGAACAAGATTATTTTTAGCCCACAGGTCCCTCCCCCCCACCCCCAAAT
Organism: Caiman crocodilus; assembly: GCA_030014935.1. Taxonomy (NCBI): domain Eukaryota; kingdom Metazoa; phylum Chordata; order Crocodylia; family Alligatoridae; genus Caiman; species Caiman crocodilus. Next base: position 10,178,528 of record JAGPOW010000290.1, read on the forward strand.
GGACAATGCCCCCACTCCCCATAGACTAGCCAACTCCCCAACCGACCAACCCCACAAGCTGCTCCCAGTGCCAGTTGTACTGGTGTTTTCCAGTGTTGGGAGCCAAGGAAGTATGTCAGGGTGGGTGAAATAGGGTGCAGGGTTTGCTGGGGTTGTTGTTGTCTGGGGGTGGGAGGTTAGAGGGCTAAAAATAGCACCTGGTCCCAGGAGGTGCGGCCAACAGCCCCCCACCCCCTCAAAAATCCCCACGAACTCTGCAAGCCCCTCAACTCTGTCAGCACCCCTGACTCTGTGAGCCACCCAAATCCCCTGCAGACACTGCCTGCCCCTCCAATTCCCCCTCATACACCATTTGCCTCCCCAAATCCCCCTGTGAACTCCATTTCCCCCCAACCCCCTGATCCCCCCTGTGGACCATGCCTGACTCCCATCACCCCAACCCCCACCCCAAGATCCTGCTTACTCCCCTGATCCCCCCCAAACCCTCCCAGTAGCCCCCTATCTCAGATTACCTTAAATTGGGTGACCATTTTCAACTCAATCTAACTGCCTTTTAACCTCCCTGAATGTTTGTATAGACCCTAAGTGATATTCATTGGCTGCATGGGGTGTGTCTACATGTTGCCCTACATCACTATAGTGATATGCTATGTCACTGTATGGCAAGCTATAGCATTGTAGCAATCACATGAATCTACATGTGACTGGCAGCCACTTTTCCATAGTGGCATGCTCTCCCATTTTAGCGTGCTACTATGGCAAACTAGTGGCAAAATCTAACCAGGTATCATGCACATAGAACAGTACAGACAATTACTACACCATAGCACATTAACAATGTCACAATACAATGATGTGTAGATGCACCCATGTTCTGCTAAGACCTGTTTTCACGTATCCTTCTCTCTGTTTCTTCTCCTATGCTTTATATCCTTTTGCTATGTTAAATGTGGTTAAAATGTACCAGACTGTTTTCTTCCATATATGAAAAAAATATATTAAAAGTTAATTTAAAGAAAAAGATCTGTATTTTACTCTGCTTTCTTATACTTTATGGAACTTTTTTTGAATGCAACTTATCAATTTCTGAGGGAAATATTTGGCCTTAAATGCGGAGTGTTTCATCTCTCATGTTTTCTGCACTCTTTCTGAATGTCCAGTCTTCAAAAAACTCAAAGGATATGCCTGCCACTACAGCTGCATGGAATATAGTTTTCCTGTCCCATGAATATTTTTTAAATTTCAACGGATTCCCTGTTGTGAATCAGGACGAAGAAATGGAAAACAGAAAATCTGAAGAATTTTTTCTTTGGATCATCATAAACATTTTGTATTGATTTGTTTCTTATTATTTTTTAATTGCAATTCACTTTTATTGCTACATGTAAAGTCATTTTAAACTCCAAAATGATAAAATGATACTCTGACAATTTGAATTTTTTTTTTACAAAAACCATTTTGAACATTTCCTGCAAACCATTGCTTTGATGAATCAGCATTTCTGAAAAAAAAAGTTCTGTACAAGTATTGCAAACCAACTCTACCAACTTGCACAATACAACTAAAGATATGTGCACACTTCAGCAGCAGAAAAAAATGATAGTGTTCCTTTCTCCACAAATGGTCTGAGCTGAATAATACTTACATAATACATGAAGCAATGTAATCTAATGGTTGGAGCAAGGAAAATCTATTGTCTTATTTTCCTCTGACTTGCTTTATAATCCTAGATAAATCGCTTGGTTTTGTGGCTAAGAACATGTCAAGGTGTGCTTTTCTGGCATAAGTACAAGAAGACATGTCTACATGTGTATTTAAGTCTGACTAAATGTAATGCACATTAAGCAATTTTTTGGCAGGTGTCTATACCTGCGTTATTGGCAGTTTTGTTCTAATCCTGGGCATCTAGTTGTGTCATGGTATATCAAGCAGTCATGATCTCCACCTTACTGTATGGAGCTGAGATGTGGACTTGGCACAAAAGTTAGCACACTTAGCACTAAAGTTAGTACCAAGTCCCTGCAGCCTTACCATATGCACCTAGTGGATGGGCAGACCCGGCACTAAAGTTAGTGTCAGGTCACGTCTACACATGTGTTAATCTGCTTTAACTAATCACATGTAAATTACACTAATTTTGCAATTTTTAATGTGCATTAAGGGCATGCACATGTAGGCACGCACCCGTAATATGTATTCAATTAGGCTAATGCACATTAACATTTCTCATGTAGACGTGCCCAGAGTGTGCTATCTTCACAACACGGACAAAAAAATTACTGGCAAAATTGTGCTTTAGCAATTTGTTCCATTCCCCTCAGGTTAAGGACTTTTGTTGGCTCAACTACATTGATTAATGTTTGTGATTCTTCCCACCTATAAATATAGTTATGCCAACAGGAGTAAATAGTATAGATATGGCCTGCATTTCTCTAGCTATAAAATATGAATGATAAATTATCTACACACCTTTGGAAGTGTTTTAAATTTTCAAAACTAGGCTCCTTAATCCATATTTAGGCATGAAAATAAAAGTGGCCTCAATTTAGAGGCAGTGTTCCCTAAGAAATAACTAGGATCTCAACAGAAACTTTTCAAAATCAAATTATTGTATTCAAGTTCCTAAATATGGATTTTGGTTTGGACATTTTTCTTGTTCTTTATAAAACTTCGGTAAGGATACAATACATAACACCTTATTGTATTTGTTTTGTACAGGTAAATGAACCTGACAATATTCAAAAGAACTAACACTAAAGCCAAGGGAACAATTTTTGGGGGTTTTTATTATTATTTACATATTAATTTATTCATTTACTATGCCACTTAGTCTTTTAAATTTAATTTGATTCTATGCCCATTCAGTAGAGTTCCAATTTTTATGAGAAAATCTGGGCCCACACAGCAAAATGAGAACATTTTTAGACTCTTCCACACTTCTTTAAATATAGCATTTAAAGCAGTTTCCAGTAAAGGAATGAGCATTGTCAAATAGTTAGTACAAGCCATTGGAAAAATCCCTGAACTCTGAATAGGCAAAATAATTGCACACAAATGCATTCAGGAATCCTATGAAAAATGTAGTCCAGTGACCTGGCATGGTTACAACACAATTTAGCAAGTATGTTAGAACAAATTACTCCTTTTAACCATAAGCCATTCTGTTTCACACTTTTTAATGAAGGCCTGTGCCACACACTAGAATACTTCTCACCTCATTACTACTCATAAAAAGCAATGATCCATTCAAAGGCTCCTCATATCTCCCACATGAGATGTAAAAGAACCCACTCTTTCTCAGTCTGGCACAGAAAAAGGAATGATTTCTTTCTTTATCCTTTGAAGTTGATCATTAGGATGTTTACTAGATAAAAGAACTGAAAAATTTATCTGTGTAATTTCACCGCTGTTGTATGTTAGTGTTCCCTATCTCAGTCCCTCCCTTTTTATAAATGTAAATTTCTGTTGCTGTTTAGGAAAAGCACTAGAGTTTCAGCATTTCTTATAAACAATTATTTTCCTTTGTATATACACACACAAATGCCAGGGGCGGGAATGGTGGGAAAAGAAAGAAAGAAAAACAGTGAGCATGAAGAATTTAACATGTTGCTAATGTAAAGTATAGGTTTAATAAAAATGAAGTCAGGTATGCTATCCCATAAGCACGCTGAAAAAAAGGAAAGAAAAAATCCCCTGTGGTCCCTAGTGTAAGCAAGTCCTTATTTCCTTTTCTGTCTTGTTTTATTTTTATAAAAAACAATAAAGACATAGAACATTAGTATGCTTTTTCTGTGATGAGTTTAAATAGCAATAAACCTATAATCTGTTTTTTCATTTTTGATTTTGCTAGAAATATTCTAAAGGGACATTGAATGTGTTTATAATACACTCCTGATATTTATATCTTTGCAGCCCAGAATCATGTAGGCACTGTCCTGGTGCCAGTGGTAGAGACTGTAATGGTGGCCAGTTTGGCATGAAGAACATTACAATCATTGAAACAATGTTTCTACAATGTTTTTTCTACCAAGGAACCTGCTGGGGTTCAGCATAGCCCTACAGATGGTGGGTCCTGGCTACTGAAGAATTTGCAGGTAGGAATAAGATGATGCAGGGAATCTTGCAGATACCCCAATTCATTACATTACTGTTGCAGTGTTCACCACCAAAACATGTATGGAGGCTTCACAAGTGATTAAAGCATTCTGTAGTAGAACATGGCAGCAACCATATCACCTGCACTTCCTGAGGGACTATTACTGCCCTTATTGAGACTGAGAGGAGACAATGGATGCCTATCCATCAAATAGAATTCATCCAGAAACATGGAGCATAAGAGTTGCCATTCCCATCAGTCCAGTACTTAATGTCCTAGATAACTTCTGACATGTGATTGCTTGAAATAAAGGTGTAAAATGCACTGGTATACTGAAGTGTAATATCCTGCCTATATTGGCAATTTTGTTCTAATCCTGGGCACTTAGTTGTGTCATGGTATGTCAAGCAGTTGTGATCTCCACCTTACTGTATGGAGCTGAGATGTGGACAAAGTGCAGGAGACACAAGTCGCTGGACAAGTACCATCAATGCTGTCTGAGGAAGATCCTTTGAATCTAGTGTGCAGATAGACACACCAACATTAACTTCTTGTTGCAAGCAAACATCATGAGCATTGAGTTGATGATTATCCAACATCAACTTCTCTGGGCCAGCGATGTCAATCAGATGTCTAACTCCAGAATCTCAAAGCAAGTTTTATTCTACCAGCTCAGTCAAGGCATATGCTTAAGAGGAGGGCAGAGAAAGTGCTTTAAAAAGGTCCTCAAAGCCAACTTAAAAAAATACAACATTGATATCAACTTGTGGGGACTATTACCAAAGACCAACCCAAGTGGAAGAAGAGTATGCTACAAGGATCCCAGCACGTTGAAACCTTGTGACAACAAGAGACAGAAAAATGGGAGTGACAGAAAAAGTGTGCGCAGACTAAACCAAGAACCCAGAGCCACCTACCCCACATGGAAACATGTGCCCAAGCTGCAACAGAGCCTGTCAATCCCAGATAGGCCTTTTTAGCCATCTTCAGACCCACAGACAAGACAATCATGGAAAACAATCATCCTTGACTGTGAGGGATTGCCAATGATGATGAGTTCTGTCAGGAACCATGTTTATATCCTTTATGTATTGCTTTCTTAGCATAGGTAACTGATTTATTATCCACTTGAATGTCTGCTCACATTAAAAGTTCTGTTAAATCTATCTCCCAAGTAAAATATAACTGATGATCCCTTAAGGGGTGAGGTAGGCAAGTGTTGCAGTAGTCTTTTTTCAAATACAGAGAAAATGAAGAACAGAGAGTTGCAGGTATTTGTCCAGTTAGTTATTGTTTCAAATAAATCGATGTAAAATATTGATCAGAAAACATATAGGCTACTCTAACTCCCCTATGCACAGCACTTGCATTTAATTATTAAGTAGTAGAAAAGCATTTTCTTTTTTACATATTGCCCATCTTGTTTCAATTCAATTCAATAGCATTTGCATGCAGCCATCCATGCTGGCCAGATCCTATCACATTTAAGTACCATACTTCCCAAGCAGCCTTTAACTCAAATGCACACTGATTATAGAAATCTGTGAAGACACATACCTATTTCAGGGTATGCAAAAGTAAAGAAAAAAACCCTTTAGTTTGAAGAAGTTGGGATTTTCTTCTGTTGCCTTTAGTTTCAGAGTCTTGTTTAATAAGACCTCAGGGTGCTTGGCTACTCTGTGTTTTACAGAAACATAAATAAGGGTAAGGAAGTAAAAGAGATTAACTTAATTAAACTTTCTAAGATATATTAAACTCTTTGTGTCCTTTTCTGCAATGCCCTTTTGTACACAGTCACCTAAAGCAACATCATAGGTGATGATATCAAATGCAAAGAAACACTTGAGCCATGCTGGGTCTAAATTAAATTGGTATTCTCCAGGCACTTTCAGAGAAACTTAAACTTGGCTTGAGGTACTTGAAGTACTGCATAGTAAAAAACTGGAGGTACTTAGGGAAGATCAGAAAAAAGTGCTTTCACAAAGTGGTTGACCTCTGGAATAACAACTGCACAGCTTTGTTTCATTTGAAAGCATAAATCCATATGCACATATCTGACTAGATATATATCTATCTAGAAGAAAAAAAGACCAGTGACTAGTAAAAGAAAGGTAGGGGAAAGTATTGGCACCATACATGTTGACAGCATTATTCAAACTTTTCAATATTCTCTCTCATGAGTAAATTTACCTCTTGTTTATAAATTCCATTTAGATATAATTCACAACTTCTGTTCACTTAACCTGCTGATTGTAAAATCTGTCCAAAAGCAGCAGAGAACAATTTGATCTGTCATAAATGTCTTGATACCAAACACAGCCATGACATTTCCATCCACTTGTGAAAATCTGCATTTGTTTTGTAGTTGGATGGCTAGAATGACAAAAATACAAACAAGAGAGGCTTGAACCATTTCCAGTCAGAACGGTTGCCCCTCTCAGCTTCAAGTTTCTCTCTTCTTTTACTTACAGTCTCTTGTATAGTAAAAAATTATTCTTAGAACTGTCGTAAGCAGAGTATATGTGAGGAGAAAAAAAAGATAGGGAAAATGCCTTTTGAAGTTTAACATAATTAAGTGGCACAAAATTGGGAGAACCACAAACTTTTATTTTTTATTTTTCAGAAGTCTAGAGTATAACATCTTACACTAGCCATTTGCCCAGCTGGCATGTATGCATATTATTTCAAACAATAAGTATTGTCAGCTGAATTGGACTGTCTATTACCTTGACAACTTGATTTTGACTTTTTTAGCTTGATTTTCCAAGATTAGCTTTTATTTATAGTTTTATGTTCTGGGATGAGGTGAATGTATGAACAGTACATTAATCTTTTTTTCCTGAGATCGCCATAATTTTACCTGGTCAAGTGCTTAGATTCACAGAGCTGCAGTAAAAATGTGTACGTATTAGAGTCGCTTGTGGATTATGAACAAAAATTATGTGTTGGATTACACAGACCCCATGATTTACTCACAGTTAAATTTAAAGGTATTTGCCCTGTCTCTACAGTGTCTTTTGTGTCCTTTCTTCATTAAAGAAGACAGATACCTGTAGATAATGGAGATGAGCTGGAGCTGTAGAATTCAGATCTGGCTTGTGAAACAAACACTGTCCAAAGAGAAGTTAATATGATAAATGAGCAATGCAAATATATATGTCTTATATTTGATCGTCTCATTTAAAGTTCTTATGAGGAAACGTATATATATATATATGAATATGTATGTGTGTGTGTGTGTACATACATACATATATATATATATATGCTCGCTTCAGCAGCACACATATATATATAGATATAGATATATAGATATAGATATATGTATGTATGTATGTATGTATAATTTTCCTGACAAAATACCAAAATGATTTGCTTTTACACTAGATTTCAATTTTATTTCTATTTGTGAAAAGAATACATTAATGAATACATTTAAGCAGGTATAACTCTTCACCAGGTGTTCATTTAAATGAGTCTCACTGTACTTAGGCTATGCATTTATCAGATTTCATAAGATAAGCAGGATCAGTACATTGATAAGAAATCTCCTAGGAAAGCCTAAATATTGCAGGAAATGATACCGATGATTTAGTAGATGGCACTCTTCTCTGTACGTCTGAAAGGAACCAATGGTCCAACGTGATGGAAAAGGTCTTTGTTCTATTGCAGGTACTGTCAGTCATTTGAAATAGTTAAAAGTTAAATAGACCACACAACTAAAGCCTTTGCATCTTTTATTTAAAGGCCAATATCTTGATGCTAGGTCTCCCTAAGCCCCAGTTCTGCAAAAAGTTACACATGTGCTATGCAAGCAATATGTTCAAAGAAGAGTCTTTTGAAGTTAATGGGACTACTCATGGGGCATAAGATTAGCAACATAGTACACCTGCAGACTCTCTTAGCACCTGGTCTGTGATTACGTGGCTTACTTTAAGCTTCATGTCCACTGATCAGGAGTGGCATATGCAGATGTTTGCTGATCCTGGAAGCTGTGCTAGGAACCCAGCGTAAGTAACTTAGTGTCCAGGGAGGGGCATGCAGGATCGGGGGGCTAACAGGTCTGTAGGGTAGGTTGGCAAGTCCAGTGGGGATTTGGCAAAATCAGGCAGGGTTGCTTGGTTTATGGTGGGGAGTCGTCCATCCAGGATGGGGAAGGTTTAGGGGATAAAAATAGGGCAGTTGGGATCTGGGGGTAGGAAGAATGCAGCCTCAGGGCTGGGGTGAGTGGCTTAGCTTTCCCAGCCCCAAGACTGCTCTCCAAATGTCTGCAAATGCTCAATATATCAAGCCACACAGGTGAACCAACTTAGATGAGGCCCACCAGTTTTAATCTCATATAAATCCCCCAAATATCTGAAGAGATGGGCATTTAAATCAACTTAACCCTAGTTAATTTGATCTAAATGTAATGTCTATAAATACCCACATATAAATCTTTGGTTTTAGAGTGTAATCTCTTTGGGATAGAGAGCTCTCTAATTAGGTACATTATATATTTTTAGTTTCAGTTTGTTCAGTGGTATCAGGATTTGGCCTGTATTCAGTTTATAATGCTTTGTTCTTTTAGGATTATTCAGTTCTGCAGATTCATGAAGGCAATACTGTATACATGTACATGTTGTACATGTTCAAGAGGGTCTCTTCACAAATAGCAGAATAGAAAGTTTTCCACTAGACATTATATCATTTAAGGCTTGAGTTCAAATGTATTCAAAATAGACTTTCTACAGATATAAATAATTTATGTCATGTGTACCTTCTTAGCATTTTTCTCTTTATTTCATTATAGTGTACATATGCAATAAGTTGCAGAGGTTTTAGATAAAACATTGTAGTGATAACTCATTTTTGAAAAGTGATAAATAAAATAAAAATGTGATAAACAGCTTCTGATCATCTGGTTCCAGGAATGAACAACATGTCAGGTTACATAGAAGGTGAGTATATTTTTGGAATAAAATAAATAAAAATGGGACGCTATTGTGGCAGTAATTTCTAGGATCATGAAATACTCATCCTGGCTCCTTTCTTTGATCTACTGTGCCTGGGTCAGAAAAGTTCCACCTGGATCAGATCAAAGAAAGTCTGAGTGATGACTCTTCCTCTTGTGTCTATCTGTCCTTTGCTTCCTTCTTCTCTATGATACTAGCAACCATAAAGAAAAGGGTAATAAGGGACAAATGGGCATCCATGTCTACAACTCCTTGTCCCATCTCTGCAGTCCAGAGTTACCTTGATGAGATGGGTCATTGAACTCCTCTTGAAATATTGTCATGTGACAAGTTACAGCAAACTTTATCTTTGAATGAAAATTAAGATGGAATATATATATTTACTGCATGCTTGATCTTGCACCATGGAAGTTAGTTAGAATGCTGGCAGTAACTTCAGTACAGCAGGACCGGCCCAGAGGTGATGAAAAAGGAACAGAGGTCTCATAAATGCATGCCTTTGTGCATCAACATGTCTCAAAGGAAATCTTGTTGTTATAAAAAAATCCATCCAAATGCTTTGACTGATAACTTGAAAACTCATTGTATTTCAAGATTCCTGGAAGGAGTGCTTATAATATCATTATGAAAAGGACAGGTAATATTCTACTAAAAATGAACTGCATAGTCATTTTAGTTATCTACACACAATGTAGTAAAAGAGTGTTATGAAAATAAAATTAATGTTCCATTGATAAAAACTGACCAAATGAAATACCATGGGAGATTATAAATTTATACCCTGATATCATAATTATGTGGAAAAATCTTATTTCCAGAAAAACAGATATTTTGAGGCTTTAATGTTTATGTTAGAAATAATACTTTTCCTATAAAATCTCCTTTAAAAAAAAAAAGTAGCCAGTGTGTCACTAGCAATGTATTTCCTCCTCTATGGACACTTCAAATGAAGAGTTATACAGAGGAAACAGGTAGCATTATTAAACAGAAGATATTTGCCTTTAATCTGCAGAATAACATAAGAATTTTTGTTGAAGTTAGTTGAAAATAGTTCTAGTCTAGTCAGTACAACTGATTGCTGGACTGCTAGTGAAAGATACCAGGTACATGTTTCTGGCATTCCACTGGTTTCAGTGGAATGTTAATGTGATCTGGCAATGAAGCAGTTAACCACCAGAGAAGAAAAATATTGAGATGCTTTACACAGTTTTTCCAAAAGAGAATCCCTAAGAAATTTATCCTGCTTTAGTTAGGGCAGTGAGGGCAGGATTTTTTTCATATTGAAAATTTATTACAAACAAAGAATTTGTGAGCAATGGTTTGTAACTGCAGATCAGATAACAGAATGGAAAAGTACATTTTAGCCTGCAGCTCCTCTCCTCTGTATGTGAAAATTGCAGTGGTAAGTCTGTGGAAAATGAAGGCTATAGACCACATTATCTCACAGCTCAACTGGCATTAGTACTGAGAAGTTACTTTGTAAACAAGAGCAGAAAAGTTGTGGTCCCATTATACCTTGGAGAGTCTGACACAAATAAAAACTGTAGGATTGAGCCTCATTAAGCTGAAAGTTTGAAACCACAGCAATTAGAAAACTTTGAGAGCTCAAGGGTAGGGCTCAAGAGATTTTCCATGATCCACTGTGATACAAAAGCCAATCACAGATGGCTATGGTTTCGGGTTTTTTAATCATTTAGGAGTCTCTGGCCTCAGTGGGCTGGGCCATAATTAGAATTTTGGTCAGTAGAGTAAGAAGAGTGCGATGCTCATTATAATTATGTTCATAATACAGATGAAGCTTTTTCTTTAAAATTCTTTCTATGGAGTCAAACTTCCCCATTTCTAGGTTAAAGAATGGTCTGGACCACAGCCGGAATCAGAACACTTCTAAATTATGGAGACATTTACAACTGCATCCAAATTTTACAGCTCAGTATCTTCTTTCCTTGCAGAAAACCTTAGTATTTGGCAGTTTGACAGTAATTTTTTTTTCTGGAAGACTTATCATTATTTTTTTTTTTGCTTTCCCCTTCTCCAAGAGGTATTACATAATATTATTCCTTAAAGTTGCTTCTGACATCTTTCCAGAAAAATGAATGTCCAGTGGAAATGAGCAATACATAATATTGGAACACAAATGATTGATCTTAGCTTCCTCTAAACTTAAAAGCTGAACTATACTGCCAATAGATACATGTTGGAAACATGATCCATTTCAGGCAATACTTGGCCGCAAGTTTTGGTCATGCCCTATTATTAATTTTTTAGAAAGAAATTATTACTAGAGTTAGCATGGTTTTGAAGACAGCACTGATATTTTTGGCAAATATGTGTGTTCTTGGGTATATCCCTAAGGAATTTGAATAAATCCTTCCCAGATAACACTCTTACAGCAAACCTTCTAAGGATTATATTACTACATTGGAAAAGTAGAACATCTCCAAAGATACAAGATGGTGCAGCTTGCATCCAGGGAGGGAATAATGTTTATCAAGCTTAATTGCTTTGAAAAGTTTGATGCATTTTGGAAAGTGTTCTGAGAATATTTTTCCCCCTTTTTTTGCTTTGTGAATCTGTTTACAAAGGCAGGCCAAAATATCAGATCACAGCATCTGATGAAGTAAGCCCTCTGCTTACAAAAGCTTATGCTGTACATCTCTGATTTAGTTAGTCTATGAAGGTGCAAATCTACTCTGCCTCCTTCCAATATATCAGAACAGACTCCTTCTATAAAAGGCTATTTTTTATAAGTCATGTGTCTAGGTTTATTTAATCTTCAGCTTCTCATTTTCACCTGATGTGCAAGTAATAGATGTGCAAGCAATATCTTACAGTGTATCCATGCTACACCGATCATGGCAATGTTGTAATTGATTAGAGGCATATGATGAAAGACATTTAAATGCCTACCTCTCAAACCTTTAAAATGCTGGCTCATGGCCACTCCTGAAATTGTTGAGCTCTCTAATGTACAAGCCTGAGGTCTTTTGTATAATGTGCCCTGTTCAAAGTTTTAAGCTGCCTATTCTGCAGTAATTCTGCATTGATTTCAAAAGGGAGACATCAAAGATGATTCTGCAATTTATCTTGTTTGGCAGATAGCAAGTCATCAGCTAATTAAACTCTTGTCTTACTATTTCTCATATGCTATGTTAATTGATGTGACTTACTGAAACCCTGACAAATTAAATCCTTAGATTTCAGGACACAATATTTTGAGGATCTGAACACCTTTTTGTTTCTACTGAGTTTCACTCTCAGTACCAGTTTTCAGTGTATGGGTTGAATAAGGGACCAACAACAAATCATGATAGGAGAGTCTACCTTTGATTACTGATGTAAGTCTACTGTTGCCATTGTGTACTATTCAATAAACTGTTTACATAGCAGGCCTTTGTTACAGGTTTTAAATCTTCTTGGGCTGCCAGCTGGCAGACAGAGAGGTGCTTGTACTCCAGTTGATTGAGGTAATTAACAGCTTGAACTGTCACAAGGTGACAGCAGGCAGAAAGTTCCTGCCCTCAGGTCACAGCTGGATTCCAGCAACTTGCTCCTGGACTTACTAGTAAAACTAATAATGTAAGTAATATTAGTATTAAATTATAAAACTAAAGGGCTGAGATCAAATTCTATTTTCTAATTCTAAATTCATTGGCAAGCAACTGAGCAACAGTATTTTGCAGCAAGTGAGCATGACCAACTCACTTTACAGTCCATGCATACATACTAAATGTTTATGTGTCTAACCTATAGATTATATCTCCCATATTTTGAAATGTAATGGAAAAATAAAAAGGGAATGTATGCATAATAATAATCACAATGAATAGCCAAACTATGAATATAAATGGTATATTCAAAATGTTAGATTAGACCTATGAACAACTAGGGAAGAAGATAAAAGCATTGCTTGGGCATGCAGGGATGAAGTCAAGAAGGCCAAAGCACAACTGGAGTTGCAGCTAGCAAGGGGTGTGAAGGGTAACAAGAAGGGTTTCTACAAGTATGTCAGTAGCAAGAGAAGAATCTGGGAGAGTGGGGGTCCCTTACTGAATGGGGGAGGCATCCTTGTCACAGAGGATGCAAAAAAAGGCTGAACTGCTTAATGCCTTTTTTGCCTCAGTCTTCATAAGCAAGGCCAGCTCCCAGATTACTGCACCAGGCAGCACAGTTTGGGAAGGAAGTGAGCAGCCCTCAGTGGTAAAAGAAAAGGTTAGAGACTGCTTTGAAAAGTTGGATGTATACAAGTTCATGGGGCTAGATGGGATGCTGAGGGATTTGGCTGATGTGATTGCAGAGCCACTGAACATCATCTTTGAGAACTCATGGCAATCAGGAGAGGTCCCAGATGATTGGAAAAGGGCAAACATAGTGCCCATATTTAAGAAAGGGAAAAAGGAGGATCCAGGGAACTACAGACTGGGCATCTCAGTCCCTGGAAAAATCATCCAGCAGATCCTCAAATAATCCATTTCTAAGTACTTGGAAGAAAAAAAAACTGATTAGAACAGTCAGCATGGATTCACCAAGGGCAAGGCATGCCTGACCAATCTGATTGCCTCTATGATGAGATGACTGGCTCTGTGGATGTGGGGAGACCACTGGATGTGGTGTACCTTGATTTTAGCAAAGCTTTTGATACTGTCTCCTACAACATTCTCACAGGCAAGCTCAGGAAATATGGGCTGGATGAATGGACTGTAAAGTGGGTGGGAAACTGGCCTGGAGCATCAAGCAATGGTGTCCATTGCTTACTACTCCCTGAGCTTGATGCCTAGTTGGCAGCTGGTATCAAGTTGAGTGCCCCAGGGGTCAGTCCTGGGGCCGGTTTTGTTCAAGGTCTTCATCAATGACCTGGAAGATGGAATAGAGTGTACCCTTAGCAAGTCTGCAGATTACACCAAGCTAGGGGGAGTAGTAGATACACTGGAGGGTAGGGCTAGGATTCCAAGGGACCTAGACAAATTGGGGAATTGGGTCAAAAGGAATCTCATGAGGTTCAACAAGGACAAATGAAGAGTCATGCACTGAGGACAGAACAATCCCATGCATCAGTACAGGTTGGTGGCTGACTGGGCAGCAGTTCTGCAGCAAAGGACCTGGGGGTTACAGTGGACAATAAGCTGAGAATGTATATGTCCATTTAACGACATACTGGGCTGCATTTGTAGGTGTGTTGCCAGTAGGTTAAAGGAAGAGATTATTCCCCTTGTTCAGTACTGGTAAGGCCACATTTGGAGTACGGTATTCAGTATTGTTCCCCCCACCCCACTACAGAAAAGATGTGGACAAATTGGAGAGAGTCCAGTGGAGGGCAACAAAAATGGTGCAGGGGATGGCGGACATGACTTAAGAGGAGAGGCTGAGGCAACTGGGCTTATTTAGTCTACAGAAGAGAAGACTGAGGGAATATTTAATAGAAGTCTTCAACTACTTGAACGGGAGGGGTTCAAAAGAGGATGGAACTAGACTGTTCTCAGTGGTGGCAGATGACAGAACAAGGGGCAATAGTCTCAAGTTGCAGCAAGGGAAGTTTAGGTTAGATTTTAGGCAGAATTTTCTCACTAGGAGAGTAGTAAAACACTGGAACAGGTTAATCAAAGAGGTGGTGGAAGCTCCACCCTTGGAGGTTTTCAAGACCCAGCTAGACAAAGCTTTGGCTGGAATGATCTGGTTGGGAATGGTCCTGCTTTGAGCGGGGGGTTGGACTGGATGACCTCCTGAGGTCCTTTCCAACCCTAATTTTCTATGATTCTATGATATGCTATTGGAAAAAGTAAATGATCATAAACCTTGTTTCTACTGCTACTATCCCACATTGACAGCTCTGGTATAACAGCCGATGTTAGAGATTGGTTGTGATAGTCATTTCTGTTCTGAAAGATTCTGTTTAGATGAAAAATATTTCTGGCAGTTCAGTAGGTGCTTATGAAACTTCAGAGGCTTTGCTTATTAGAGATGGCCTACTAAATAGTTTCCTTTTCTGGAATTAGTTGCTAATCTAGAATTTATCTTCCCCCTGAATCCCCCCACCCCAACCATTCTCTCTCCCCACAATGCTGTCTTTTTCATTGGTTTGTTCAGAGATCCCAATATACAAGACAGTTCCACCAGAAGCCTTAAATAAAAATGAATGGAAATATTGATTATAATATGATTAATATTATATAATAATATGAATAATATTGATTACAATAATGAATTAGATTATAAAAGCTACTGATTTTTTGTTATTAAAAACATTAAATATCCCTGCCAAACCTTGAAGCACTTAAAAATGCTACTGCTATGTCCAAGGGAATTGTAGAACAAGTTGCCGGAATCCAGCTGTGACTCTAGGGCAGTGGTTTTCAACCTGTTTTCATTTGCATGTCCCTAAAACATTTTGAATTGAGGTGTGGACCCCTTTGGACGTTTTGAATGGAGGTGCAGACTGTGCAGGCCACTTTGAATTGTAAGTGTGAGTATTCACATACTTTTGATTAATCATAGTTATCTTTTGCAGAGCCCTTAGACATAGTCTACAGACCCCCAGGGGCTAAAGAACACACTGAAAACCTCTGCTCTATGGCAAGAGTTTTCTACTTGCTGTCACCATTCAAGTTCCTAAATCTATTAATGCGTCTACTTTTGTAATATACCACTGTCTTACCCTTAAGATTAAATCACAGAAGACAAAAGTAAATAAAACCAAAAAAAGTAAGGAAGAGGAGGACTCACTTACCTTTTTCATTAACCATCTCTAAGGGACTTGCCAGGGTGGAGCAGAATTACACTTATATAATAGATGGAACAGAATCTGGTCTTTGATCTTCTGTTGGATGTCTTAATGGGAGCCATAATGCTCTGATTGTTCCTGCCTTGGTAATGGAGAATGGTGTATTGTGGAAGTTCTCTTATCATGGGACATCAAGTCTGGCCTAGATCAGAAGCTAAAGAACCTACAATTCCTAAAAAAGAATGTACAGTTGTACCCCATTTTTTTTCAGAAACAAAATAGGTTTTCAGGCATTTCTGGCAAAAATTGAAAAAAAGCAGACATTTTCCACTGAACAGGTGCCTATTGAAAAGTTTCATTGACCAGTATTTTTGTGAAGTTAAAAATTAAGAATTTCTGAAATAACAACTGAGAGGCTGCTGTATATTTACTTTACTGTAGGTTTGGGGTTTTGTTATTGTTGTTAATGCCCTACCCTCTTTATTAAGTACTTCCATTTGGAAGTACTAAACTACAACACAGCATGGGCAGTTACTGCGCTGTGCGCAAAGCTCACAGATTCTTCCACTATGTCACCATAGCAGCGCTCTATACCATGGGAACATGACGCTACAGTGACATAGCTGCTGATCATGCGTAGACCCACATGATTGCTACATCACCAAAATGTCTCATTCACCAATGTAGTGCATTGCTACATCACTGTAGAGTGGCATGTCAATGCACCCATAATGTACACATCTGCCATAATGGAATGCTATTTGGCTGAAAATGGACATATACATTCTCAGCTTATTGTTCACTGTAACCCCCAGGGTTTTCTGCAGAACTGCTGCCTAGCAAGTCAGCCCCCATCCTGTACTGGTACATGGGATTGTTCTGTTCTTAGTGCAGGACTCTTCATTTGTCCTTGTTGAACCTCATGAGATTCCTTTTGACCCAATTCCCCAATTTGTCTAGGTCCCTTGGAATCCTAGCCCTACCCTCCAGCATATTTACTACTCCCTTCAGCTTGGTGTCATCGGCAAACTTGTTGTGGGTGCAATCTATGCCATCATCCATGTCATTGATGAAGTCCTTGAACAAAACCAGCCCCAGGACCAATCCCTGGGGCACTCCACTTGATAGCGCCTGCCAACTATGCATCAAGCCATTGCTTACTACTCTGAGCTTGATGCTCCAGGCCAGTTTCCTATCCACCTTACAGTCCATTCATCCAGCCTGTATTTCCTGAGCTTGCCTGTGAGAATGTTGTAGGAGACAGTATCAAAAGCTTTGCTAAAATCAAGGTACACCACATCCAGTGGTCTCCACACATCCACAGAGCCAGTCATCTCATCATAGAAGGCAATCAGGTTGGTCAGGCATGCCTTGCCCTTGGTGAATCCATGCTGACTGTTTCTAAGCAGCTTTTTCTCCTCCAAATGCTTAAAGTGGATTCTTTGAGCATGAATGCTGTGTGCCCCTGAAGGCTGGGGGAGCACAGCGACTGCCCACAGGTGACAACAGTGGTGTTGATGGCAGGGGTGTGGTGGTAGTGAGTGGGAAGCTCCCACAGGCAGCTGCATCAGTAGGCCAAGTGGGAGGTCACACAGTCAGCTACAGCGGTGTCGGTGGCAGGGGGTGGGGAAATGGCGAGCACCAGTGGGGGTGGCCAGTGGTGATTGGGGACTGCCCACAGATGCCACCAGAAGCATTGGCAGTGCTTTTCACAGGGTGTGCACCACCAATCTTAGGAGGTGCACATACACACCCCCTACGCATCACCAATGTCTTTGAGAATCTGCTTCATGGTTTTTCCAGGGACTGAGGTGAAAATGGTGAAGGGAAAACTGAAGTAACATTTGCTAATGGAAATAATCCATGTGATCCAAGGATCCAAGCATACATAGGAAGTTAAAAACACCATGGTTCAGTCTGAATAGCTTAATTTATGCTAATATGTGGTAGAAAAGCATAAAATAGCAAAACACTTGGACAGCCTAGTCAAACTAATTCATATATGTGACTAATGTAAAATCCTTATATCCATCCTCCCTTCCCCATGAACATCCACATGGATTGAATATTTCTTAATTAAAGACTGACTACATTACATGTCAGTGACATGTTACCAAAATTTTAATGTGCATTTTCTCTCAGGAATACTCTGCTTTAGTGGAGAAAGTACTCTTCCTTCCATGTCACCTGAAAATATTCACCAATTCCATATTCTTTTCCTCATGTATTGAGTCCATGTTTTTTTTCTACCCATTACGTCTTCTGTGAAGATGTAACAAGAAATTATGTTGGTAGGGGATATCACATATAGGAAACGGGGTTATAGAAGTCTAAAAGTATTCTATCAAGTAACAGTTATAATCCATGGAGATGAGAAACTATTTGACCCACCATTTTAGCTCCTCCTCCAAAATTTTCTTCAAAATTTTCCAAGATGGATGGAAGTTTCCCAATTGTTCTGAACTAGTGACATTTCCCCTAGTAACTACCTTTCTTTAAAAAACCGCAAAATGTACCATAAGAAGATTAATTAATTAATTAATTGTGAAGCTTTTACTGTATTATACAGGTATCAAACTGAAATGAGTAGTCCTTTGAATTCCAAAGAAACTACATGTTTTTACAAGGAATTCATTGTTTTAGCTTGCCAAGCGGAGTCTCTCTCAGCTTTTAAGAAACAACAGAACACAATGTAATTGTTGCCATGTGTTCATTGTTTCTAAACAAGATGTATGTGAACTTAAGTATTTCACATTAATATCTTAAACAGATCTTGTCATTTGATCAAATTTTAAGGTAGACAATTTGACAAAGCCAAATACTATAAATCAAGTAAATCTCACTTTGAGAATTTTGTTTTAAAAGTGCAATCTGAAAGCTAAATTCCCTATTACTTGTATTCCTCTAGTCTTTACCAGAGTATAAATGAGGAAATAGTGCCAAAGGCCTATTAGTAATAGTTATTTCCTAATTGCAGTGGGAAGCATCCTGCATGTTTAAATAAATATTGTTAACTGTGACCTCTTGGTTTCCCTGGACTGATAAGGCAATTGTTTGACCTATATGAAGCATATACAGTATACATGGACTGAGTGCAGCAGGAAAACAGGAAACAATAAATCAGAAATTAGAGCACTGATTGTTGTAGCTAATTACATCAGACTTCTGCTTAATTTCTCACTCTGTCATTCTAACTTGATTTTCTTGCCAACAGGCTTTGCAAATTGCTGGTGTCACGTACATACAGCAAATAATAATCTTTAGTTACTATGATTGACAAATGAATGAGAGGGAGAACATAGTTTATTATGGAAGAATGAACTGTGACACACACCAGATACCTGCTCAGATGCTTTTTTAATTCACTTACCTAGATATGCTGCATGATGCATTTCACTAGGAGCACAGGTTTTGGCATCATGACTACTTAATTGGATTTGTGGCTTGGTTTGATAATGCTGAACAAAGAGGAAAAAATGAGACTATAAAGGGAAAAATGGCAGAGACTGATTTGCCTGGCGAAAGAGATAAAATGGTAACTAAACCATTTAAGTCAAATCTGAAACTAATATGGTTAGAATTAGCTAGATTAATCGGTCCCTTGTTTAATCTTGACATTGTTGTCCTAATGCTGCACTTCAGACATCTTTTTGTCCTCATTGTTTGACTTCACTACTGTATCTTCATACTACACTGGGTTTCTTTGTTCAGTTCCATCTTCATCAGCTGGTGTAAATTAGCATACCCACCTTGAAGACAATGGATCTATGTTTCTCTTCTTACCCAAGATGAGGACCTTCCTAGAATGTCAGGTTGCATTCAAGCAATTACTTTTAATAGTCTGAATACTGCTTGCCAGCTTGAGGATCCAACCTTTTCTGTTCAAGTAAAACTCATCTGCTGGGTTGGCAAATGTATTGTCCTTCACTAAAGCCTGTCTTGCCCTTTAGGTTTCAGCATTTCTTACTTCCTTGGAGTCTCTGAACCATGCTGTAGCTCTTATGTGTGCTTTAAGGTATATGGACATGTCTTAACTTCCTATGATCATGTCTTTAGAATCCCATCAAAACTAATTTAAAGCAAGACAAGGAGAGCCAAACAGATGCAATGGAATACTACCAAAAGGATTAACATTTTATCATTGTTGCCTTTAACATTCTTCTTATATATATTATGATGAAACTGCCTGCATGATTTAGTAGAGCAACAGCTGGAAAAACAAACTCCAACCCTACATAACATTTTGTTCCTGTTTTTCCCCATATATTTCATGTTGTTAAAGTGAACTCACATTCAAAGAATTACATATTGTTCTCTCCATAACCATTGTCACATCACACAAATCCCTTTCTCTTTCCTGGCATGTTTTGTAAGTGTTAGATCTTAGAAACTGGCCAATAACCCACACAGCTGAATTTCTCAGTCTTAAGGCTGCGTTATTGCAGGTGACAGCAAGTTGTTGGGAGTAAAAGATATACTGGATGGTAGGATTAGGATTCGGAGACACCTAGACACATTGGACGACTGGACCAAAAGAAAACTCAGGTTCAATAAGGACAAGTGCAAAGTCTTGTACTTAGGACAGAACAAACTCATGCACTGGTACAGGCTGGGGATTGATTGGCTAAGCTGCAGCACTGCAGAAAAGTACTTGGGTGTTATAAATGGACAATAAACTGAATATAAGACAACAGTGTGCTCTTGTTGCCAAGAAGTCAAACAGCATACTGGGCTGCATTACTAGGAGTGCTTGCAGCACATAGAGACAAGTGATTATTCCCCTCTATTCAGCACTTGGTGAGGCCACATTTGGAGTACTGTGTTCAGTTTTGCACCCCCTGCCCCTCCCCACGCGGAAAGGATGTGGAAAATTGGAGAGTCCAGTGGAGGGCAACAAAAATGGTTGAGGGCTGGGGCACATGACTTAAGGGGTGAGGGTAAGGGAACTTGGCTTATTAGGTGCCTGTACATGGGGGTGGAGGCTGCTCCAACACTCTGTAATTGCAATGCAGACTCAATTAATTTTGTCTAATGATGTCTAATGGAGTATGGTAATAACTGCACTCCAGCAGCCTCCTGTGTCTTGTATATCAGCATCCCTGAGCTTCAAAATGGCAGCTGGTGTACTTGAACTAAAACTCATTGAACAACCTTCAGTTCAAGCACCCTCACCACCATTTTGAAGCATGGGGACACTGATTTATGAGACACTGAAGTGCTTTAATTAGAGTGGCTCTCAGAACTGCTCTAATTAAAACACCACACCTCCCCCCGCCCACCTCTAGAGCACATGTAAAAGTGCCCATTTAGTCTGGAGAAGAGAAGACTGAGAGGGGATTTAATAGCACCACCTGAAGGGCAGTTACAAAGAGGACAGAGCTAAACTGTTCTCAGTGATGGCAGATGACAGAAAAAGGAGCAATAGACTCAAGTTGCAGCAAGCTTGTCACAGGGAGGACAGTAAAACACTGGAACAGGATACCCAGAGAGGTTGTGGAATCTCCACCCTTTAAGGTTTTTAAGACCTGGCTACACAAAGCGTTGGCCAAAATGATTTAGCTGGGGATAGTCCTGCTTTGACCAGGAGGTTGGACTAGATGATCTCCTGAGGTCCTTTCCAACCTTAATATTCTATGATCCTATTTTCAAAGGCTCCTGCATTCTTACTCTGTAGGGGTCACTACCTCTATCCTTTACAACACTGCAAAAGGAGCCCATAACAGCTGGCATTACATATAGGGGCAAATCTTTAGTACACTTTTTCAGGTGTTCTCTACTTCCACTGAACAGAATCATAATGGTTCCGTTACCTCTAGAGACTGCCATATACTCACAGGAGGTGGAAGAATTTCTGATTGGTATGCTCGTTAGAATTCAAAATTGAAACAGAAATAATATTGTTAAATTTTGATTAAAAAATAACAGGGTTCAATCTCAGTACTACTCAAAATGCAAACATAAAATTAAATAATCATGTTTTTTCTTCATTACATCAAGTTCTATTATATATAAAGCTCCCCTCTAGATTTAATTGGAACTTTATACGAATAATTAATTTTATCGTAGTTGCTTCTTTACTTATTTCTATTTCTTAAATTGATACCTTGATTATCAGATAAATTAAATTCTGGAACAGAAATAAGACAAACATATTATATTCCAAAGGAGAGAAATCAATATATAGAGAGAATAGGTGCACACAGGAAGTGAACAGAACGTACAATAATTGTTTCAAGTCATACTATATCTTCAAGTCAAGATATATATAGTTATACACACACACACACACACACACATATATATATATATACACACACACATCATCTAGCATAAACTTTTCATCACACATCTTAAACCACATTAAGAAACTGCGCACCTGTTACAATAAATGTACCTCTTCCCCTGCACCTTTGTGCAACCTCCCCTTGCCCTTCCCTAACCCAATTGTAGTTCCTTATTCCAAGCTCCAATTTGGGGTTGACATTCTCAGTTCATTCACTGTCCTTGTTGCTGTTGGTGTTGCTGTCACTTCTACTGTTGCTGATCCTGTTGCTGTCTTCCTCGCTGTCTTCATATCCAGTTGCATCATTGTCCTCTTCATTCTCCTTGTTCACTTACCCTCCTGGGGGGTCTCTGAACAGTGCGTGCCAAGTGTCCCTTTCCCAGGTGGAATGGTCCAGTGTCCCTTTTCCACTTTGGCTGGTGCCTACACCCGCCATGGTCTCAGGTGACTTGCAAAATACTTGACAAGACAGGCTGTTTTGGTCACTAGCCCATTTGCCAGCTTGCAGATCTGGCTCGTGCTATGCCCACAGGAACAGGTGGATGTCTGGCATCCTCCTTATCAAGGCCTTATATACATATATATCACATGTATCAGCAAACCAGCAAAGGTCTGTTGACCAGGGAGGTAAGCACGTTTCAGAAAAGTGTGGGTAATTCAGAACATCAAAGTATACTATTACTTTGTATTAATGTAGGCACCAGGTCAGGGAGTTATACTAGTTTGATAGTCTATTATCCTGTCCCCTAGATATGCATGTAAGGAAATAAGAATATACCAAGTAGCATGTGAAAATAGTCAAGATAGTCACTTTCTGACTTCTTTAGTTTTATCTCTATGAATTCCTGGCTTCACAGTAAAAGCAGCCAGTTCATCCATCTCCACCTACCAGATAACTGCAATTACTTGTAGCACTGTAAGAAAGACTAATACATGGAAAAGAGTTAAAGATAATGCAATTATATTTTAAATGACAGTGTTCAAACTGTATAATTTGTCAATATTTTGACAACATACCCTTAAGCATTAGAATAATTACACTAAAGTTCATAGTTGTGCTTTAAGTCATGCTTAAAGTTCATGCTTTGTGCATTAGATCCAAGCTTCATTTTTTTCTAAATAAGCAAATTCATGTTTCCTCTTGATTTGATGATACTATTATACCTCCTGATGGAAGAAGCCTCCCTGCTGATGAACTGCAGACTATTTTAATATCTCCCTGTTGTGGCAAGGTGTACAAGGATCAAACACTGGGCAAAGGAAGAGTTTTCTGATAAAACAACCTGGTAGTGAAGGATCCTACAGCTACATAGGGAAAAAAAATTATATACAAATTAACTTGTATGGTACAATTCCCTTTTCTAGAACAAATCGATTCCTCAGAAAGTAACCAGGAAATCATACTGCTATAACTCTTTCTTATTTATATGATATATGTATATGCTTATCTTGAGCCTTTAAGTCGGACTCTTTTCCCTTCTCAACACAGTAAATGCAGAAGAATTCACACCATTGCTGTATTTTTCTACTTCCTCTGCATTTCAGCTCTCTTATTTTCTGTTTATTATTGATTTAGACCTTGAAAATTAAGACACTACAGTTTGAAATCTGTGCCCCTATGTGCATTGTGTTGCAGCTCTCCAGCTAGACCACCCTTCACAGATAAGAAAAGTCATTAAACTTTGTGAATTTTCACAGTGGATATAAGCCTAGATTAATTTGGTACAGGTGTTTCTGTACTACTCTGCATGGGAACATTCACAATGTCCCATAGTCCTTTCTTTGGTGGTGGTCTAAGTCTGAGGACACTCTGGGCTCTAATCTAAAACATGTAAAAATACCTGGACTCTTCAAACTTTGAGGAGGGGATTGTCATGGTGTTTGTGCTACTTTTATGTATTCCTTTGTTTCACATATGAATAAATGTAGATTTAGAAAGAAAACCTGAAGATTCCATAGAAAGGAACAAAGACAAAGAACAAATTATGCAACTGTTAATTTCTCACTTCACATGCTACAAAAACATGCTGTACAATTTGCTCTCATTGTAGTCATTGAGCAGTACAATTTGCATCATTGAGCAGTACAACAATTTAAAGGCAAATCTACCCTAATTTACACCTAGACAACACCCACTGAAGTCAGTGGGGTGACACAGTTGCAACTGAGTCAGAATTTGGCCCATAATGTTCTTATGTATCCATCTGTTACCCATTTAAGGTTGTTTATAGTTGATTTTAAGGACATGGAAGGAGGTGAGCATCAACACCTAAATAATTAGCATTAAGCTATTAGGGGTAGTATTCAAAATTGCATTTTGAATATGGAGAAATATTTAATGAAGAAACTGAATTTCTTTGTCTAATACTGTACTAGACTACTGAACAGGACAGATAGGGTCACTAATGCTATCCAAAAATGTAAACATTTCTGGCATCTACTACTCACTTAAAATAGTAAAGAGAAATGTTTGATTGAAGAACTGTTTAAAATTGATTTTGCCTGGACTATAGTACATAAATGGAAAGCGTGCTAAAATAAAAACCCACTGAAGCCAAACTATAATAATGGCAGGATCAAATAATACAGGAGTATTGGTATGGTACTAAAGCAGAGAGATCAAAAGCTTGACAAGGAGGGGAGATTAATAATATGTAGGGTCTGATTATCCTCTTCCAGTGCAAATTGGTAGTAGTTCTATTAAATCAAAAGAATGCGTATCTGAAACTGGTGCAACTGAACCAGGCTCTGGATGTAACTAGTTAGTCACAATGTCTTAGATCATAAATTATGATCTTATGCACTCCAGTGACAACCCAAATGAAATCTGTACTTTTATAATTGTAATAATATTTTATAATCAAAATCAGACCTAATCTGAATGAATGTTTAAAAAAATCCCAGGAAACTTTTAAATGTATACATATAACTCAGATGAAGGTAACACATTAATGTGATCTTATAAGACCACTTACTGAACTATGAATTATATAAATTAAAGTAACTGAATTCAGAAGAAGTAAAAAGCCTATCACTCATTTGCACCAAACTCTCCTGCATAGGATGGCCACAATCAATCAAATGACCAGCATGCTAAAATGTACTACTTATGCTCACTTTAAACACAAAGGTAATAATTAAGCACTGGGTGACATTTCACCAGCATCATTTAATGGTTATAAGTCTCATTTGCCTTTAATTGGTTATATACATTTCCTTTTTATTTGTCAGTTTCAGAAGTATAACACTATACCTAAAAATAAATGTTGTCTGATCTAACCAAAATGTTTCAGGTACTTTATGTATCATTGCATGACTCAGTGGATTTGCTTAGTCCAACTTTGATGAGGAGAGAAACCCCTTTTTCAGTCACTGTTGTATTAATTATTGATCAGCCAATGAACTGCTGTAATTCTTTTCAGTTTCTGATACTGTAGCATTCTCGGGGGGAGGAGAACAAAACAAAAACTCTTGTAGTCTAGAAAGAAAAAAGTAAAAAGAAATGTACCTGTTCTGAAGTGTTTACTCCAGGAGAGAGTTGCATTCAAAATTCATATTATCCCTTAAGCAAGAAAACCTCTGAGTTTGCCCTATCCTGTCTTTGAGATAAGATTCCAAGCATTTCTCAGATAGTTGGAGATAATTTATTGTTACCACACAAAAGTCAGATCTAAATCCTTTTGGACCCTGATGCCACAAAGCAGCAGTTCAGAGTTCAAAGGGGGATTTCTACACATGTGATTAAGTTATCACTATCGGGGTAACTGTAAACCCTTGCTTTGCTATTTAGGCTTGTAATCCTAAAGACTGTAAGATATTAAAAAAAAAACCCTAATAGTCATTACACATATTTTTATTGCATAAATCACAGAAGTCAAAGTAAAACACATTCAGTGAATTATTTCCTGCCACTAGGAAAAAATCCCAAATCTTGTTTCCTGATGACTACGAACTTTTCTTGACAAACCTCCAGTGCCAAATGTGGTTTCCATTTGCTGTTTTGGGATTTATTTGTCTATGCCAAAGTTCAGGTGTGCCAGCTCTTTGTAATAAGCCATTTGGATGAAAGCTTGGCTAGCTCAAAGGATTCTGATGTATTTTATTGCTGCCTTTTAAGATTATTGTTCAGAAATACCAACTCTAATTTTGAAATCAATTAGCCATGCAGTCTGATGAGGTGTTGGCCCAACTCAGGTTCACACCCGCTGTCCACAGATTATTGTTAAATTGAGTCAGGTCCTTAGTACTGGTCTGTGTGCAGGCATCTGGTGTACACATGTTTGATGTCCTCACAAAATGCCACTGATGTTTTAAATAGCAAGGCTCTAATGAAGAAAGCCTAGCAAGTTTGCTGCTGTTTGCCAGCAAAACATGGCTTTTACAGGATTGTGTAAAACCTTTTTTCCCTCTTTTAACTCTTCCATGTCAAGAGAATATAAATCTTCCACAGAAGTCAGAGATTAAACAGATGTGATGAGAGTGGAATCTAATTGCCTCCTATCAATGAATAAGAGAAAAATAGTCCTCTATTCCTGCATCTTCCCAATAATCACGAGTAAGAATGATATCATTCCCAGAAGTGCTGCCTCCAGAAGGAATGACATCTGCCAGCATCAGCCAATCAGAACTCCATGCCATGAAAATGTTACTTCCCTGGGGCAATACTTCTGGGAATATTGCCAAAACCACGAAAGCACCCATGCTGTTCAAAAGAGGTGCAGGTAGTAAAACTATCCACCCTGCTCACCAGCCTTCACAGGATCTGATATGTGTGTATATGCTGAGTTTTCCTCTTCCTTAGCATGACTGAAAATTTGAAAAGGTTCCACAACAAAATGTCTTATGTTAAGCCAAACAATGGATGGATATTTTCCATTACTAC
The DNA here is from genome assembly GCA_030014935.1 of Caiman crocodilus. NCBI lineage: Eukaryota > Metazoa > Chordata > Crocodylia > Alligatoridae > Caiman > Caiman crocodilus. Next base: position 10,205,462 of record JAGPOW010000290.1, read on the forward strand.
TTCATAGACTAGGAAGTTAAGAAGCTTTCCTAAAGTTTTTCCAGGTGTATGAGTAAGATCTAAGAATATATTATCTGAGACACCTATAAACATGAATAAAAAATAAAAATTTGGAAGGGGCTTTTCAGATGGAGTTAAGGGAATTAGGTGCCCCACTCTTTTGAAATAAAACTCTTAGATTCTTTTTGTGGAAAAATACACCAGAATTGGTAGCTCAAATTGTAAGAGCAAGAGAAAGGTTGATTCTTTGCTTACTGCTAGAGCATGTAGGCACTTACAGCTAGCCAACAGAGAAAACTAGGCATAGGTGGACCCCTGGCCATCTCCAGAGCTTAGGCATCTGAATCAGGAATGAGATGGTGACACTACTTGACCTCTAGTGGGTTCCCACATTCTACTTATTAATTTAGTGGTTAGAGCACTTGCCCAGGCCATAGAAGAGTAGAGTCTTTGCTGGCCTCAGCTCTGGGAATTAAAAGCTACATCTCCTGCTTCCCTTGAAAGTACCTTAATTATCATCTACAGGCTACACTGAGTAAAGCCCTTTCCACTCCTCTTATTGAAAATTGCTCACTAGGCAAACAAGGGTGCAAGATTCATGAGGCCAAAAAGATAGCAAGTAAGAGGGAACCTGAGTCTGTAGCTCAGTGATGAAGACAGTCCCCTGGGAGAGGAAGCTTGGGTTACAGTCTCTGTTCCCAGAATTATTTTTTAATTTTATCTAATAAGTCTTTAATATACAATGCACAAAGTGTTCTTGTAACAGGGACCAAACCCACTTCCTAGACAAGGTCTCCATCCCCTAGATTAATATACAAAAAATGGATGGCATCGCCATTGTATTTACATCTGAAAATGTTTTTCTTTGAGTCATGTGTAGCCTTTTGATGCCACCCCACCTTATTTAGCACTCACCTATGGACTAGGATATGAGTGAAAGCCTGAAAAAAAGCCTCAGGTCCTCATTGACAAAATAAGTATAGTAGTGTTCCCCTATGTCAAAGGAATATTTTGAAGAGAAATATGTTGAAGATTGCAAGGTACTCAAATATTGTAGAAAGGGGGGGTCATGTTAGACAAATAATTGCTAGTTAATATTCAGTAAGAGTCTACATAAAGTACAGAAGTTCACCTATTCAGAACAGTGAAAGCAAAGGACAGCCTCAACAGCCCAGTGATTGCAGATACAATAAATAAAGACTTGCTCCTACTCCAAATGTCTTTTGATAGACAGGATTAAACCTTACATTTGGGTTATAAAGAGATGTTTCCTTTCAGTTTTACAGATATTAAATAGATGAGGGCTGAGTACTTTAGGTTCACAACAGAAGTACAAAATACTTTGAACTATAAAAAAACAATTAAGAGGAAGGAAATTTGAGGTTTATTATTTGTGCTCACTATGGATATCAAGCCAATCTCAAATCAATTGGCTGGCATTGCACAGCAAATCATGGTAGTTCATCTGCTTTTAAACATATTAAGAATGTAAGGAAAATCATTTGATCTTTTGGGTTTTTTGTCATGATGCAGCCACTTCAATATGTAGCAGCAGGCTGATGCAGTCACTTCAATATATATTACCCTCCAGAAAAAAATGATGCCAAATCACATTAAAAGATGTGTTTTCTGATACAGATACTTGAAAACTAGTATTGTTCATCTGAAATACTTTTCCATTTATCTCTCCTCCTGAAATTGTGGCTGGCATAGAGCCCACTGAAACCTGATATCACATATCTTATTTTCTCAGCCAAAATGATCTTGGTTTTTTCCCCTCTAAGTATAACAAGACTACTAGAGAGAGAGAGGTAGTTAGCTGTGTTAGTCTGAAGTCAGGCAGGATGTGGGGCAGTGTGGTATCTTATAGATCAATATACTTAGCAATGCATAAGTTTTCATAGACAAAAGCCTACTATATCAGATGATATGAATGGATTTTCAAAATGCGGGGCTACTAAACAGAGAGGAATATAGTAAATTAAATACAAAGGATAGGAAAACTGGGAAGAAGGGATAGGGGATCTGAACACACTTAAGAGGGGAAAGATCAAATATCATCAAGTTAACCAACTGTGGGACATCACAGTTATAATATCTAGTGCAGTTAATGGAATAAGAGTTCAGAATCTTTGCTGAAACCTTACATAACACAGTCATGTTTATGGATGATGTCTTGTTCTGCAGTTTCATGTTCAGGTTGGTTTCTAAAGTTTTGCTGTTTAAGAACAGCTACTCTGTGGACAGTAATGGTGTTTAAAGTGTTCTGTCAAAAGGCTTTTGTGTCTTTCTGGACTTGATGTTAAATTTAAAGTCAGACTATTATAGGTCACCATGATATCTAACAATCAGTCAGATGTAGACTACGTCTGTATTAATTTTCTCCAGTCTTGATTATTCCTTAAGCAAAGTAGTGTCATCTGAACAAAAGGTAAAATCAGTTTTTCCAATTATTTCCCAATATGTTTGGAGTATGAAAACTCAATTTGTATTTAAATTAGAAAATGAATACAGAAGCTGAATTTTACCTACCCCCAAAAACCTACATGAAATCTGAACCTGGTGAGTGTTGATACCTTGGAGACCCATATCTTGGTGATTCAGTGTCCACTTCACTTAAAGAATAAAAACAACCCTCTTGTTTTCTCCATCTATGTACTTATTCAAACTAACAAAGTATAATACAGTTTTGTCTTTGGTGACCTTTGGTGACCTAATCTTTGTTTTAGAAACTTTCAGCAGACTGGTATGCTAATAGTTTTCCAGGCAAAACAGCCAGAGTAGGCCAGTCAAAGCAAAAGTTAGCAACAAATTTTATTTTGATTTTCCAGAGAGACCTAACAAGATAGTTGTGGTCTGTGGCAGGGCACTGTTGGTGCCCACCACTTTAAGGGCTCAGCCAAGTAGCCAACAGGTGCTTGATTGTGGTGGCCATTTTAGATCTCTGACTGCCTATATAAACAGCAGTTTGCTGCTGGCAGGGCAGGCAATAACACTGCCTGGCTGCAAAGCTGCATGCAACATCCCTGGAAGTAAGGGCAGGCGCTGTAGGGAATGGTTTGGAGGCTCCTAGTCCTGAGCATGACTTAAAACTGTACCTGCCAGGAATGGGTGCCCTGGTGGGGCTCTTAGTGGCACAGGAGCCCCCAGGAAATGCCAAGCCAGTTACCACCCTGGTGAAAGGCAGGTTGGGGCACCTTAATAACCCCAATTTTCACAACTGGGTTGGTTACCCCCTTGTAGGGTTCAGAAGGTGGGCCCAGGAGAAAGAGTGGAGCTATAGACTCAGAAGCCTGAGTTGAAATCCCCTAACTGGTCAATGATGGGACTAGGACCAGGAGGATCAAAAGGGCCAGGGGCCAACCATGAGGACCACCCAGATCTGAGGGTCTGGGGTTCTGACTGGCCAGGAGGTGAGGTCAGGGCCTGTGTAGCCAAAGGTCCTGGGGGTACTACACCTGTAGGGGAAGCTCAGGAAGCTAACCAGCCTAGAATGAAGGTGGAGTAGGCTACCTGAGTGGAGGGATCCAGTTTGGGTCTGGATTGGAGGATTCTGGGGCCTGGTGTGGGACTGGTGAAGTTAAGATCTATGGATATCCTCTGTGAGGCTTGAGCTGCAGTGTAGGGGAGAAATGGAGTCACAGATAGTGCCCCCTGGCATTGGGGCAAGAAATAGGCAGCCTTCCAACTAATTAACATCCTAATTAAATATCATCAAGCCATGGCAGGTAGGAAGGTGGGCGGTTAGCCTTCAACAGGGGGGTGGGGCATTGGTAGATCAGCCTTGAGAAGGCCCCCCTGTTACATGGCCCTATAATGCTTAAGGTGGATTTGTACAGCTATTTAGCTACTAAGAATGCCAATAAGTAACACACCAGGCTTCCCTCCTCCTTTCTTAAAAAGAAAAAAAGGAATCATGACCCTGTATACGAATATTAAATTGAAAAATTCCTAAATTCTAGAAGACAAAGCTTTCTTTATTTCAATGTCCAATATTAGAATTCTTGAAAAAATCCTCACTCCAGATTCCCATCATTATATAATGTTGTGAACAAATAACTCTACATTAGCAACCTGGGAGATGTATTAAGAGATGTGGTAGTATCTGGAATCCTGTAAAATTGGAAAAGACTTGAAAATATAAAGGTCTGCCAAGTTTTTATTTAATTTAATCATTAATACATTTATTTTCAGATTTGGGGCCAAAATAAATGTATGCAAAAGGTAGTGGTTTGGCTTGCTGTAATACTGGAACAGTTTAGCTAATTTTCCTATTTCTTGTGTATTTCATTAAACATTGGTAGATTTTTTTATTGGTTTTATTGAGAGGCTTTTATGTTTTACTAGGTTTTTATCCTATTTTACAGTTTTGGATTAGCTTGTGTTTCACTTAAATCTAGTTATCTTATTCATAAGCAAAACTGAAGTGCATATAGTGTGTTTAACTAACATATGCAGACACACTCACTGATTGTCTTCTGATGATCTTTGATGTTATCACAAACATATTAGCAGTAGCATAGCCAGATTATGAAGCTTAAGGCTATTTGCCATGGCAAATTTAATAAAAGTAGATTGAGCAGGCCACTGATGGCCTGACAATAAACTCTGGTTTACTTAATTATGTGGGTAATAGGGATATTATAAAAGCATGATCCAAAGCCCAGCCATAAATAATGCTACGTTTTGCTCAGAATTATTTTTGTACAGTGTGAGTGCATCTACACATGTGCTTTACTGTTGTTGACTGCAGTAGCTCTGCAGTAATGCATCATAGTCTACATGTGGGCCAGTATCAGGGTTCAGTAAAATTAATTAACTCTGCCAAAGCATAGTACTGTTGGGAACAGTATTATCCTATGGCAGAGTAATTATATGTGCTGAAATACACATGTAGACAGTGACAGGTTCTGGCTGGGGTACCAGGGTGCTAAAGTATTTGGGGTTGCTTGCCACCTAGCCCTGTACTTTAGCATCCTTGTGTCCCAGCAAGCCCCACTGCCACCCATATGGAGCCTGGGGCTGACACCCTGGACACTCTGCTAGCCTGGGGCTGCTCTGCCCTGGCTCAAACTCCTGTGGTACCAGGCACACATGTAGATGCTGCACATGGGACCAGCTGCAAACTGTGCCAGTTTATCATGTTGCCTTAATGACAAGTGTAGATGCACCCTGTGACTGATAAAAGCTACTTAATAGTGATCAACACATGATAGGCATTATTGAAAACTTCGGTCATGTTCATTAATATTTGTATATGAAGTTTCAAAAAAATGATATGCTGTATGCATCCCATATGAATGACAAGAAAGAATGAAAATCCCAAAGCTCTTCAATGCATTTCAACTGGAAAACACCAATTCCAGTTTTAGTGGCCCTTCATTTAGAGTAAATTTGTTTTTTGAAAAGAATCCCTTACCAGCTTCACATTTATGTGACTCTCTTATTTTAGATTAGTTATCCAATCCTATAAGTGTAAAAGTCAGGTGCAAGGAAGTTTGCATATCTACTAGCTATTTATATTTTGATGGGAGAAATAATTTTGAGGAAGGAGATAGAATCAATTTATTAAATGCTCTGCACTTTACCCCATCCTTCAGTGTCCTTGTGCTGAAAAATGGCATTCAGAAAGCTTTAGTTGAAGCACCCGCACCACCATTTTTCAGTGCAAAGACGCTGATGCATGTGACACTCTGGGCACTTTAATTAGAGCAGCTTTAGGAGTGGCTCTAATTAAAGTGCCCCCTCACTCCCCAACACTTCCTAAAGCATGTCTATAAATGTCCTTTCCTACATTTTTTCTTGAGAATTTTCCAGACTTTCTTGAACTCAACTTTTACTCCAGGCTGATTAACTCTTTTCTCTGTCTTTTAATATATTTATTTGGCGTGTTTTGTACAGCATGAGAGATTACTTGGACAAGCTGTATGATTTTAATTCCACAGAGAGAGATGAAAGTCATCCTATAGTACTCAAGGAATTGACTGAGGTAATTTCAGGGAATTTGAGAATTCATAAAGACCAAGTGAGGTCCCAGACAACTGACAAAGGGTAAATATAATGCTTATCTTTAGAAAAGGGAACAAGAAGGATCCAGAAAATTATATATCATTACTCTAATTTTGATACCTGGAAAGACTGTGGAGTATATCTTCAAGAAATCATTTCTAAATATGTATAAAACCATTTCTTAGTACCTATAAAATGAGGTGATCAAGAACAGTCAGCACCAAGTTATCAAGAGCATACTTGGCCAATTTGATTTCTTTCTGTGACCAAGGATACTGGCAGACGTACAACTGGAGTCTGAGGAATTTTATGCCTCATATCTCAAATTGCATGACCTGCCAGGAAAGATTGTGCAATCCTGGAATGGGACACAAAATTCCTCAAACCTGCATCTCATGACTGCCAGTGTGAGGAAGACAGCACCTTGAACTGGGGAATGGGAAGTTCCCTGTTCCCTAGCATCATCCCTCTAAGAACTTGAAACCAGTGCATCTGGGAATCCAGGAGCTCCCTGCTGCCCAAGTTCCATTTCCATGGGCACCTGGAAATGGAAAAAAAGACCAGCATGGAGCTGGGGCTCCCAACTGCGTGCCCACTTTTTAAAGGTCTGGGGCACAGTGAGTCTAACATCAGGAGGCCTTTCCCAGACCTTTAAAAAGGGGGCTTGCATCTATAAAGTGGGAGCCTTAGTTGAATGCCCACTTGCTCAAATTCTTTGGGTACTGTAAGCCTAACATCAGGGAGACACTTCCTCATGTCAGATTTCATGGTGCCCCACAAGGTGCAGCTGGGGATGGGAGAGCTCCCAAATTCCCCACTAAAAATGCTGGTTCAAAGAGGTATGAACTGCAGAGGATGAACAGCCCCTGCCCACCCCCCGAACACCTCCTGAAGCATGTCTATAACTGTTCTTTCTTACATTTTTCCTTGAACTTTCCAGACTTTCTTGAACTCAGCCTCTACTCCAGGCTGCATGCAGCAGAGGATGCAAGAAGTTACCCAATTGCAAGCTGCAGCTTTATTTTTAAAGAGGCACCCACATCCTTCAGACATAGGGGGGCAGGTGAGTTCAGGATCTGGAGCTGCTTTCAGTCTGGTCCCACCAAATAGGCAGGGTGTGTCTTTGTCCTGAGACTCACTGGGACCCAGCACCTTCAAAAGCCTTAAAGGGCAGGGGCCACAGGCCAAGGATCCTTAAGGTGCCCAGTCCTGGGAGATCCACATATCAATGCTAACAATTGGCATTTTTCAGAATCCAAAGCAGGGCAAACCCCAGTCAGGTTCCAGACCTGGCAATATTTGAGGAGTATCTTTGTGGCTGGTTTGTCATTTTATTGCACCATAAATTGGATGAATGTGTGCCATGTTTCTGTTTTTGGTGGGATTAGCATGTTAATCATGCCAGGAATCCAGTGTGTGCCAGAAGCCCAAGTGGCAAGCTTTGTGGATGGGAAGACAGCAGTAGATGGCATATACATTGACTTTAGCAAAGAGCTTTATACTGTCTCCTATGACAATTTCATTAGTAAACTAAGGAAATACAGCATCAGTGAAACTACTGTAAAATCGGTGCATAATTGGTTGGAACATCATATTCAAAAGAGTAATTATTAATGGTTCTGTGTCAGCAGTATTCAGTGGAGCTCCCCAGATCCAAGGGGGCCCTAAATATGTTATTTAATATCTTTGTTAATGATATGGAGAATGTAATTGTGTATACACTTAGTAGATTTGCAGATGGTAGGGTAGCAGACATATTGAAGAATAGCATAAGGGTTCACAATTACTTTGATTATTTAAAGAAATGGTCTGAAATTAATTTGAGAGAATTAAATAAGAACAAATGCAGAGTACTGCACTGAGGATGGAATGTTTGAATTCACAGGCATAAAGTGAATAAAGGCTGGCTAAATTGTAGCATTGCAGAAAAGAACCTAGGGATTATAGGCATTCATGAGCTGAATACTAGTCAACTGTGTGCTATTGTTACGAAGAAACTGTCCATTTTGGGGAATGAACTTCAAGACAATGTGGATAAATTGGAATAAGTCCAGCAGAGAACAGCAAAATCTTTTGGAGGTCTAGGAAACATGATTTACAAAGAAAGGTTGGAAGAACCAGAATTATTTAGTCTAAAGAAAAGAAGATTAAGGAGGGATTTGATAAGAATTTTTATAAAGAAGGTGGTGATGGCTTATTCTCTTGGTCTGTGGGAGACAAGTCAGGAAGTAATCACCTTAAACTGCAAAGAAAAGAGAAATTTAGGTTGAAAGTTAGGAATCAAAGTGGATAAGCCTGACCAAACTACCTAGAGAGGTTGTAGTAGCTCCATCACATACGATTTTAAAAGTAGTTTAAGGGCTGTGGTGATTTAGACCAGGATGATCCCATCTTGCACACAAAGGTGCACTAGATCAGTGGTTTTTAACTTTTTTTTTGTACCAGGACCCAGTTGTAAACATTGATGGCCAGTCCCAACCCAGTGCCCCTCACTCCTAACCCACTGTTCCCTGTCACCAGCCTGCAAGGGAAAAGACATGGTTTCCTACATTTTTGTCCTTTAAAGGAGAGTCCATTTTTTTTTTTAAGTTTATTCACAACACTTTCATCCATATGTGCTGCAGAGTATACAGAGCTTTTGCCATAGCCAAGGTGCATTACCACACTTTCAGTTAATAGTAAATTCTAATAATTAGAAATAAGTAAAATACTACTAATAATACTGTTTTCATATCCCTCTTATAGAACTCCATTAAGGTCACTATAGTGGCTTCCACCAAAACATACAGGTTCAAAATTGCTCTGTAAATTAGGGCTGTAGCATATGTGTGTAGGAGGGGTGGGTATATTTTTGTATTTCACCATTGATCTGGTGGGTGTGCCCTGCCACCTGGGCTGTGCTGCACCTGAGCCTGCACACCTGCCACAAGTTAGTTTTCACAGTACCTCTGGAGGTGATGCTTAGTGGTTCCCTTATGGACTCAAGAATGCCTCCCTTGGCACATCTTCTGTGGGGCTCCTCCTGCCCTGCACCTCACCCCTTTCCACTCAGATGTTATAGTGGATCCAGGCAGCACCCTGATATAGCTGTAAGTTTTGTCATCTATGTGGCAGTTTGAGAAGGGCAAGAGCTGCAGTGGTCTCGCCACAGGTCTCTTGCAATTTTCTGAGAGCAACACAAAAATAACTTAACTTTAAAGAACTTCGTCTGAGTGGCAGGCAGGACAATATTGCCCCCAGCCGAGCAGCTCAATTCTGAACACAGGAGATTGATGGCCTGATGTACCTTTTGTTCCCCTTTGGTGCTCAATTCCCTCTCTGTGCCAGCTCAGGCTCAGCTGGCCAGCCCCTTGATATGCGCCCTTCCTATCCACCCACTGGGCCAGATATGCCATGGCCTCAGAGTGCTCCATGCCATGCTTGTTTAGCATCTAGCCCCCATCTGTCCCACATTGGCATGCTCTGGGATTGCAACCACACTGCCAGGGCACACAGGGTCTATGGGCCGTCCCTCCAGGGTTCACCCTTGCCTGGTGCCCACAGGGCCCACTGGGTAGCATTTTCCCATCCCCTTACCTGATCTGTGGATTCCTGTGTGGTCCTTTATCCATGGCAGTGGGCAAGCTTACAGGTGTGCTGAGTCCTCCATCAGTGGGATTGAACAGTTTGGCATTGCCTGAAGCCTTTGATGCTCTGCAAGCTGATGGACCGTCCTGGCTTCACCTGGACCATTCAGCCCCAGGACATGTAGCTGGCTCCCAGCCAGCCATGGGAAGTGCACCCATGTTTTCCCCAGTCACCTCCTTGGTAAGGTATATGCACTCTGCTCCCCTGGGCCTGCCGGCCGTCAGGGGAAGTGCAGGTCCTTTTCCAGGGGCGGGGAATGCATCTGGCTCCATTTCCAACATCTGGATGCATCCTGCCCTCACCTTGGCCTCTGTGCCTACTTTAAACGTGTGGCATCCAGGCCTCATGGCAATTGGGAGTGGACTCTCTGGCCACATAATGTCAGCTGCTTCACCTGTGGCCCAGCTAGGTGGAGTCCTGTAACAACATCACGTTTCAATGAGGTGCTACTATTTTTTCATATAGTCACTGGATACAAGGTGTCAACAGCATTATAAACCATGTTTAGAGCCCAGGGCTCCTTCTCTTTCATGACAGTGCCCGTCTTACTGGCTGCAGGATCAAACTCCATCTACTTACTCTCTTCTTTTCTGCCAAGTGGCCCAGCTTCAGCAAGAGACCTCTAGCCATTCCAAGTTCATAGCCTAGAGAACCTGGGATATGGCAGGTGTTTCAAATCCCCAGGCTAGGTACAGATATTCAAAAAGCCCAAGGTGGAATCTATCTACATTGCGCAGTTTTCTGTAAGCAGCACAGTTTAGTTAGGTAGCAAATAAAACATACATTTGTCCTTTGTGGGAATACAGGGGAAGAACAGATGGATGATAAATCTTAGACTGGGTTCTGCCATTTTTTAAGCCAGTCTGTGTGCTGAACTTCTGTTCTATTGTTGAGTATAGACCAGTTTTGTGTACCAAACTTCAGTTCTGTTTTGCGTATAGACCAGTCTCCAATCACTTACTCAAATAAAAGTGTGATGTCTGTACCTGGCTCCACACTGGGGCCTTCATCCAGGACTCCCCACTTGTGGAACAAATGCTCTAACTATCAGGATATTTGGCAAAATGTAGGTTGCTATGCCACTGCTGAGTGATCTCAGCAGGAAACTATAGCTCTATTTTTCTTTCCTCCATGTAAGTGGATGGAATCAGATCACAACAGCTTGAGTGGAGGTCATCATCTAGGTGGCTGTTCTCGACTGCTTCTGAACATGCACAGTAATCAAAGTCTAGCTGTCCAGGCCAGAATAGAAATTCATAAGAAGTCTCAGTGTCTAAATGTATTAGTGGAAGCTGGTCAGAGTGGAATAGGATTGTATCTAATGACTTATATACCTAGAAGTTATGTAATGTCACTTAGGTATCTTAAAGGGAAAATAGGGTCTTCCCCTCAGCTATTTTTGATGTAAAAGCAGTTCATGCAAAATGTATAATCTTCTTCACTACATAACCACACAAGTCAGGGACCTGTCATACAATTTAATTTCAGGTGGCCATAGAGTACAGAAAGCTTTATTTATAAGAAAATCAATGCAAAGCTTTTATATTAAAAAGCCCTTGTTTGCTTGGCTTCCAAACTTACATTTCAAACCCATCTGCTAAATTTATTGTTTGCTTTTACTTCAGTAGCCTTACTGCCTATGGTGATTTCCAAAAGTCTGAAGGCAGGATAAATGCTTGCTTCTGCAAAAGATTATGCCATTATGGAGGTGAAAATGAATGAATGATGTGGTTAGCTATGCATTCAATATATTCCTGGAGAAGGGGGTTATATAGAAACATGGCCTTTCTGTCAAATAGAATGAAAGAAACATATAATTTGTTTTGTTAAATTATATAATTTTGGTTTTGGTTTAAAAAATGAGAATTGTGACAATCTGTCTTAATAAGGACATGCTAGCATGATCTTCCAACTAGAAAGTAGTGGTTTAAAAAATCATATATGATCTCATTACTAAATCCTACATTTAAGGTATCAATTTATAAATCAGTAAGTTAAATTAGTCAGTTTTATGCTGATAAATGAGAGTTAATAAAGCAATTACTTCTTTCTGAACCGTAAGGCTCTGGTTTCCAAATCAATTGTATGAGTTATAGTTTACTGACATAATTTACAAGTTTTCATTTACATGAATTATATCCTGGATGCTTTAGGGATTAGTCTATATTTCATTAAACGCACACCAGCACAGGTTTAAGTAACTTTAATGTTGTAGCAAACTGTGTCATAATCACAGTAAATAATAATATATACTTCTGCTGCTGTTATTTAAAGGTAGAAAGATATAAGAGCAGAACTAAGCCTTATTATTGAAAGGTATGACTTTCAATATGCATGTCATAACCCCTGTCCTGTACCTATAGATTTCTCCCTTTTTTAAAAGCAATTATGGATTTAGATTAGTCACTTGTAATAAGAGATGTGGGAATGGTTTTTACAAAAATTTCATGATATTCTTTGTGCTTGGCAGATTCTTTTTTTATTCTTAAAGATGAGTAAATATCACAGCATCTGAAACCTGTCTGTATATTGTTACATAAAGTTGTAAGATCACTGTTTCTTATGAAGCCTCCATCTGAACTGATAAACACCAATAATGTTTGGCAACAGATTACAATGGAAGCAAGGCCAGTTCTTTATAAATTAATATTTGTTTAAACCATTTTCACATTTTTCTACTCTTATTGTTCTACCCAGCAAAAACAGACACAGCTTCTTAGGTTGTACAAGTCTTGAAGATCTTTGAGGTCCCTTCTACCCCTAACATTTATGAAAGAATCCAACAGAATTTATTGGGAACCTCGAATAATTATTTATAAAAGTGTTTGAAATTTGGGGATAAAGAGCTTTCAATCTCTGTGATTTTCTAGGAGATCTGGAGTTGTGGGGGAGGGAACGTGGCTTATACAGATAATGAACAAATATTCAAGTCCCCAGCTTTAAAAAGTACATTCATCATTTAGAGTGTGTTGCTCTCTGCTGCTATGCAGTGCTAAAAACTATAACATGTGGTTGAGTTCATCATCTAAGATACAACTTTATTCTTTCTTTTTCACTCTCTCCCTGCTTTATATAGTATCTCTCTTTTTCAGACATGTGGTACACACTCATTTCCTTTAACGTATGCTGTGCATCCATGTGTTTTGAATGGAAAAAATACATGTATTATTGAAACCAGAAAGCCATTAAAGATACAACTTCAATTTAAAGTGGTTGTTTTAACATACTATTTCTTATAAAAAGAATTTGGCAAAAATACACTTCTCAAAAGAGTTTCTGCAATACAGAATATGAACATTCTGTGAAATGGAGAGTGCAGGTTTGGAGAAGGGAAGATTTTATGTTGACACTGGTATGTTAATGAGAAAGTAGTGATGATTCACCATCAAAATGTTGGTATTTATGATACACATGCAAAGATTTGACTGTTTCTTTGAAAATAATCCAAAGTACTTTGATATAGAAGTCTCATGAAAATACCATGATTATTCCTACTAAAAACACAGGAAAAAAACTCTCAGTTTACAATAACTTCTTTTTAAGGTACACTCTTAAAGCCAAATTTAATCCTAATTTATATAAAAAACAAATCTGGAGTGACACCAATAGAAGTATTCCAGACTTCTACTGCAAATTGGAAATGAATTTAGTCCATAGAAGATTAGTTAGGAAAAGCATAATTCTGAGTACCACAGCTCAACAGCAGATGCCTAGCCAGATCCCAAAGCATCCCTTGCTTCCATTGCACAAATCTGGTTCTCTAGCCTCATGCCACCACCTAATACGCATTGTAGCTGAATTAACATTTACTGTGATGGATTTATCGAGACTGAAATATGGTCACCAGTTATAAGTATAGAAGATGCATGTAACATGGAGAAGCTAGCAAATCTAAAATTCAAACGTTAGATTAGGAGGCACAAATCTATAGCTTGGAAATGAAAAAAAGATTTGTTGAAAAACCCAGTCAATTAAAACCAAAAATTTTGCTAGCTCCAAAACAAACATCATTTGAGACAGAACACAAATCTCAAATCCAAACATCTTTTTTTTTTTTTGTACATATCTCTAGATCTAAGCCTACCCACAAGGTACGGATTCTATATTAATTTAAACATTACGGGAACATTGTTTTCTGATTCCATTTATGTACAACCAAACTCCTGCAAAAAACACGTACTATTATAGTTTTCAGCTCCAGATGATATGCCAACATAAGAGATTTCATATTTAAGCTAAAGATGTTTCAATTCTTCTTATATTGTCTATACTTATACATGAGCAGGACTTAGTAAATAGTAAATATTGCTAATAATTTCAGCTGTATAGACCCTGGGAATGTTTGTTTCATGGTGAATTATTTCAGAGTTTGATTTTGTTTCCGCTTGGAACAAAATATGTCATTCTAAAATGTAATGCATGCAATTTACTTAAACCCAAGATAACATTTTATTTCCCATTCAACATGGAAAGAAAAGTCCCACATCTTAGGCTAGAGTACAGGGTTGCAGGTAGCAGGTGGGGGGCAGGGGCTGCTGTGGCTCCTGTTCTGACCCTAACCCTGACTTGGGTTTAGGGTCAGAGTTGGAGCCACAGCTGTCCCACCCATAGCTTCTGCCCCCACCCTCTGCTTGCAACCTAGCATCCTATCCCCTGCCACCCTATGTTGGACTAGATGACTTCTGAAAGTCCCTTCCAGCTCTACTCTTCTATGATTCTATGACTTCACTGAGTGGAGGGAATTTTGCTCTGTTACAAAAAAAATAATTTCTGGGAGATAGGTGGCACATACATTTCAGTTCAACAAATTAATATTTCAGAAAATGACATGTAAAACTCAGGATGATAACCCAAACTTTTCTAAAATCTTAATGATTACAGATGCCACCAATTAGATTCCTAGAGGGAAAATAATCTCCTATGCCTTTAAGCCTCAATTCCTTGAGGAGTTCTTTGTGTAGTATCAGGGTTTTGGCTTGCCTAATTTTTTATTTGAGCCTGGAGTTCTAGGACTTGATCCAAACAGACTGAAGTAAAAGCAATGGACTGTGGAGCAAGCTTTAAGTGCTAATTTAAACATAGGAGCAGCATATGTTCTAGTCCACTTACTTTTACAAAGAACCTATATGTTTAGTTTGTTAAAGCAAAAGAATGCATTTGCCATTAAAAAGTGAACAACCCTTGTTTCTTTGTGGTCCTGGCTCAGGGTCACAAAGAATCAAAACATCACCTTCAGTAGATGGTGACTTGATATGCTTTTTGATCAGTTACTTCTACCTTGTATTAGTAGTGCAAATTATTGCTACCAATATGAATTGCACAGCAGTTACCTTACAATGAATTTGCTACATTCTGTTCTTTCATCACAAGTGGTTGGGTCCTTTTGGGTGTGAAAAATCTGACTAAGCCAACTCCACAGAAATACAAACACATGGCATTACACATATGTAGCAGTGTGTGCACTCTCAAGGTGAAGTCTATGAAACATCTTTTACTTTTGCCTGCTAAACCCTGCTTTACTCTAACACACAGAATAGTAATCAATATTTTCCAGAAAATGGTGACTCACTCAAGAAAAATTTGATGGAGGCATACAGTATGTCCTTATTTTAAAATACCAAACATTGCAGATTACCAGGGAATAGATTTTTTTTAACTATCAACATATTCAAATCAAAACTGATACAGTGACTACAGTGCATGTTACTTTATAACTTATATGGAAAAAACAGTTAATATTAATCAGGACAACCCTCATTTAGGATGTTGATCAAACTCAGCATAGCTCTTATCACTTATAAAAATCGCCTGCAATTTAGTAACTACTTTGTATGAACCTATGTAGCAACCAATAAGAAAAGTTAAAACATAGGGTTGGGAAACAGCTCAAACACAACCCAACGTTATCTTTACAATTTTTATGCTAAAATCCGTGTGTTTTTCTTTATATTTATTAAGTACTTTCTAACACTCTCTCACTCTCAGAAGTATCATAGGTAGTAACTATAACAAGAGTAAGGACTTTAGAGTGGGAACCAAAAGTAACAGAACATACTGTACAGAGGCATAGGAGAAGGGTGGAGGGGAAAGGAGACCAAGATGGAGAACCATGTGGGCTAAACCAGTCACTTACATACCTATACAGTTGTAAAATTAATTAAAGAGACTAAAATTAATATAAGCATCCAGTATTCTACTACATGCAAGCATTACAAATATTACAGTGACACAGTTCAGGCCACTTGACACCTACCATTATAAGAAACCTTCGGTTGCTTATAACTAACAAACTTAGGGCCTTGTTCAGGTTTAACTGGTGAACTTAGACTGGTGGGGCAATGGAGAGTCCCACAGAAAGCAGCGGGGGGAGAAAGTTGCAGCCAGCCAGGCACTCCAGCCAGTAGCAGGGAGGCTGCAAACCTCCTTGCTCCTGGCCAGCTGCAATTCCCTCCCCACCCCATCCAGCTGCTGGCTAGTTGCAACACCCCCCTGCCACTCCCGTGGGATGCTCCACTGCCCCACCAGTCTGAGTTCACCAGCAGTGCCTGGCCTCATTACACTTTACACTGGAAGCTGAAAAAATGTTAATCAGCTTAGTGTTGTTTGGCATAGTGGAACTTAAGGCAAAAAGCCATCTCTGGCTGGCCTTTGCCTGCACAGCTGTTACTTTCCACTAGAGGCTTGGTAAGCAGAAGGACTAAGAATAAGGGCAGAACTGACTCACTGCTTGAGCTCTGAGACACCCAATCCTTTTCTTTCTCTGGACCCTGCCCTCTCCCTGCTATCTCTGCCCAGGCTGCTTGCTGGCTGAGTGCCACCTGAGCTCCAAAAAGGATCTGGCCTCTCAGAGCTCAGGTGGCTTCCAGTTATGGTGCAGGGAGGCAAGCTCCAGAGGCGAAAAAGGATCAGGCCCCTGCTCAGTGGCTGCAGCATGGCATGCCAAAGCCAGTATCCACTGACCCCATGCTCCACTGGGCTATGCAAAGTCCAGCTGTTGGCTCCCCTTGCCTGGTTTACCCAAGAGTGGTTGTGGTTTGCAGGTGCCTAAAGTGCCTGAACACCCCCTACCCACCCCAGCAGCCAGGCAGCTCTGCAGATGGGGTACAGGGCTTGGCACTGCCTGTTTGGGCTGAGTCTACACAGAACAGGTGGGGAGGCTGCACTTCTCATATCTGCCTCCCAAGCCTGATGGGGATGGGAAGTCTTCCCACTGTACCCACCCCCTGGGGATTTCAGGGACTTCAGTTTCCTGCAAACCATGGCTGCTGCTGGGTGGGTCAGGTGACAAGATCCAGCGGCCAGATCCCACACAGCTCAGTGGAGTGCAGGGTCGGTAAGAACCAGTCTCAGGCTGCTGTGCTGCAGCCACCAAGTTGCACCCTGCTCCAGGCACCTGGTCTTGCTAGGGTGTGTGTCCGGATCCTGGGGATACAGGCACTGGGCAGGGGATGCTCTAGAGCTGAGTGTGGGGCTAGGCATAAGTTCAACTTTGGGTCAGCAGGAGGAGTGAACACCAGCCTGCTGCCCCCCAAAGGTACTATGGTCCAAGTCCACTCTGGCATTCAGAGCAGTGAGCCAGTCCAGGAGGCAACATGTCTGTCAGGCACTCCAGGGCTGTTGCGCTGCCTTTGCCTGGCAAAAGCAGTGGGATGAAGGTGCCATGCCTAGCCCCACTGCACCCTGGCATCCCTACCCTGACTCAGGAGGAGCCACTGAATGCTGGGATACTGGAGGATTTTTACTGCAATTGGACTTTACTGCAATTAGGACTTTT
The DNA here is from genome assembly GCA_030014935.1 of Caiman crocodilus. Taxonomy (NCBI): domain Eukaryota; kingdom Metazoa; phylum Chordata; order Crocodylia; family Alligatoridae; genus Caiman; species Caiman crocodilus. The sequence goes on from JAGPOW010000290.1 coordinate 10,222,872, forward strand.
ACTGCAATTGTTTCTAACACTGGGGACATTGTGGTGCTCAGCACAAGAAAGAGCAAGGATATTTTCCTTCACATAATGTCAGTGTTCTCCCTCCTGACATGTAAGTAGCTTGAATGGGAATGAGGAAATAACCCCACCAACCTGATTCAAATGCAGAGGGATGAGGACCAAGAAAGGATGAAGAAATGGAAATAGAAGCCAAAGCAAGAGGTTGTCATGAATCAAATTGAGAAAGAAGTAGGAGCTGTGAGTAGGGTATGGGCAGAAAGCTGGGGAAAGGATCTATAAACACTGTAGGGAACTGTAAACAAAAAATGGTAAGTATCATTATGTTCCTTTATAAATACGTGGTGCATATACACGTTGAATACTGTGCCCAGTTTTGGACTCGTACACCTCTAAAGGATATAGAAGAACTAGAGAAAGTACAGAGAAGGGCAACAAAGATGCTAAAATGAAACTAGTAGTAAGTTTAAAACTAAAAGGAAATTCTTTTCCACACAGCATGTAATTAACATGTGGAACTCATTGCCACAGGATGTTGTGGAAGCTGACAGATTCAAAAAGGGATTGGACAAATTCATGGAGAAAGCATGCATTGGTAGCCATTGGGATGGAAGGGAGGGGTATAGCTTCTGAATCAGAACTTCCTAAACCTTAAATGTTGCAAGGAAGAGAGGAACAGTGCAGGGGAAAAACCCTGGTCATTCCTTATATACACTCTCCTTTTCAGCCTCGACTCTCTGACACTGCATGACACAGGATACAGGGCAAGAGAGACCTATGGTCTGACCTAGTAAATGGTAATTCTTATGTACATGACTGTCCCTTCCAGAATCCAGAGCTGAACCCATTGTTCCTTAATAGACTTAGGCAGGAACTATTTTCCCATCCTGGGAAATTTTTCAAGATGTTAAAAGTTTTACCATTTTCACTGCAATGAAACCATGACATGACAATACTTTTCATAAATAGTTGGAAAGAAAACAACAACAATGAAGAGAACCCCAGCCAAGCTGGTAGTCAAAGAGAAGAGTTCAAGCACCCTAGTGACAGATGATGTGGAAAGGGCTGAAGTACTCAATGCCCTTTTGACCTTATTCTTCACAGGTAAGTTCCAGCTCTCAGACTACTGCACATGGCAGCACAGTTTTGGAAGGAGGTGAGCAGCTGACAGTAGTGAAAGAATAGGTTAGGAATTATTTAGAAAATCTGGATGTTTAAAAGTCAATGGGGTGGGATGCAATGTACCCAAGGGTGCTGAAGGAGTTGGCTGATGTGGGAAGGAGTATTTGGGGAACTATAGATTGTTCACAGTTACCTTTGTCCCTAGAAAAATCCTGAAGCAGGTCCTCAAGGAATTCATTTCTAAGCACTTGGAAGAAAAGCAGGTGATTAGGAACAGTCAGCATGGATTCACAAAAGGCAAGTCATGTTGGACCAAGCTGATAACATTCTATGAAAAGGTGACTGGCTCTGTGGATGTGTGAGAAGAGCCCTGGATGTGATATACCTTGACTTTAGATAGGCTTTTCATAAATTTTCCAACAACATTCTTGCAAACAAGCTAAGGAAGTCTGGGTTGGATGAATGGACTGTAAAGTAGGTAAAAAACTGTCTGGATTGTTGGGCAGTAATCAATGGCTTGATGTCTAGTTGGCAGCTGCTATGTGGTGGAGTGCCCCAGGGGTCAGTCATGGGGCCAATTTTATTCAATACCTTCATCAATGATTTGAAAGATGGGATGGAGTACATCATCAGCAAGTTTGCAGATGACACTAACTGGGGAATAGTAGATATGCTGGAGGGTAGAGCTAGAATTCAGAGTGACCTAGAAAAATTGAAATCCAAAAGGAATCTCATGACATTCAATAATGAGAAGTGCAAAGTCCCACTCTTAGGACAGAACAAATCCCATTCACTGGTACAGTTGGGGACTGGCTAGCTAACAGTAGCGACATGTAGGGGGTGCACGGGTGTGCATGTGGACCCCCAAAGAGCACTGGTGCACCCCCTGACTGGCTGTGCTCACAGCTTAGGTGATGGGCAAGGGAGGCAGGTGGGAACGCTGATGCCTGCCCTGCAAGTGCCAGACAGGCAGTGGAGTGCTGTTGCAGCTGCAGTCATTGGTCATGTCATGATTGGCCATGGGGGACCTCCTCCCTGGTCAGTGAGATTGACTATGGGGGGATCTCCCCGCCCAGCACTGACTGGTTGCTGGGAGAGCAACATGCCCTTCCTGACTAAGGCGGTACTAGTCTCCCATGCTAGCTAAGCAACAGTTCTGCAGAAAAGGACCTGGGGGTTACAGTGGACAACAAGCTGGATATGAATCAGCAGTGTTCCCTTGTTGCAAAGAAGGCTAATGTCATATCGGGCTGCATTAGTGAGTGTTGTCAGCAGACTGAGGGAAGTGACCAGTGACTTCGCTTTGGCATTGGTGAGACCACATTTGGAGTACTGTGTCCAGTTTTGGGCCCCCCCACTACACAAAGGATGTGGATAAATTGGAGAGAGTCCAGCAGAGTGCAGTGAAAATGTTTAGAAGGCTGGGAAACTTGACTTATGAGAAAGGTGACAGAACAGGGCTTACCTAGTCTAGAGAAAACTGAGGCGGGATTCAATAGCAGCCTTCAACTAACTGAAGGGTGGTTCCAGAAAGGATGGAGCTAGACTATTCTCAGCAGTGGCAGATGACACAAGAAGCAGTAATGGTCTCACATTGCAGCAAAGCAAGTTTAGGTTAGATAGAAAGAAAAACTCTCTCATGATTCTGTGATTCAGTATTCCTTAGCTGTCTTGCACACAGCTACAAAAATTACTAAGCATGTGTTTCTCTATTTAGAAACAGATTCACATAGAGGATAACAGTCTTCTACTGTTAAAATTAGTTCCAGTGGTAGAAAGTTCCACTAAGGATCTGAACTTCCTACCCTGCTACTGACAATTTTGAAGGGTCAGTATGTTCCAAATGATAACATTTGCTTTTACAATTTTCAAGTTTTTTTTAAAAAGGACTTTGAAAATCATACCCCACTTATCTCCACGTGTAAAAAAAGTATCCCAAACTCCTCTCTTTTTATGCAACACATGCTACTGCAACACAGTCCTTCATTGAATGGTTTTCTAGGATTTTTTGGTTTGTTTGTTTTGGGGGTTTTTTACAGGACCCTAAACGCATGAGTTATGCAAGATAGTAGGCTCTGAGGCTCTGACAAGGTCATATGACAACTGAGGTTGTCATCTGCAGGCTGGAATGACAGAAGTTGGCCAGTAAATAGTGAAGGAAGCAGGGAATTACAAAAATTAAAAGTATGGTCTCATGGATAAGGAAATTACATGCTACCTGAAGAACTGGATTTTTAGTCTTGGTTCTTCCCACAATGTTATTATGTGATCCTGGGCGGATCCAAAGCTAAATATTTTTTTCTGTAGTTGGTGTATGTTCCTCATTTTTTGAGTGGTCAATGAGGTTCTGATTTGCAGGAGTTCTGAGAAAGTAAAGTCAGCAGGAGCTCTTTTCTGAATAAATAAATTGCTAAAAATATCAAGGATTGAAAAATTGAGCCTTATAAGTGTCTTAAACCAGGCAGACATCATTTGTTGAAAATTTCAGTATCAATCTCTGTGCATCAATTCTTACAGGGTAAAAAAAGAGACAGTAAGGTAACTTCAGCTAACAATGGGGAGATGCGTTCATTTTATCAAGTAAGATGACATTGTAGTAAGCCATAGAAAATCACATAAAGAAATAATGAACATCTTCCATCCTGGTCATAGTATCATAATGAATATCCACTAGGACTAGGGACAGAAGTTACACATAAACCAGTTTAAGTGATCAGAAACTGGTTTAAGCCTATAACAGAACAGAAGTTCAGTACACATAAACCAGTTTCAAAATGGTAGAAACTGGTGTAAGATAAAACTGGTTGAATATAGTATTAGACTTAACTGATTTGAGTCAAACTGTTTTATGAAACTTCTGTCCCAGACCCCTTTCTGGTTCAAGTTAAATCACTGCCCCCAGCATCTCAGCATGCTTTGCAGCCCTGCCCTGTGCTGTCTACACCAGAGAGCAGGGCTCACCCCACCCCTCTTCTCCCTAGTTAGAGCATTGGGACCTGGCTGACAAGGGAGTAGGGAGGGTCAAGCCAAGCTGGGGATGCAGCCAAGTCTGGTGAAGTCTGTGGCCAGGTGAGGGGTTAAACACCCATTCCCCTGCTCAAACTTACGGCTAACTGACTATGGACTACAAATCCCAGAGAAACCTGGAAGCAGGAAGAGGAAGTGATGAGCAACCCTGCAGAGTCCTGATGCTGTGATTTCAGACTGCAAATCCCAGAAACCTTGGGGGGCAGCAGGAAGAGGAAGTAAACACACAGCTCATGTTGGCTATTGTGCGAGAACTGTGTTCTGGTGTTCCTGGCTTCTGGCCTGAGCCCTGAGTCCTGCAGGCATATGGCTGCATTCCCTGAATCCAAGGTAAATGTCTGTTCACTTCTGTTCCAATTTGATCTCTATAGTTTTAGAATAACTTGCAAAGACTGAATAATTCAGCCTCAGGCCTTTTGACTGTCTGCACTTAGCTTAGGAAACTGAATTAGGTGGCACAGGTCACTTTGATTCTCCTATTTCATAATTCTTGAATGCTTGAGATTGTTTGTCCTGTGCCTGGGATCTTCTTTCACAAGAAAATGCACTCCCCGACCCCTGGAATAAACCAACATGTTAAACATAAAAATGGTGTGTGGAAAAGGGCTCATTCTGACAAAACTTTCATTGAGAAGATGTGTCAGGTCCAGAAGAGAAACTTACTTGGGGCACATTCTTGGAATGTCAAAGACACTGATTTAAATCTCAACTTCAAATCAACAGAATAAGGATTTGCAGTTTGATTTTCTACATCTAAGGTTTGTACCCCAAAGTCTTGCTTTCCAGCCAGACCGAATCTATATGGAATGAGAAGGAGGAGGGTAGCATATTAACTATGTGTGTTTGTAATAAGAAATGAAGTACATGGAAGTAAAACTTCTGAGAGCTTAGACATACCTGACTCAAGCTGCCTTTTTTTGCTAGCATAGCTAAAAGAAATAAAAATACAGCAGTAGAGGTTTTACACACTATTCCTTAAGTTTTGTATTGAAAACCTTCGGTGGGAAAAGAAGGTATTTCACGAGTAGAATCAGTCTTATGCTGTCACAATATTCTGCTACCATTGCTGAATTTTGTTTAGAATAATATGGCCTTAATGCCCCCATCTCCTGCTGAATTGCTCAGACTGGTAGTAGATTAGAGTAGAGAGAGGTGCCAGTATTATCTGTGTTAGTGCTCCAGAGGTCACATTACACTAACAAGACCGCCCCAGTCAGGGATGACATAATCCAGCTGTTAGATTTCAGGCTGAGCTTCAGATGAGTTAGAAGGAACCACTTAATGCCAGGGATGTGTCTCAGAAGATTAAGTATTCTAACCAGTTACTTTCCACCTCTGGAAAAGTGGCTGGCTCATCATTTTTGTCCTCTTTCTAGCAAGGACCTATAGTATTTGTGAAATCATTTACCTCTTTGACCTTGTGAACTTTAGGCACCAGGAACTCTTATTTTCAATGTATGAGAAAAAAAATCTGGTTAGAATGATTTCTGACTAACAGTGAACCATTACATGATGAAACAGGAGGTTAGTATCTAATATAACAAATTGCACACATTTGAAAACATAAGGGGGAGCTTGTCTAGATGATATATATTATTCAGTCTCTTCTTTATCAGAAGCTGAATTACAATTTAAAGTACAGTAGGGTGGAACATTGGCACATATACAATCGTTTAAAAATCAATGTACTGTGAAAAGCTTACCTCTTTAAATAGAGACTTAATAGTCAAAAATCCCTTTAAAAGGTATAGTATCTACTCTATTTTATACATAGAATATTATATATATAAAACCCTAGAATTAGGCTAGCTGAACTTTTTCCCCTACTACTTTTGTACTCTCTCATGTACTATTTATTTTCTTTTATTAGGGCACAAACCAACATAGCTCTGTCTCACATGCTGCTAACTAGTGAGTGTATAAAATCTCATAATATCAGCATGGTTTTGGCACTACAAATTTGCAAATTGGCCAGCAGAGGGTACTAGAGGTTTCTAATGACTCTGCAACCCCAAAGCAAAACAATTGTAAGGTCAAATTGTGCCTATTGTTTTCTTAAATTTCTTTGCGACAGTGATTGATTTTTTTAAATTTTTTTTATTTGTTTATTTATTTTTTTTAGAAGTCTCATTTTACAACATCCAGGATTGGCTCAGAGTATTCATTCATTCAAATTAGGTCATGTATTTCGAAAGAGACTCTTTTCTTCTAAGATTTATAAGATGTTGTTGCATTTTGTTTTAGAGCTATTGGAGTGACTTAGGATTATAGGGGTTAGCTACTTAGAATATTTTGGATAACACTACTAGGGCATGGCTACACATGCACTTTAATGTGCAGTAATCTATTTTACTGCGCATTAAAGTGTCACATTAAAATGTGCAGTTACACTAATGCACAGTGAAATAAACTACTGCATATTAAGCATCGCTTTTAAAATGAGCATTTTAAATGCTGCACATTAGGGCAGCCTATTTTATACCTCATATAGAGGTACAACATTTAATGTGCATTCGGAAAAGGACATTAATGCATATGTAGATGGACCCCTAGAAAACCACCCAGTGAAACTGAGCAGATCCATACAAAGGTCCAGACAAACAAGTGAGTCCTTTGGAATCTCGCTTGAAGTGAACAAGAGATTTATACCCCTTTTAGTTGGTTTGAAAAGGGCCACAACTTTTCACTAGCTAGACCTATAGCTTGTGAATTTACAGCAAGTTTTGGAAATACTATTTGCTAGATTAATGATCAGTCTTAGAGTTTGCTACAAAAGCCATTCTTTCATTCTGATTCCAATCTTTGAGAGAGCACACACACAAAAAGAACTCTTGCATAGGTTACTAAATAGTCTTCCTTTAAAGGAAGGAACAAAAGTGGAAATTGTGTTCCATATTTTAATTTTCTTGTGAATTAAAAGGAGGTGTGAAAAGTTGCGGTGGGAGGGCAGCTACAGGCAGGATTTTCAAGAGTTTGTTTGCTCATTACATTAGAAATCTATATCTCATCTGTTTTTCCTGGAAGCCACTATGGTGACTGGAATTCTAGTAGGATTATAACACCTCAAGACCCAAGAAAATGAAATTTGAGTAAATGAGAGGGGAAGAGATTTTTAGTAGTTCAGTGATTGTAATGACAGAAGGGATCATATCTTCATCTAGTCTGACTTCTTGCATAACACATACCATAGAATTTCACCCTGTAATTCTTGCACTGTATCCAATAAAAATATGGTTCAATTACAGCATAACCTTAGAAAAGCATCTGGTCTTGATTTAAAGACTCTGGATAAATTTTCACTCCTAAGTATCTAAGGGTGAGATTCACAAAGGGACTTAGGTGTGGCAGTGCTGAGGATAACCATGCTTAAGTTACGCAGCCAGCTCCAGGAGTGGAACTCTCCAACTTATGACAGGCACCCTAGTCTAATTAAATAGGGCAAGTTAGGACCAAGGAATGGGTTTTATGCTGAGAATGATGAGCAGAGGGACATCTAGGCCACTCAATAGGAAATGCAAAAGATAGGAGGCATCAGACATCCCACTACTTTCCTAGATTTAGGTTCTTCCCTGCAGGCCTGAGCTAGTTGTCTGTTTATGACTAGGATTTATAGCCTGAAACATGTGCCTAGATTTGGGGCATTATTCCAAACAGTTATTAGACTCTTGAGAGTCTGTAGCACCTAAGCCTAAATTTCTAAAGTTACTTAGGTGATTAAGACTCTGCTACTGCATATGCCCAGAACTGCCACCATCTTGGCAGAGTTGCAAGTTAAGCCATTAAGTGTTCACAAATAAGTGATCTTCCAGTCAAGTCCCAGGTGGGGACCCAATCTAGTAGATGTGCTCACACATGCTGACAGTACTAGTTTCAGCATAAAACACTGCAGCTATAGTGACTCATTCAAAATATGCCTGGAGGAAGTACTTCTACTGCTCTCCTTTTGCATTGTAACCTAACAGGTAAAGCTCATGCGTACAGGAAATGGGTTCTAGACCCTCCTCATGCAAAATCTTCCACTTTCCTGGAAAGTGCCCTAAACATCAGACTAGAAACAAGGCTTGGCTGAGGGCACTCTTTGCCTCTCTTGAGCTACTCTTTGAAAAGGAATATAGGAATGGGTCCAGAAGAAAAGCAAGTGAAAGGCATCATGTATGTATAGCAGAGTGCATGGGTTGACAATCTTCTAGTCCCGTGGTCAGGAACTTGTAACTTGCCTGTGTCCCACCGTTCCCGTTGTGGGCTGTAGGTCTACACTTTGGATTGCTCAAGCTCAGGCAAGAAAGAGCATTAGGGAAAGTTGTGGAAGAGGTTGCTGGGTAGTCTGAGCCCCCATGCCATCCTGGGCCAGTTCACAGGTTAAATCCCATAGGCTGTAGGTTGCTGAACCCTGGTCTACTGATTATCCTCTGAGAGTGAAGGGAAGCCTAGATTTCAGTCCCAACTCCCAAGGCTATTTAGTATTTTTTCTAATGAAATTTTAATGCAAAATCCTAAGTAGACCTTGGATCCTGTACCAGACATTTATTTCTAAATGAGATACAAAAAAACGAAAGAGTAGATTATAGTCAGAACTGAGTGAAATTTTCTCCTTTTTTAAGCTAAGTTTAGTTTGTTGTAAGGTAGGTAATAGTCCTCATTACAGCTGCCTAGTTCACATGCATTCACCTGGTTATTTCTCTCCATCAAGATGTTTTAGCATATTCCTTGTACTCAAATCTATCTATCCCTTTTTCCCATTCCTATGGTCTGTAATTAAAAGCCTATGTAACCTTGGTGATTAAAGTGTTTGCATCATGTTTCACAAGTGATAAGGCCTGTGAGTTTTATGAAGGATTTTTTTGGTAATATTTTTTTTCAAGCAGCAAAACAATTAATTAATCCACTAACAGTAACTTGTGTTATAAAGGCAGGAGATGATTTTGGAGCTAAAATGTTTCTCACCTGAAAACAGATTAAAACAGAATATTTCAGGAATATAAAGACATCTATAAAGTCATCTCTAGAAACAGTCTTAGCCATTTTAAATGGTCAAGTTAAACATGATAAAATTATGGATAAAATGATTCCCCACCCTTGAACAGCAACTACTTGTCTAAATATATCTCATCTATAAACATATTATTTGTATATCTTTATAACTTTTTATACATGACAATCTAGCACAAAGTAAATATTGTTGTTCCTCAAGTGAGCCATGGTTAACTTTGGGGACTTGCAGCATGTCACTTTTTGTTGTTGGAGAGAAACGCTTAAACCACAGATCCCAGTAAGATGCAACTAAAATGTACAGGATTTCTGTACGTAGTATAAACTAAGATATAGCTGCCTACAGGCAACTGTGGAAGCCTCCAAAAGCTACTAGGAATAACTGCCTTCACTACCTCCATCAAGATCTCCAACTCTTGACACAGATGAAGTGCCTTCACCTCCTAGCTGTTTTGTCACTTACTGTAGAGCAAAGAGAAACTGCTCTAAGCAAATTCATCATTTATTATTGCTCAGCACATTCCTTATATTATAATAAAAGACAAACAGCAAAACTTTAAAAGGAGGCAACGTCAGTGTTCAAATCCAGAGGGGAAAGGATAAGGGACATGTCAACTACCACAAGATAACTACTTCAAAGGAGTAGTGCAAACAATTAGGAGCAAGAGATGTGCTTCAGTAAGATTTGGATAGACAAGTGGTCAGTTTCCACACTCACTGTACACTACCTCATTTGCTGTCATTGTCTAAGTAGTATCCAATACACGTAGGGCCAAGTCCTATTCCATCCATTCGACTTTTAAAATTTGCATTTCAGACTCTAGGTAAGATCCTATTCTACCCAACTCCAGACTCTGAAGCACCATTGAAATGGTGTAGTGAATTTTTATTGTAGCCTTGTGACTTAAGTCATAAACAGTGGCAAACAAGAGGAGAATCTACATACCTTTTGTGTTAACAGTTTTCCATGGACTGTTTTTCACCCAGTTTTTTTCACGGTGACATAGGATCACATTTAGATCCTTGAGTGATAATTTAGTACAATTCAGATGCTTAATAAATGGAATAGTATCTAGCCCTTAGATGTATCTTCAGGTTTCAGACTCCCCATTCTCAAGTAAAAAAAATACAAGTACAACAATATACGCTCAACTACAGAAGGAAGATTTCCCATTCTATTGCTCTTGTTATCTATACCTTCCTATTGATTCACAATGCACCACTACTGGCCTAAAGAGTAAGCCCATGCTCAAATTTCTGGACAAAAGAAAAGGGAGACTTTAGGAGGAGACACAAGGCAGGAAAGAAACAAACAATGAGCAATGCTACCTCAGAATGTTACCTGGAAAATAATCTGAATTTGAATGCTATAAGATCTGCTATATCGCTTTCAGTTTAAATAACTACTACATATATTAAATATATAACCACAAAAAAGGCTTTATTGACTTCAAACTCTATCTTCCCCTGACCTGGAAAATATGAAGAAGTTTGGGAAAGTATAAGGAGATTTACATTACTTTTTACTGTAAAAACTATTACTATGTCATACTGATTACATAAAGAAAATTGAACCCAAACACATACAGCATACATATGCAGAAATCATTAAATCTCTTTTAAAATTAAGAACTGATTAAGGGCTTCAGAACTTGGTCAAATGTTTCAATGAATTTTTTCCCATAAAAATATTTTTGCCACTATTTTTTCTGCCTCTTAGGGCATGTGTACATGCGGCAGTACGGCACCTTTGTTACTGCGCCATCATGTAGTACTTCCTTGTGGAAGTACCAAACGATGGCACAGTAACAGTCTGTACTGTGCCGTGTCAGCTGTGCATAGTTATTTTTGGCTGCTACATCACCGTAGCAACACATTATAATAAGGGAGTGCGTTGCTACGGTGACATCACTGTTTTTGCCAACAGATGCTACAGTGCCATAGCATCTTGTGTAGATGTGCCCTTAGCCTTTTTTCTAGCCAGTGCATTTTATGATATAAACAGCATGGGCATACTATATATCTGGAGGCACATTTACACAAGATGTTTCAACACCATAGCATTTGTTGGCAAAAACTATGACACTGCCACTACATGGCCATAGCAACATGCTCCTTCATTATAGCATGTTCCTATGGTGATGCAGTGGCCAAAAATAACCATGCATAGCCAGCATGGTGCAGTACAGGCTGTTACTGTGCTGTCTTTTAGTACTTCCAAAAGCAGGGCAGCAGGAAACAGCGGTGAGCTTCCTGCCACCGCGTGCACCTCCAGCAGAGCTGGGGGCCACCTCCAGCTGGGGCAGCAGGGGCTGTGGAGGGGAAAGATGGGGGAGATGAGGTATGAGCAGGGCCAGGGGGTTAGCAGGCTGATGCGCTGCCATGGAAAACCATGGTTACTCAGAACTGTATACCATGGTAGCCAAAATGGTATACAGAATATTAACAATGCATACTCAAAACCATGGTTGGCAAAACCATAGTTGGTGGGGGAAACCTGTAGTTACACGAAGTATAAGTTACGTCCTTAATTTCAGTGGTTAGGTTTGCTTCAAACCTAAATTTTAAAGTTGTTAGTAACACAATAGGGAAAACTACCCAAAACAAAATTTAAATATAGCACTGGAAAGTTTTCACATGGTGGAAGTCTTGTTTATCAATGGCTTTCCATTTGACATGGAATATAAAGCAGAACAAAACTGCAGAAATCAAGTTATGATGTTAGAAGTCATCTTATTCATCCTTCTACCAATGCCATGTAAAGCAACAATACATTATAAAAAGATACAAATACACACAGATCTTTATGATAAAAAAAAAACATGGTTACTTTAGTGTTTTAAAGATGACTAACTAATAATTCTATACTGAAACTTATGTGAGGATTCTTCTGGTGGATAGGCTAGCTAGTTAAAAGTCTAAATCTATTTTCAATTTTAACATGGTCTATTTCTGCCCTTTAAAGATGTCAGTATTAAGCACTGAAAATACCCTTTCCTTAATTTATTTTAAGATTTTATTAAAATGTTAAACTGGAAAGCTAGGCTAGGGTATTATGCAGGCTCAACAAAAACCTATCATATGGAATGTAGCACTTTGGCTTTTTTAATTGTTACTGCATTGCTTGTGAATGTGACCATGTGACTATAGTTTATGCTGTTATGTTGTCAGGCTTCTGATAATGGGAAGGACTGTTTGTTTAGACTGTGTAGCTCTTCACTTTAATTCACTCTGGCTCCAGTGTGACATGTCAAAACTGCTATCAATGGAAAACCCAAATTTCCCAGAAAGACTTAAAAGAGCAACCCCTGTGAACTGAAATTATCTCTTCTTAAAGCTAATTACCTTAGTACACTTACAAAAGAAGTGTTATAGAAAATCTGTTCCTTTACAGTCTCTTCTATTTCATGAAAAGCCTCAGTTCAATACAAATAATTATTGGTTGCTTTTATTACACCTTTTCCATAATTCAGTTATGCACATGTGAAAAAAAATAAAACTAAATTTATCCAACAAATTAGGGGTGTATTTTTAAAGACAAAAATCTGTATTTTAACAAAAAAGAGAAAAACAAAATTGTTTCACCTTTATTTGTATTTATTATCAAGAAAACACATTGAGATTTTGTTTAATAGGAAGTTTTAAAACTTTAATGAGTCTCCCGGGGCATGTTATTTCAAACAAATATGGAATGCTTCCAAAATTAAATACGTTCTACCCTTTTCTGTTAAGTGAGGGCCTGATTCAGAAAACAAATAATGTGTGTGTGACTGCTGGCCCATGGGAATTCCACAGAATGCTGCATTCTATGTAATCGCCTTCCAAAAGTAACTCCACAATATTTCATCACCATATTTAATTGGGTAGAAATTAAATGCCATCTCTTATAGTGGATGTATTTGTTTTTTTTATCTAGTTGGCTTCTTGAGAGCTAGAGAACAACATAAAACGATCACAGCTCAAAGATGGACATTGTCTCAGGAGAACAGCTTTCTTTCTAAGGTTAGTCAAAGAGATGAAGCAAGGGGTCTCTTTGCCTGAAGCCCATTGGCTTAGTTTAACCCACTGGCTATGTTTATATAACACACTGAGCACACACTAGCTTGTTACCACTGCACAGTAACGTTGCATGGCAGGAAGTGTGACATGATGCTACTGCACAGTAGTAAAGAGCTAATGCACAGTTAGCATCACCTAAAAGTCATTTGGCAATGGTACTGCACAGTAACTCCAATTACTGCATGGTCATTTAGTACTTTTTTATGTAAGTACTAAATGACTGCATGGTAATGACTGTGAAGTCAGTGTCTCATGTAGACATGGCAGACAGAGTGCATTACCACACCAAACAAGGCCTAAATTTAACCAGCGAGAAGAAAGGAAGAAGAACATTTATTTTAACATATTCATACAACTGCCTTCTGCGAATTATACAGCTTCCAGCCAACTTTAGCTTAACTTGTAGTTTGCAGGAGGTGTGATGGTTAAGGCTGCCAGCTCTTCTCTCATGTCAAGTTCATGCCTAATGACCCAGCTGTAAATAAGCACTTAGTCATTTAAGCTGGAGAGTCAAGGTGGCCAGAAATGATGCTGATCACATCATTCTCTTGCGTGCGGTTGGCTATGAAATTGGTGTGCCTTAACCACAGTAGCCAATGGCCCATTAATCTAAGATGGACCTTCTTTCTTTCATTCTATTTTGCGTAAGTATGCAAAGTTACTGGGAGGTTGCAATGCAACATTTTCTTTCATTAACTTGGAGAACTAATTACATTAACAGATGTGTGTAACAAATGAGCCATGAAAAAGATATAGGAGTCTACAAAGGAAGTTCGCTTTTTTTCCTAATGGATGTAAAAAGATTCATGATTCCCACGTATCATGTACCTTTAGATCATACTCAGAAATATAAATTCCCCATTTGCCTTCATAATATACATCAAGGAGTGGGGAGGAGAAAACGATAGAGTGGTCTTAAAATGATTACTTTCTGCTATTTTACTTATTTACTTATTTTACTTTTTCAATAAACATATTGTAATAACTAAAAGTTACAAGTGAAAGCCATGTTCTTTAGAGACATACATTCTCTCTACAATTAAAAAAGATCCTTTCCTGTTGTATTTTTATTATAAAGTTATTATTAGTATATTATCTCTGTTTGTTTAACTATGTCTTTACCTTGTCATATATTTTGCTTTGTGTTTTATCATACCATAAACCTACTCTCTGTCAAATCCCTTATAAAAAAGCCAAGATGGCTGGAAAAAATTAGCAAAACAGCATTTAAACATGTACAAAAAATCCTTCCATCAGACTATTCCTTCCTCTGGACTTTCCCATTTTTAAAATCTCACTTTCTGAAATAAGTGATCTGATGAGTTGCAGCCTGCTGTGCACAAAAATTTCCATACGCTAGAGCTGATCATTTTAGTGAACAATCTAATTCAGTTATTATCTCTTACAGTGGCCAAAATCAGTGGTTTCATAAGAAGGAGGAAGAAAACTTGCAATAGACATTTATGGAGTAAGCTTGACATAGAGAAAGTTTCCTTATATCCATCATGAATTAGACTTTGGCTTGTGACATGTAGCCAGAGGGACTCAGATTTTCCTAAAATCTTGTTATTTTAATCTTGATCGTTAGAATTCAAGATGTTCTCATTATCTGCACTCATGTTCAATCTTCTTCTAAATCCTGTTAAGCTCTTGGTTTCAGTGACATCTTGTGGAAATTAGTTAGATGTTATGTGTGTTAATTGGGGGGAAAACTATTTCCTTTTATCAGTTTAAAATGTGCTGCCTTTCAGTCCCATTGAAAGTTTCCTTGTTCCTAGTGTTATATGAGAAGAGCTTGAGAATTGTACAACCCACCTACTCACTGCCATTCCTTATTTTCTGTACATTTGCTCTTAAACTTCTTAGGGAGGCAGTAATAATTCTCATCTTTTTGTACTTTGCACATTGGATGCATTATTCATTGACAAGAATACATACAAAATATTTTGCTTATATTCACTAGTGGTATCGTGAAACTTTCTTCTGCTGGGATTCTATGGCTGGCTTAATCAGTTTTGAAAGCTTTCTATTCTATTTTACATTTTCTTCCATTGTTGAACCATATTTAGTTTAATTTCTTCCTAACTATTAAAAATAGTCTCTATTTTAAAAAGAAGGGTAAATGAGAATCACTGCATAAGATTATAAATGTTTCTAATACTACTTTAAGTGTTCAAGCATAACTCACAGAATAAATATATACTTGATGTGCATAATATCATTCTTGATGCACATCAGAATCAGATATCCCTCTTGAATGGCTGGGGGAATCATTATCATCTTTAAGATTTCTTTAACGGGATAGGAGCTAGCAGTATAAGTAGGCCGAAAAAAAATCAGGCTTTAATATAAGGACACTATTAGAAAAAAAATCCTTAAGTTGTGCTGAAATAAAGTTAACAAGAAAAATAGTGCACAGAACTAAATGCTTCTTGTTGCTCAGATGCATAAGTACTAAAAAAATACTGCACTGGCCACACTTTTAGAGAATCATGATATTTCCAGTATCCCACATCTTTTCCTGCTAGATTGCATCCTTTACTCAACTCATCCAATTTCTTTTTAATTTCTGCAGTTGGGAAAACAAAACTCAAATAGAGAATTCCTTAAAGAGTAGCTATTTGTTTTTATAGACTAGCTTCTTTACAAAACTGAATATTATACTTGATGCATACAGCAGTAGGACATACTATTTTTCATAAAATGTGTCAGTAAGATTGAATTCAAAGAACTGGTGTACTGATTGATACAGAAAAGACAGTGTAACTTATAGGATGGGGTGGAAAAGTTAGGAGCCAGGGAAGTTATAAGTAGTTGATCTAAGGTGCCATATGTCTGCAATCCCTAAAATGGGTTTTTTACTTCATTCTTTTTCTTTATAACTGTTGGGACAGAGTGCACAAATCTTGTATTTGTACATATTGTTCCTAATTTATTCTCCTACTTCTTATGTCTGTCAAGTATCTGGAACTTTGGAAGGAGGTTTTTAATTCCAAAACAGAAAGAAAGAAGGAAAGAAAGCAAATCAATGCAGCAGAAGTGATAGTTGGTGACATTTGCAACTGACTGGACTGCTGTTTATCTTTCAACAAGTTGACTGAATTTTTGACAGACTAAGAAATTTGCTTTTCCAGAATATCTTTGGTTTTGCTATTAATGAAAATAGGTGTATTGTGGTGTGCTTTGACAATTTATTTATAGTTCAGGCATGAGAAACCTACTTTAAATATACTGAGCCCAAGACCTACCTTAAAAAATCTTGTCAAAATACATTTTTTGGTGCCACAAATCTTCCTCAGAACTGGTTCATTAAAGTTTTAACTTCTAACTTTGAGTTAAATTCTGGAGTTTACAGCTTTAGGCCTTAGCAGAGTTCTATTGCTGGAATGAAGGAAAAATTAAGATATTTTAGTGCAGATTCTGGTTAATCTGAGGGTTGACCTCTTAGAGACCGATCAGATTTCTGCTGTGTAGACATCTGTGGTTGGAATTAAAGAGACAAGCATCCAGAACTAATAAGGTCTCAAACAGCTGGACCATGACCATCCAAATACCAAAAGTATCCAGAAATACTTACGGTATAATTGCACCACAATAAGGGATGCTGAGGTGGTATTATACATAACTACCAAATTCCCATTTTTCCTTGAATTCAATTTAACTGTTTGCAGAATCACAAGCCATAACATTGTCTTTCCAAGCCTTTTCCAGAAGCATAAGTCAAAATTAACCATGTCTGGAATTAAACTTCAGACTATTTGTACGTAAAACTCATGTGAGTGTACGTTAACAGTTCCTAGTCAAGTGTCTATCTCTTTAATTCCAACCACAAATGTCTACACAGCAGAACTGTCTACAGTTTCTTGGTAAAAAAAAAATTCTAATGTAATAAAAGCCTTAGTCTGTCTGTCTGTCCATCCATAACACTTTATTTGTGCTGTGATTGGTTGTCTCAGTAGCCAATCACAATGCTGACTGAAACAACCAATCAGAGTGCTCCAAGAGCATTCCAGACAAGAGGTGGTGGTGCGGCTGAGCGCCACCATGATGGAGGGGATGAAGCAGAGGGGGTGGCGAGGCCAGCAGCATCCTCTCCCTTACTGGCCCTGCTCCTTGGAGGTGGTGGCAGCAGTATGGGGTGCTGGCCAAGGGAGACAGAGGGGATGGTGGGGCAAGCATCCCCACCTTCCCTGCTCCTGGGAGGCACTGGCAGCTTGGGGTGGTGGGTGGCAGCGCTCCGTCCCTGCCTGCCCCCCTTCCCTCCTGTCATTCCTGATGAGCAATTGACACGTGTGTGTGTGTGTGTGTGTGTGTGTGTGTAATATATGCATACACACACACACAAAACTAAATAGTATTAGGAATATTATGGATAACTTAATTTAAAAAGTAGTGTAGAGTAGATTTATTGGTAAGCTTCATTCAGGCTTCCCTACCTTTTGGTCTGTACAACGTTTATGTTTAAATGCAAGGTTTTATTAGAACATTTAATCTTCTGTACTTAAGCATATGCATGCACAGACAAACATGTACACACACACAATACACATAGTGACTATATTTCTCAAGTCTCAAAATGGGACTCTCAAAACTAAAAAGTATTGATTGGCTTCTACGAGCTTTAGTTAAAGCACTGCTGCCACCATTTTGAGATGTGAGGACACTGAATACATGTGGCACAGAAGCTGCTAGACTGCACTAATTAACACACTCCAATAGACTTGCAAGAGACTCAATTAATTGAGTCTGCTCCCACACATACTAATTAGCATGCATCAGAGAAGAGCTCCTTTACATGTATAGGTGCCCGATAAGAGGGGCTACTTAACTGTTCAGTCCAACAGTCAGCCTGTGGGCTGCAGTGGGGCCCCCAGAAAGTTAGTATGCCCTGATCCAGCCGGCACTGCCCCCTTGCCATTGCTCCTGCTGCAGCAATTGGATTCTGTGGGTTCCCTTCCCCTCCTTCTGTTTCTACTTCCTGTCCCCACTTCTTGGAACCTGGAGGCACAGTGGGAGGGGGACAGGGTAGCCAAGATGCATGTGTGGCAAGGGACACACATGTGGTACTGCACATACACAGTGTGCTGCACACACTGCATGCAACAAAGACAGGAGGTGGGTTGCTTATGCTGCAGGCACACTTGTCTGAGAGGATAGGAGGTGCCACACATCTAGCAGGGGGAGTAGGCTGCCTACACAGCATGTATGGCCAGGAAACGAGAGGGGGAGGCAGGTTGCTCGCACAGCCAGGAGGGGATGCCATGCCAGAACACGGGCAGCAGAGCTGGAACAACTCAGGGACTGGGTTGCTGAGTAAGAATATATGAGGGACAAACCAAGTAAGGGAGCTGAGAGGTCTGTCAGAGAGCAGTCCAGGATCAAGTCAAGTTGAGGACACCAGAGGAGTAGGCATAGAGCAAGGTTATTATAGCAGGATTAGGCCCTAGGTTAGTTATGAATCTGATGCACCCAGGTGGCTGTGTGGTTCCTGCTTCATTTCAGTGGGCAGTCAGCCCCCGTCCAGTATCATGCCTCTTCAGTCCTCTATGCTCTTGTTAGAGCCTCAGCCTTCCTGGCCTCCACTACCTGTCCACTTATTGGGCCTTTAGCCTCGGTCCACAGTGTCATACCTGCCCCCAGACTCCAATCAGTGCCTCATCCATCTCCCTGGTAGTGCCTCTCTATGGCTCTGGTTTCACCCCTCAAGAGCTCTGGCTGCATCCCTCAAGGACTCTGATCTTGCTTCTCTTGGATTCCAGTTTTGCCCTTCAAGGACTCTAGAAATGCCCCTCAGAGGTGTGGGCCCTGGCCCTGTTTAGTTTTCCTGGCTGTGCCCTACCTCTGGTTGAGGCTTCAATCCTCCCTGACAGCCACTCCCAATCCCACCTCCTTCTCCCTTCACCCTGATTTACTTGGATTGCGCAACAAAGCTCCTGGCACCAGTGAATATGTATATAGGTGAGGACTCAATCTACGACCAACTTAAAATAAGTTGTGTAATCACAGCTTGGATCCTGGGAAGATCTGCATGTGCCCTTTAGCCAGCCTGTTCCTGTTGAAGTTTCACTCTGTGTTTGTACAGCATCTAGCAAAATAGGATTTGAGCATTTAGATTCACCTGCCATGTACAGTTTATTTAAACATTTGATTCAAATATCTGTGACTCTAGCAAAATTCAGTATTAAAAGTTCTTTCTTGAACCAAGGCATTACACAGTCAGTCTCATGCTCAAAAAGTGAGTCTTCAATTGCCATTACAGTCTTACTTACCATCTAAATTGTACTACAAAGAAAGAGTCAGTTTTTATTTCATTAATACTATGAGGCTCCTATACATCATCCAGATTCCTAAAAACTGAGAATACACAAATACCTTCCAAGTCAAAGTACCAAGATTAGAGATTTAACCTAGTTCTGTACTTTAAAGGCTTAGTCAATATGTGCAATACAAGTGTTCTGTGGCAGAAAAGTGTTGGCTGTAACTTATCCTAGAAAAATTGCTGACATACACGTACATACACACACAATATGTATCAAATACATGCATATGTACTTTGGACAGCAGATAAGGTGTAAATCTACCCTGCCTTCTATTTGGCTTAAAACTTCTGCTATTCTAGTTCCACTTCTTGAGCTAGCTAAATTAGTTGGGCAAAAATGTAGTTTTACCAGTGACATGAGAGGATTTTTCCCTGTACAGTCAGGAGTTTAATTTCATTACTCCCTTGCCCAGAATTGCAATGCTGACAAAAGCATGGTGCATAGACATGGGCTGCAACAAAACTCTTTGCCACAGTGCACAGGGTTTAATAAAAATCTTGATAGGGAAAGCTTATATTTTGACATACTGTGCAGTATAAGACTTCAGCAGCACACCCCCTCGAAGTTAAATTCTACACCCTGACTGAATAGAAGAAGTTAAAGACAATAGAATCTACTTTGGAAATATGAGAGTGATTACAAACAACATGTCCTCAAAGCACTACACATGTCCCTCCTGCCCCACATTCCCAAGAGTTCCATTCCTGATTAGTTTTTCTTCATCACTGGCCATCTGAAGTTGCTTTCAGCATGGTGATAATTTTTTTAATTAGCTGTTAATCCTGTACTACAGAAAAACCACCCACCATTGTCTGGAGATGAAATAACATATCCATTAGCTATAGATGCCAAAAAATTACTGGAGGAAATGGATCACATAAAGGGATGAGGACACTATGGAACTGTATTAAGACCATTGGAACTAAGGCAGAGATCTCAAAAATCCCCATAGATGCCCTCCCTCTTGGTCATTCCTCAATAGCCATTTCATTCAGTTAACATGAGCCTAAACCTGCCCGTATCCTTGGCTATGGTAGATTAGCATGAGTGAAGTTTCGGTGAGTTTAGCTCTGCCATTTGGGGATTCCCTGCAACCCAGCATGTCAAAGCCTTTTAGGCAGGTTAAGAAGGAACAAGAAAGAGTAAAGCAGCTGCAGTCATTCTGTATGTATCCACCTACTTTTCAAAATAAGACGTATATGATCACAGAGCTACTGCAGCTCTGACATGGCAGCTGAAGCTATAGACTGACACTGTACTCTGAAGTGTATAGGGAGAAAAAGGGTTTCTTCCTCCTGTCTTCACCCTGGCCACTTGGTCCTTGGTCTGTGTACTCTTCCTAGAATTTGGCCATACATGATTATTTAATTACATTTTTGTTTAATAAAAGCTTATGTAAGAAAATAGGCTGCGGAACAATTTGAAGAATTAGTCCTTTTCCCTCCAGGTTTAAAACTTCCATGGAGGATTTCAAAAGGCTAAACATTTTAGCGTTATTTTCGCAGAAACAGTCAACAAACCTCATTACCAAAATATCTTCAACACAGTTATTTGGACCATTATAAACCACTGCTGGCGCTACTTGCTCTCCAGCCAACTAATTGCAAAGCAGCTCTGCCAGATTGTTCAATGTCTATCTGTTTTAGCTGGCTGAACCACAGCAAGTTGATTTTTCCTATTTCCTGAGAGAGAGAAGCCATAACAAATAAGGAACAGTATTTCATAATTTCAGTGTCAACAGAGCCCACAGCATCAATACCTGAGCTGACAGGCTTTTGGTCAAAGAGGTCCAGCTGTTGTGGTGTCTGATATTTAACTCCCCACTGAAAGAGCCGATCTCAAATTGCAGCAACTACATTAATATGTATTTATAGGTTGTTATGAAAACAATGTTCTTTTTCCTACCATGTGTGTAAGAGCATGTGTTGTACCTGCACCATCTGGGGATAACGCTTCACTGTAATTTAAAGTGTAAAAGTCATTGCATTTCACTGTCAGGAGTGAGGATTCCCCAGTGTACACTAATAATGCAAAATGCTTTGTAACTGGAAGGTCCAACTATATGTGCACAGATGTCAACTTTTACTAAGGATCACTAAGTCATTGTCAGGCAGATGTTATTTTGCCAGGTGTGTTTTCATAAAGCCTACAGCTGAATAACTCCTCTCCAGAGGGGATTTTTAAAATTGGAGATAAGCAAGCCTCAGAAGGTTCAGGGGTTCAATTCCAATAAGAATCTAAAAGTTTGGATGCTTATTTGAGCTGGTTAAACCACTTGGATCTCCAAGCTGTGCTGAAAGTCCCTTGGGGAAGAGATTCTCACTTGCTCTCAAGATACCTAGTAAATATTACAAGGACAGCTTTTTCCTGCAGGGATTTATGATTTTGCTTCTATCCCTACTTTAAAATAATTTTAAAAAGCATATTCTTCAAAACATTTTGGAACCACAAGGTTTAGTTTCACAGATAGGTGAAGTTTCAGGTCAGTTTTTACTTTATCCAAGCAAGCTTATTCATCTCTACTTTAAAGGCCTTTGAGCCAAATCCTAGGCTAGTTGAAGTCAATTTCCCACAGATTCCAATGAAGAGATGATGTGACCTATCCACTGGATGAAATATATTTATTATGAAGTTTAGGAAACCCTTGGGTAAAACCGAAGCTTTTTCTTCCTACATACTCCAACAGTAGAAATTGAACTTTGCTTCTGACATCAATGGGACAAAAGATATTTTCACATTCTTTCACAGGAGTGAAATGTATAGTTTTCAGAAAGTCAATTACATGTCTCCATTTTAAGTTATAAAAGAATAACTGAATCAGAAAAGATAATAGGATTAGATTAGCATGCAATTTCTAAAGTCTAAAATTGGGAAAGCCGAATACTGCTTGCTAAGGAAATTCTTCCTACTTTTTCTTAACATTGAATCTCCTTTGTATGTAATCCTTGCTGTTCTAGGTGGTAAAAATTTACAAGGCTCTTTGAGAGGATTTAAGTTATCGTACTTACACTGCTACAAAACATTTCAGATGTGTTATGCTGGCTGGCAGGAGGGGAGGAAATAGTTTGTAACAAATAATGAATTAAATGTGCATACTTTTCTGTTCATGAAATATCCCAAAATAGATAACAATTTGAGCTAAGGAAATGTGCTGTTAAGGTTATTAGCTCAATTCTTTTAAGTACTATGGACTCATTTCAAACAATTCTTGGCACTTGTCCATTATATACTATTCAAATTTTATTGGTTAGTTCAAATACTATTTTTGAAGTAGTTAGATAAACTCTCAAGCCCTTCCAGTATGACCCTAACATTTGTTTTCTGTGAATGCTCATATATGTATCCTTGAATGTTGCTTTCTTTGAACAGATTTGTCCTCCAAATATTGACTGTTCAAATGTACATGGAAAAAAGAGTGCAGGTATTGCCACAATAATTCATTTGTACAATGCTATTGAATCTTTTCAGAATATTTATTGTAGAGTTTAAGCAACTCTACTGAAGGTAACTTAGATCCTTAACTGAAATAGTAAAATACAGATTAGCACAAAAGGCTATTAACTATTAAGGAAGGAAAAGTGAAAGTGTTACAATTGGAACAGGATATAAAAATGACTCAAGAAAACAGTCTGGAAAAAATTATAGATGAACAGAGAGGACTGGTAGCAGTATGAACTGTTCTCATAGAGCTATGCTTATTCTCTTTCAACAAGTTTCATTTAGAATTAGTTTCTCTTCTTCAGCTAGTATCCCAAAAGGCTCAGTTCTATCACCATTCCTCCCTATCTTCTATTTACAACTATTCAGAAATACTATAAAATAAACACGTTATACATATATATGATAGGCAGGTGACAAAGTACTCTGACCATGTTCAGACGAGCACAGCTATGTGGTATGTGGTGCCACAGACACATCTGCGGTGCCACACACCACATATTCAGCTGTTCCCCGTGCTGCAAGGTAGCAGCACGGGAGGAGGTGGGTTGACCCGGGGGGAGCAGGTGAGGGGGGGTTGACCCTGGGAGACCCCAGGGTTAAAAAAAAAATACTATGCAAAAAAAAAAGAAAAGCAGAGTGGCACATGTGGGGGCAGTATGTGCCACCCAAAACTGGAGCCTAGGCAGCTGGAGCCACACTCCAGCTGCTAGCCAGGCTCTAAGCAGCAGGATCTTCACTGCTGCAGCCCCAGAAAGCCCCCAAAACCCCCAGTAAGGCTTCTGGGGCCAACCCAGTGCTGGCCTCAACCTCTCTACCCCACTCGGGGTAATCTGCCACATGCCAGCTGGAGCGTGGCACAGACATTCTCTGGAGATAAGTAGCAGTGGCGCAGAGAAACAAACATCCATGCTCATGTGGATTTGACTTCTATGTTTCTCACCTGGCACTGAAAAAGCCATCTGCTAATGTATACAAATTCTTGAAGAAAGTTGGAGTGTACTTCAAGGATGAACAAACAAAAGTATGAGGAAGTACTTTGAAGGACCGTTTTGGTCTAAGCTGAAAGGATATATCTGTCAGCAGTGAAATTGTTGTGCAGTTTTGAGGTCATACTGGACACATCATTGACCCTGGAAATTCAAATAGAGGCAGTGATGTCATGAAAGATAACATGTCCTTATTAGTTAATTCATTTTCTAGCGTAAGACAGCCCATTTAGGTCTATAAATGCAGCTTCTAGATATGAAGCTTGAAGGAAGCTACAACTGATGCATAATACAGAAACCCATCTCTTCACTATGCATTGCTCCTCTGAGTGGCATAGAGCTCAAGAGTGCAGAAAACAAAAAGAGTCAAAGAGAGAGCACAGCCAGAGAGGGGAAAAGTGTAAATGGCTTAAGAGATTATTTCAGCTATTTGAGCTGTATAGGAGTACCTGCAAAATTCTGCTGCCATTCTTTAAGCTGGAGAATTTCTCTTTGTCTAGCCAGTTATTTGATAAGATTTGGCCCTGATAAAAAATAAACAGTCAAAACAGCTTCTAAGAGAAAAAAAATAAACCTCAGTGGACTTAATTGTGCAGTGGACTAATTTGCTGCAGTGTAAAGTGTCACAGTCTACACATGTGATGCTATTAGACCTCAGCAAACTAATTTTTGCTGCAGTTAGATCATAATGTCAGGGAGGCAAATATAATTGCACCTAAATACATGTGTAAACATTGGCCCAGGTGTAAATTGCACCTGGTCAGCACAAGCAGCAGGGGGCCAGATCCCTGCCTGCCACCTCACCACACAGTTCTGGTCTTGGAGCACTCTTGTGCCCCAGACAGCTCCTATCTATGCAGCACTGGATGCTGTGACCCAGAGCCTGGGGCTAACCCTCCAAGCCTGCTGTCAAGCCAGGACTGCCATGCCTCAGCTCAGACTGCTGTGGTCCCAAGCACGCATGTAGATACTACGTTTGGGAGCTGTTAACTCTAGTATGAACAGTGTAGGCAAGTGCCAGCTACCCGCTTCTTTTTCCTTCAGTACTTTCCTGCCATGACTATGGAGATGGAAAAAAGATTGCCGTCCCGATTGGTGGAACCAATTATCTCTGGGGTCTTTTCCCGGGGCAGTGTTCCTGGACTCTGGGGGGGTTCTTACCAGCCTCCTGCCATCTACAGCCCTTTGAATGAGCGTCCCCAGTCTCACCAGTTGGTTGTCTATCTCCCATACCTCTGCTCACGGTGCTTTCCATTGCTCTGCTGTCACTGCATCTAACCACTCCACTCCTCTCCAGTGCCACGAAGGCAAGTGCATCATCTCTGGCTCCACCTTTTATGTGTGGCAGTGGCCATAATCACCTTCATCTTTTCCTGGTGTGCTAAATCCCCATCGCTGTGTCCCAGCTCTCCCATTTACCCGTGTCCTGGGTTTACCTAATAACAGGGCTTCCACTCGAGCCTCTGTTACACACAGCACTGGAGTTTATTATGCTGTGCTAATTGAATGTGTTGATGCACCCAGTGGCCGCATCTACACAAGACACTGACTGTGCAATAGCCTGATACTACTGCGCAGTAGTGTTACATGGTAACAACTGTAATACAGTGTTACTGCACAGTAGTATTAGGCTACTACACAGTAGTATCATGAAAAAGATGCCCTTCGGTGCTACTGTGTAGTAACTTGGGTTACTACGCAGCCATTTAGTACTTGCTTATACTAGTAGTAGTAATGATTGTCCAGTCAGTGTCTTGTGTAGACTCAGCCAATGAGACTTTTTTTTTTTGGTAAATTAGAAAAGAAAAGAAAAGAAAAGAA
>JAGPOW010000290.1:10255818-10293956 GCA_030014935.1 Caiman crocodilus
GATTAGATAGGTACTTGGCTGGGGTCCTGTGACCCCAGCACTTGTTCCTGCCATTGGCAGGGGGTCAGACTAGATGGCCTGCTCTAAGCCCCTTCTGACCCTAGTTACTATGAAACTATGAAACATTTCATTCCCTTTTATAGAAGCTTAGCACTATTTTTAATTAAATTAAAAAAAAGTCTAAAAAAGATATATAAGTTTACAGCTACTGAGAGTTTATGAAGCTTCGTCCTTGAAATGGCTTATATATAACAAGCTTGGTTTGAAAAAACAATCAGTTTTTAGAGGATTCAGCATTTGGTGTCCACATGAATAACAAAATAGAATGAGTTACAAATATTCTTAATAAGCATGAACTAAGGTTTTTGAGGTCCATTATGAGCTGTATATTTTTATAACCTTGCAGGATTTGGCCTATGTTTCTCATCTGTCTTTTTATTCTATCATAATTTATATTAAAAAATTAATCCACCGGTAGCAACAGCAGCCAAACCCCCACCCTGACCTTCCTGAGAAGCTCTTCTGTGCACTCATCTGAGCACTCCTGGACTTCATTTTCATATTATGGTTTGACCCAAAATGGCTTTTGCCTCTTTCTGGAAAAAACGTCTAAAATCTGCATGAGTTTGCTATTCCATATGTAACATCTTAAGTCACATTTAGTTTTATGAACACTATAGGATCACAGAATCATACAAAAGCAAGTCTGGAAGGGACTTCTAGAGGTCATCTAGTCCTACTTCCTTTCTGAGGCAGGATCATCCCTATACAAACCATCCTATGCAAATTAATTGTGTAAACTATTAGACATGCAAATGTGTGCAGGTCCTCACCTCTTCCCTTTCCCCCACTGCACTATGCATGTGCACAGACTCTCTCAGCTCCCTGGCTTGGGCTTCCCCAGCACCACAAGCTGCCCCATGCTGTCCTACTTGGCCTTGCCCTGCCCCCTAGGATTGGCACAGGAATCAAAAGCTGGAAAAGGAAGGGGAAGCCCAGAGACCTTGGTTTCTGCTGCAGCAGGAATGGTGGGAGGAGTGGCAGCTGGGCTCTGAAGATTAAAACCTGGTGGACTGCATGCAGACCATGGGCCACCAGTTGGATGGCCCTGTTCTAGGCACTGAAGGGCACAGGTTATTGATTTTGACGCAAACCAAAAACACAAAAAAGATGGAATCAACTTAATCTTCCCCTCTTTCCCCTCCTCCCCCCTACACCAGTTTGTACTGCAGGCAAAAGAATCTTACTACTGACCTCCACATCAGAGGTAGCAGCTTAATTTGCTGTGTAGGAAGATTATAGGAGTATAAAAAAAAAATAAGAGCATCTTATAGGATGTCTTATAAGGAGAAGCAGGGATCCAAGAGGAGAGAAGCAACCAGGACCAGAACAATGGCAATGGAGAGGATACAGAGACCCAGGATGGATCTGGTGGGAGTTGGAAAGCATGAGTGAAGTAAAGCAAACATGGACATGGTAATTGTGATGTGGCTGGGGCCCAAAACAGGGGGAAATGGGTTTGTAGAAAGAACTGAAAAGAAATGAGGAAGCCTGCACTTGATAGTAATAGAGGAGAACTAAAGAGGTGTTTTTGGAAGTAGGATCCAGAGTCCCCAAACTAGCAACTGGGGAGGGAAAAATGGGATCCTGGGTAAAATGGAGGGGGGGGGGGAACCTGGGAACAGGGGATGTTGGATAACAAAATATACCAATTAATTGAGTGGCCCCGGCTGCTGTTTTCGCACCACGTGTGGGGCGTCCCTCTGCCCCTCCCGTGACATCGCTGCCATTCCTGAAGGGCCCCATGGGACAGCTCCGCACAGCCCGTTACACCTCTGGGCCGTGGGGGCTCAGCAGCACAGGCTGCTTTGCCCTGAGCAATTGGGGCTTGGACAAACCGGAAGTGCCATGGTGGGCACTTCCACTTTCACTTTATCTTACAAGTTGGCATGCCGGTTAGTGGGGCATGCTGGCTTGTAAGATGCTGGATAACAGAACTTTTACTGTACTGTATTAAATAAAAAAAAAAAAGAAGGAATTGTTATTGATTGAAAGAAATTGAATATTATAAAAAGGTAACTGAGATGATATTTACCATTCACATTTGAACATTCTAGTGAATGGATCATCACTTTGCTGTCATGTAGTTTTACTAAGCCATAAAGTACAATTTTAGCAATGCTGATCACCTGAGCCATTTGTTGAACAAAACTGGTGTGGACAATTCAAATAGTTTTCCAAGTGTCACTTTCAGTGACCCAAAACACATGTTTATGGCCTATCATCAGTAGTACTGTATATGTTTTATTGGTTTTCAAAGGTTTGGAAGAGTCTATGCTGCAGCTAAACAGAGTTTAATAATTACAAAAGTATTTCAAGTCATTATAGAGAGCTTGCGTCTTGGAAAACTCTACATGTTGAATTGTAGTGGGGAAAGGGGGAAAACTACAAAGTTTTACTCAATGAAGGTCTCTTCTGATGTATTCTTCTAAGCTATACATGGATACAGAGCAGTTCACAGAAAATACATTTGCATTGGATTCCAGGAACTGAATTCTTTTTTAGTATTCTTTGGTGGAAACTGAAGGCTTGGCTGCTTACCAGATTATTTGCTCTATGATAAATGTAAAAAGCTTTACAAGCCCTGAACCACCGTGGACAATAATTCCTGAGAAATTTGATCATCACTAAGGATATTGCAAAAAATGAAGAACTGCTACCAGAAATGTAAATCATATCAACCAGATATCAGCCTAGAAGTTACACAGGACGGATAACATTTAATGTATTTTTTAATAGCAAATAAGGATTTCAAAACCACTCTCCCACTGTGGTCACAGAGTTCTTAAAAGATGACAGAGCAAAGGCAAATTTTATGATATAGCATGTCTTTTAGTAGAGCTGTCTTAGGTAGGTCTATAAAATACTGAACTGATAAAATGAATACAACAGTCACAGCTGAAATGAAGCAACATAGAACAGCTCAACTGGGAAAAAATAAATTGTTTTTTATGTTCTTTTGTTAATTATGCATCTTGGATATAGTATAGATATTCATTTCAGGTGTGTGTATGAAAAGTTACCAACTGTTTCTTCTACAGTCTCAATCTACCCAAAGAAGGAAGAAGTATGTATGGCATCCCTGAAACTTGGATTATCATTTTATGGTTACATAGCTGACATAACTAAATTAATTTTACTTAAGAAATCAGAAAAGACTTGAACTGTTGTCCTGTAGGTGGAAAGCTAGTGCCTTATCAGTTAAACTACTCAGATCTAGCCTACTGCATTTCTAAAGTGCAATTTCATCTACATAATGTGTTATTGAGTCTGTTGTCATATGGCTCTTTTCAAAACAAGACATGTAGATTAAGTGGTTAGTGGTCACTTAAAGTTATGGCAGGTTAGTATGTTTTAGAATAAAGTATTATTTTATTAAGTGTATAACCCTTCATGAAGTATTTTAAGTTACTCAAAGTTAAAGTAAATCTCTTTTTAAAAACTATCTATAGTATAATGTATTTGGAAAACCAGGACTAGATTGTGCTATCCTTCTTCACACTGGCCACATTGACATGAGACACTGACTGTGCAGTAGCAACTGCACAGTCTAGTACTTTTTTATACAAGTTGGTACTTGTAGTACTTTAAACAAGTACTAAATGACTGCTCTGTGACTGGAGTTACTGCACAGTAGCACTGCCACATGACTTTCTCATGATGCTGACTGCATGATATCCCGAGACTGTGCAGTAAAGTTGCATCACACTTTCTGCCACCTGATGCTATTGCACAGTAGTTCCAGGGTACTGTGCAATAAGTGTCTCATGTAGCCATGGCCACTGAATAGTATCTTATTCTTCAAGTACTTCTTTTACTTTTCTAGCAGTCCTCTTAGAATTAACATTCTAGTAATTTTGAGTATGGGTGACAAACTGGCCCTTTAAAGATTTCAGGATTTCTCTGAAATGCATCTTTTTTGCTTCCGATTTCTTTGAATAGGAAGCAAATGATTCACTGAAATAATTGTATTTGAACCGATCGGAATTTTCTCTTTTCAGACACTTAGCATATTTCTGAGTAATGGCAGGAGCTGCGCTACCTTTAGAAAACATCAAGCACAAAGAAATGTAGAATACATTTGTAATGTTGACATATTTGTTTTCAGAGTGTCCTATTTAAACTAGAAGACAAGTTGCTTGGTGTGTAAAACCCTAGAAAGCAACACAACACAACACAACACTGTTCCAGTGAAGATATGTGAAAACTACAAATTCTGTTTCAAATTCTAAATAAAAATCCATATCAAAGATGTCTTACCCTTTCCTTTTTAATTAAAAAAAAAATACTCAATATATTTGGAGCCCATATGTTAGGATAATATACAGAGATTCCTGAGCTAGCTGACAAAAATCAGTTTGCTGATCAGCATGAAAATTTGATAATCTGGCTACTGTTTACTAACAAGAAATTGTTAAAATATGAAGTACAATACCCTGACAAAGTAACAATAATTTTTCAAAGTAAAAATCAATTATAACCAATTGTATGGGGTTTCTGGTGATTCTTTACATGGCCATTTAATACAAGTAGATATTTGAAGCTTTTATATTTCCATTAATAGTAATGACACTCAGTAACTGTAATTTCTGTTTCATTTGATTACAGGTGAATATGTATATCCATTTAATCTGATCATGGACTGTTTTTATTGAGAACAACATGACTGACTTGCTTCACTTTGATTGTTTTTGATGGCTATTAAGGATTACCTTTATTGCCTTGCTTGCCAATAGAGAAATCCAATAGTTCAAAATGCTAATGAATTTTGAATCCAAAGATGGTCTATGGCAATGATATATACATATGATTTATACAAATATTAACTCTATGCCATCATTACAGCCTGAAGTTATGCAGCCATAGTTACAAAAGTGATAGGAATAGATTTAATTTAAAATAACCTAAATGCACCATTCTTTAAATGAATAGTTAAGAGTTTTCACAAATACATACCTTGTCACATTGTATCGCTTTTTGTGCTCTAATATTAGAATACTTAGAGGCAGATCCAGTCTGTATAATTGCCACAATTCTATTCGTGTCAATTCAATTCTACACTGCCAACACTTGTACACACTAAAGAGTAGGTTATATATCACACCCTCCCCCATTCCGAGGCCCAAACTCCCACCCACAAACTTTAGCAGAAAAAATGCAAAGTACCTTAATCCTTAAATAAAAAGGGATTTAGGTTCTTTGGGAGCCTGAGTCTAACTGCAACTAATGGAATGGGGATTCTTCAGTCCTCTTTTAGCTCTGTGGTTTCCTGCTTCAATCCCCACTATAGCAAGCATATATTGTGTGTGTGTGTGTGTGTGTGTGTGTGTGTGTAACAAGCATAATATTTTAGAAATACAATGGATACATTTAGCCTCATCAATGCCTCTGTGAAGAAGGGCAGTAATTATTTTCCATTTTAGAGTTAAGAAAATTGAGTGTCAAAAAGGTGAAGCGACTTGATCTAGGCCAAACAGCAAGCCAGTAACATAGCTGGAATCAGAACCTCCCAGTTCTGGATCCCTTATGTTTACTTCTATATCACAGCGGGATGGTCAAATCAGTTAATGTGAAATAAGATTATCCTCCCTGAATCTTCAGCCAAGTTCTTTTTTTAAATCTCTCTGCCCACTTCTGCATTTTAAAATTCCATTTAGATCTGGAAACAGAAACACCAAAACACCAGAAAAATCACTGGTCTCCTGAGATTTCTTGTGCAATTTTGCAAGAGGTTAAAAGCACTTGTATAGGCATGCAAATTTCTGATTGTTTATTGAAAACACATCTCCATCCATCACAAAGCACAAAACGTACACGCATTACTATACACATTTCTATAGAGATTTCCTTTCCTTTTTGGGTGGCAGAGTCCCCGGAGAAGTACAATGAAAGTCTGTGTGTACTTAAATTCATTCTTTTTTCTGTTACTCAAAAAAGGAATGTGAACACTAGGGGTGTGCGAAGCAAGCCCTATTCTATTCGGATTCAGCCCAAATCACTGTCCCTGATTCAATTTGTTGATTTGGATCACTGTGCCTGATTAGATTCAGCTGAATCTGAATCTGAAGATTGGATGCAGATTTGGAGAATCAGAGATTTGGTCATAGACACGGCTTTAAAGAGAAGGTTCAGGCTGGACATCAGGAGACATTACTTTACAGTTAGGGCTGCCAAGCTCTGGAATGGGCTCCCAAGTGAGGTGGCACTCTCTCCTACCTTGGGGGTCTTCAAGAGCAGGCTGGACAGATATTTGGCTGGGGTAATATGGCCCCAGCACTCATTCCTGCCTGGGGCAGGGGGTTGGACTTGATGCTCTGTTTAGGTTCCTTCCAACCCTAAGCACTATGATACTATTAATTGATTTGGAGGGTTCCGATTTGGAGAGATTAAAGGGTCCTCTGATTTATTTGGATTTGGAGATTTGGCCACTGAATCCGGCTGAATCTTCACTGAATCAAATCAGGGATTGAAGCTTCGCATAGCCCTAGTGAACACAACATTGGCAGTTTCCTTTTCATGTGCTCTGGCATACCTGCCTACTTCTAATATCCCTGAATGGGCAAAGTGGTAACAAAAAGAAAACTTAGAAGTCCATTTATAAATATAGCATCATAAAAAAATAAACTCACAGGGCTAATTCACATGAGCAGGAACATGCACTTCCCTGGGGACAAACATCAGGGGAACAATATGTGCTACTGCTACTTGTCCCTGGGAAATGCCCATGCATGCACGCTCTGGCACCTGGCACGTTGACTGAGGTCGGGTAGGGAAGGATGAGCCCAGGACCTGGGCTGTCCCCAGCAAACTTACCTGGGGTCTTGAGGGCAGCTAGAGCAATTTGGCAGCACAGAGCCTGGCCAGCAGCTGGAATGCAACCCTAGCAGGACAGGCTCCTGTTTCTGACAGCATGCGCTGCCATTGTATGGAACACCCCACTTTAAGGCACACTTCTTTGGTACTGGGATCTCCTGGTGTCAAAAAAAACCCACCTCACACTACAAATTAACAATGCAGGTAATGCCTTCAGGTGCCACATGTGCACCCTATGGCACTGCAGACAAATCTGAAACACCTCATACTGCACATCTGTGCTCATCTTGATGCACCCTTAAATGGAATATGTTAATAGGAGATCTGCTCATACCACTGCCTTAGAAGTTTTTTTTAAGGTTGTACATAGACATTAATAGCATTATCTCATATTACAAGCATGTACAAGGAGTCAGTCGTATAGTATCTATAGCTGCTTGTACATGCCACAGGGGTTTACTTTGGTTTAATTCTCCCTATATTGAAACGGCGGGTTTTTAAAAACACCATTTCAATTTAGGGTGAAGTAACCCCCTGCGGTGTGTACACAAGGATGGGGCCCAATCCTCACCTGCTTCTCCAGTGGCAGGGAGGGAAGGTGAGCTGACAGTGGGCCAAGTGGTCCCTGAGCTGCAAAGAAACACCAGGCCCCCTGCAGCCATGGAGGGAATCACTGGGCCCCCCATACAGCTCAGGCAGACAGACTCTGGGGAGAGAATTTTTTTTTTTTTTTAAATCAGACTCAACACTTTTTATTTTTCCTTCAGTGGAGTCTGCCTGCACCGGCTGCCTGCACAGCACATGAGCTGTATGGGGCCTGGTGCTTCCCTCTATGGCTGTAAGATAGCAAACTAAAACACCTCAGACATGTTTTATTTTGCTGTGTCTTGAAGTCATTTAACATGCAATATGCCGCCGACAGTGTAAACAGCCATGCCATTAAAGTGGTGCAAAAGGGCATTTAAGCCACTTCAAAGGCCAACTTTGTGGCATGTACAAAGGTCCTATATGTCTACATAAACTATATTCACTTATCTCACCTTAAAGCTAAAGACCACCACACATCACAGGAATATTCTTTTATACCCAGCAATACAAGAAGGACTGAAACAAATGAAATCTCACCAGTAGGGTTAACAGAAGGTGTATGGGTATGACAACTCTCTATCAGGCTTCTTGGTAAATGTGTACAGACGCTCAGTTTCTACTGGGAGAATCACTGCTCTTCCAGTAGAAACCACAAGTGTACAGATGTTCAGAACTTTTCTCCCAGAGCAAAAATGTCTTCTCCAAGAGAAAAATAACCCAGGAACAACTAGGGTGAGGTTGTTTCTGTAAGAATTTCTCCCAGGAAACTAATGGGACTTTTATATGTGCTATTGGGGTAGGGTGAGGGAGTGCTTTAATTAGAGAGGCTCCAAGAGCTACTCTACTTAAAAATGCCACAGCGTCTTGTGTATTAGTGTCCATGCACTTCAAAATTTTGGCAGGGGCACTTAATCTAAAGCTCATTTGATGAGTTATAGTTAAAGCACTCCCACCACCATTTTGAAATGCAGGGACGCTGATACACGAGATGTGGAGGCTGACTGGAATGCAGTAATTACCATGCTTCAATGGTCTTGATTAACTAATTCTGCTCTAACACTAATTACATCATGTTGGAGCAGCCTCATAGCATGTGTACAGGCACTCTAAATATCTGCAAGTTTGCCCAAAAGAAGCCACAACACAATCTTCTAGCATTGCAGTGTGCTTTTTGCCTGGTACCCCATATGGGTTAAGGGAGAAAGTGCTGGACTCATGCTGGACCCTGCTGCTTCAGGTGAGCAGAGAGCAGAATACACCCTCTGAGTACTTTGGGACTGGGAAAGCCCAGCCCCCTTATCATCTCTTTCCTGTGCTGCACATGACCCTAACCAGGGTGGGTCAGCCAGTGAAGAAAACCTGTGCATTCCACTGTCATCTATCTCTGGGCAGAGAGGGGAGGCTGCAGAGCACGTTGCAATGCATATATGGCCCCCCAAGGCTGGACAAATTCAGCACAACAGGCTCTCTGATCCTCATTGGCTTGGCTTTTTTAGCATCTGCCTGGGGCTCTTTGGGTAAGTTCTTCTGCTGTGAAAACAAATCAAGATCATTTGAATGTGTGTACACATCTGAGTTTTCTAAATGTGGACAGGTTCCTATTAAGATGTGTTTCCAATGATAGTGAATTCTAGGGCCAAGGTTCTGTACAAAACTAATGAAACACTAAAACAATAGTTTGGACACCATTGGAGGGCTACATTCACTATTTGTACATTTACAATAACAAGGCAGTGTCACAAGGTAAGTCTATATTTGGGATCTTTGTGGATTTTATAAACATGAGTTTTCCCATTTAACTATTCCTCTATTTAAAAAGGTCACTACATTTTATGCTGGGCTGAGCTTAGATAAATGTTGCTGTGTGCATATGCGTGTCCTGAAAACCTGCTGAGGTAATGAGAACACAGGGCCAGGCATAAACAATTATATGCACAAGTCTCTAGAGGCATTGCTTATACAAATGGATGTGATCAATCTCATCTGTTTAACCTACATTTGAACAACAGGGTCATATTTTACTGTATCTTTAAATGTTTCTTTGCATTCACATATTCTTGAAGTGGAAAGGACATTGTGTGTAAATGAACAGTTTAGGTCTCTAGCTAGAGTTCAGCACATCTTTAATTATTGTCAAGTCTTCAAATATTTTCAGCAGATTCCCATTAGAAGCATCATCAACCATTTCTATCCTAGCCCTCCAAAAGGAAACTCTTAGCAGACGCTTTCACCTAATAGTAACATTGACACATTAACTTTCCTCAGCCACCTCACTCAGACTACTTAGTCTGGCTCCACCATGGCTGGGAGCTTTAATCGGATACCATACTAACGAAAACTATGTCAGATGATGTCAGATGAATGGTGGTCACATGACAACAGCCTTATTTCAAGCAAACAATACAACACTTGTTTTTAGGCTACTTTATGACTCGGCTGAAAAATGACTTTGTTCACAATGAAACACCACTAATGTATGAACTGTTATCCTTGGATTTTAGTACTTCAAGTATTTTCACAACATTCTTTTAATATACCTAGCTGGACAAACAGTGTAAGTATCATTAAACTACTTATATTATCAAATTCATATATCAGCATTTGAGCTATACAGCTGAAAGCATGGCAATACTTTCTGGCATTTCAAATCCTTTAAGAAATGGTATTATAGAAAGCATATAAGGAAAAAAATATTTTAATTTTATACCATATGGTCTGACTTATAATCAGATTTACACATTGGGGGGTGCAGCTGGTGGTCTCCCTAGATATATCTATCTCCCTAGATATGCTTTTTCCCTCTCTTTCACTAATCTCCACATCATTGAAATAGCCACATATGTAGAAGAAGCAGCACTCTGAAACTGAGTGTGGCCATGCTGATCTGAGAGAACTTTCCCTTAGTCTATAATGATAACACATCCAAACAGAGCCCTAAGGACCATTTTAGCCATTTTCCTGTTTCCTTAGCCCTCTTTTACTTAAATATCTAAATATTAGCAAAACTGATTGACTAGAATAAAGTAAGACAAGGTTTTGAATGCAAGACATTTTTCAAAAAGTCTTGCATTTGCAAGCTTGTCCGTCTTTGTTCCAACCATGCAGTAGGGCAAATAAAAGATATCGCTCCCCAAAAATCCTTCCTGCTTGCATAATTCCTGGACCGTTGTGGCTACAACATCATTGTAACACTATCAAGTTTAGGACTTCAGACAAGCAGTATTTCTTGCTACAAGTACCATGTTTATTTGAATATAAAGGTGAATTTTTTCCCCAATCACCATAGGGAGGATTTGCATACAAGGAAGCCTCATTAAATATATTGTGCATCATTAAACTGCTTCCAAAAGTAGCATGTTCTCTATAATGGAAATCAACTATGAAATTGATTCAATGCGCAGCAAACACTGAGCATGACTATAAAAGACATGGCCCACATTGGGCAAACATGCTAATGAGAACCTACTGCAAGGATAACTTAGTGCAGCCCATCTGAATAAGATATATGCTGATGCCCATTGTCCCTCTCAGTGCTGACTTTTTCATGTTGCAGTAAGTCAGTAAATTGAATACATTCAAATTTCTCTTTATTCCTTCAGCTGAGCTGTGCCTCCCACCCCTAACCCCTCCTCCACCATTTCCTGTGTGTGAAATGGGGCCATCTCGAGGCTGGTCCAAATGTTGGCCCACCCACCTGTCGAGGGCAGTCCGCTCACCTGATTTTCCTGCTATGCCTTTGTTGTAACCAAGTAAAATAGTTGTTTCTAGGTGGAAGGCTGCCCATTTAATGCCCTGATGCCAAGGGTGTAATATACAGCTCTGTACCACCCGTACGCCAGTGTCCCATGCCCCACAGATGGCATCACTACATGGCTCTTGCCCCATACCAGGCTGCACTATATTCTCTGCTGACATTCAGACCCAGCCTGGATCCCTCCTACTCAGGCAGCCTAATCTCCACCATCATCCTGGGCTACAACCCCTCCCTAAACCCCTTTCCCTGGTGGCAGTGGCTCCCCTCTGGGACCTTTGGCTTCACAGGCCCTGGCCTCACTTTTAAGCCAGTCAGGACTCCAGGCAGCTGGCTCTGGCCATCCCTCATGGTGGACACCCTGGCCCTTTGGCCCTCATGTTTCTGGCCCCAGCATTGATCAGTCAAGGTTCTCTGGGTAAGTTCTTGAGCAGCTAGCTTTCTCTCCCATACAGGTCTGCTCTCTGACTGGGTCACTCCACACTGCCCCAACTCTCTGAGCTTGTGGGCCATATGGTTACTCTGGACCCCTCCTGGGCCTGCTGTTCTTCCCTCACTGGGATCACTCACTCTCTGCCCCTTACTGGGTTTATACTCTGACTGGATTATGCACAGTCATTCAGGCCCCCCATGGACCTACTCTGGGCAGCCTCTGGCTCTCGCTCCACCTCCTCACTGGGGGTGCTATCCCACTCCCTCATTGGGGTTTCTGGGCCTTATGCCCCATGGACCCCAGGTATCTGATGATGTGGCTGGACCCCTTGCCTGTCCTCTCTTTCGGGTAACCCACCAGGCCATGGGAACTGAGGCTATATGGCACCCATCCTCACCTTTCACTGGGGAGGCACAGATGCGGCACTTCCTGGAGACTGCCCCACCACAGGTAGTCCCATCACACCATCAGACCCTAGCAAGGTATAGTTTCAGGTCATGATCCAGGACCAGAAACCTCCTCCATCTCCATACTTCCTACCCTTAACCTCTGGGTGTTCTGGGAGCAGCAGAACTCTGGCCAGGAGATGTTCACCCTTTGGCCTCCCCAGTTGCAACTGCCAGCTCTGCTCCTTAGGGCCTGGTCTTATACCCAGGGTGCCCTCTTGCAGTCATGTGGCTGGCTAATTAGGCCTACCTGCACCTGCCAGCTGCTCCACAGCCTGATTAATCCTGTTAAAGTGTCAGGCACAACCTGTGCCCTGCCACACAGTGATTCCTATTTTTTCAGCAGCCTTAAATGCCTGGCAAACATTACCAAATGGGGCCCCAGACACTTCACCCCAAATCCTTCTGTTGCCCCATCTTTCAGTCTGTCATATATGATTAGTATGGTCCTACCCTTCATGAGGTAGAGCCAGGCCAGGTTGCCCTACACCTCATCTGCATATACATTTTTGGAGGTTCTCAGGACTCATGACAAGAGCACTTGGTTCCATTCATGAGTGGAGGAGCTAATTAGCATATAGATCCTTTGTGGAGGGGAGGTAATCTGGAATATAGACACATACTGAGCAATGCTGTGCTATGGGGTCACCATGGCTTGAAATGCTATTGACTCTGTTGGGGCCCAGCACAATGGCCTGTCTGGTAAATTGAGACTTTTGGCTTTGGTCATGTATATTTTGTATATATATAGTAGGTACTAAAGTGGTACTTAAAAGTGTGTGTATGGAGTATCTGTGCTAAAACTTACAGCACTTTCAAAAGAAAGTAAAAAGCATCAATTCTGGATGAACTGTCTATGGTTATGCATAGTAATTTTTCTATATACCAATTTCTACAGGCATCTTTTTCAAAGTCAGCATTTTCATATTTGTCCCTCATTTCCATTTGCTTAGGGAAAGCAAGGTCTGACTGTAAAGGAGGAGGGGGATGGGAATGGGCTACAAGGGAAGAAATTAGGGGACTGAGGCCAAGGAGGGCATCTCCGCCCCCAATTTTATATTCCCTGCTGTAGTAGTAGGAGGGAGACAAATTCAAGGCAAACCTCCAATAAGTAGGTTCTATACCTTGTCAACTATAATATATTTATAAATTTTCCTTATATAGAATGTAATTATTGGGGGATCATCTTCTATTCAGGGACATCTTGTATTCAAGTTAATATGGTAGTATAGTATTGGCCTAATTGTCTGTAGTACTGTTCACATGCAGAACCTAAAGAACAATGAAAGTATAGCACCCGTCAAAATATAGTTTTATATGATTTATAAGATTATCTTCT
The DNA here is from genome assembly GCA_030014935.1 of Caiman crocodilus. Classification (NCBI taxonomy): domain Eukaryota; kingdom Metazoa; phylum Chordata; order Crocodylia; family Alligatoridae; genus Caiman; species Caiman crocodilus. The sequence goes on from JAGPOW010000290.1 coordinate 10,269,249, forward strand.
GAATCCTACAACCTTGAATAACTACATAGCAAGATTTGAAAACCTTTCCTAAATCAAAATGGCTGCTGACACAGAAAGCAAAACAAAACACCCCAATTTTTAAAGATCCAGGTACTGAACCAGGCAGATGCATTTGCCTATTATTATTGCTCAATTTATGGAGAGATGGGTTCAAATCCAGAGAGGATCATGAATGAGACTGAATTTAGTAGCTTCAGTTTAGTCACTAATGGTCACTTCCACCTCTTAAAATGATCTTGCGGAACTACTATATTTCACAACGTATAGTTGAGTTTTGAAGCCCAATTTTTGTCTCTTAAAATTCAACCTCAACTTATACACCATGTCAAAGCAAACAATTGCTGCAGACAGACCGCTAGTTTAGCAAATATATGAGGCCCAGTCATGTTAACTGCCTTAATTATAGGAGGAGCAGTCCCACTAATTACATGAAGCATGGTTACACTAATTCCATTGGCACTATTTTAGTGAAGAACAAATTAACTTAATTACCAGCACCCCAAACATACCATGTACAACATGGTATTCAGGATGCCACCAAAATGAATTAAATACAATGCCAAATTCAAGATCATAGTCATCAACTTTGCTGTCAGTACTAACAAGAGTTCTGTAGCCTGTCCATTTGGTGTGAATGAGAAATTGGTTTCTGACTGGCAGAAAAACACTGACAACATAAAAAAAGAAGCCTTGTGAGAAGTGTGCAGACCACAGAAAGCAATGCAGGTGGCCAGAATTAGAAATAGACCTCACCAGCTGAGTCAACAATCAGCAACAGTCTGGCAGAATTGTAACAAGAAACATCATCTGACTGCAAGGCAAGATGGGGGGCTATGGAGAAAGGATTGAAAGATTTTACTGACAACACAAGTCCAGTTTATGAAAAAGACTTCTCTCTCCCTGTGCCAGGAAACAAAGATATTGCAGCAATTACCAGCCAACCTCAAAGAGAAGATAACCCAGTTCCAGAGCCACATCTTAAACATCTGAAAGAAAACCTATTATCATCTCAGCCAAATTGGGAATATGGACAAAACACTCATGTCCTTTAATATGCCAACAAATCAAAGCACGGATGTCACTGGCACTAAAAATTTACTGATGAAGACTATGGCACATGAGAAAACCAACTTTACCATAATTCTTGCCTGTACAATTGATGAGACAAAACTAAAACCAATCCAAAGACTAGATGGATGATGAAGGCGGTCACATTTGGATACAGTGAGTGTGGAATACATGCCCTGCCACATTTTTACAACCAAAATCAATACTTGTGCAGGACATGTTTAAGGCCCACCACAGTGTAAAATAATATCTACAGCAAAATAAAACAGACTTAGCGGTCATCCTCAGAGGGCTAACATCCATTGTACAGCCATTGGAAGTGTGCTTAAACAAACTGTTCAGAGACTGCACTCGCATCGAGTGACAGGTATTATTGGCAGTCAGCTTAGAAGATGCTGCTGGAAGTACTGCATGCTGGGAAAGATCTGCATTATGAGAAAATTGGCTCATGACTTGTCCACATTAAGCTACAAAGTAGTGAATATTCCCTAAAACAATATTTAAGCCTTAGTACAGAGATAATCAAGCTAATTAGTAAGCTAGTATACATTTTTTTAAAAGTAGGGCTATGGAAGCATATGTAGTTTCTTTATGTCAGTAATTTAAGTGATGAAAGAAAATTACAGAAGGCAGGGTAGGTGTGCACTTTATAGACTAAATAAATTGGAGAGATATATAGCATAAACTTTCATGAGCTCAAGCTCACTTCATCAGATGCTGTGAAAAGATGTGCACAGAACAGTGTATGAAATTCACAGAGTAATTTGAATATTCACTTCAAATTCAAGTCACTCACTCCTTTCTATATGCTGCTCTGTGTATATCCTTTCATAGCATATGATGAAGTGAGTCTTATTTTAGCAAAACTATGCTATACAAATCTCTGATTTCAATCTATCACATGCAGATCTACCCTGCTTTCTGCCTGACTTCAGACTAACATGACCAACCACCTTTCTCAGAAAATTACTGACCAATGACAGTGATATATTCAGTATGTTTCATTCAGATTGGACACTGGGAACCAATGTAGGGGACGGGTTTCCCCAAGCCCATCTTGCAATAACACAGGCTAGACAAGAATATGCCTTCAGTCTTTGCATTTAAAAATCATGTATAATATTGCTTTGTATGAATACAATGCAGAAAAGTAATGAATACTCTCACTCAATCAATAAATCTCCTAGAAAATACAGGCTACTAGGGACGGTGCTTTAGAGAAGGTTCAGCCAGGAAAATATTTAAAATCTTGCTTAAATTTCTCAGTCAGAAAGTGAATTCAAGTAGTTATATTTATATATTCAACCAGAAAAAATATATATCATATGATTAAGCTCCATAACCAATTGCAACTAACCAATGCAGCTTGACTTTCAAGAATCAGTCTTAGCAGAACAGTCATAATATAAAAATTCTGACAAAAAATGTTTAAATAAATCATAATAACTATAAATCAAGATCTTCACATGGCTATGGTAGGCTTTCAGACTACCCAAAGCAGGTTTATCTTAAATCAATTTCAACCATTTTGAAACTGGTTTATGTGCACTGAACTTATGGTCTGTTACAGGCTTAAACCAGTTTCTGATCACTTAGCCGGTTTATCTGTAACTTCTGTTGCTAGCCATTGGGTGTTTGTCTCATTGTCCTGCCTGGGCTTTTACTCGCATCAAAACAGGTGTAAGACAATCACTTACACATGCAGCTTGAATGGCAGTAAAATGGAATTAACTTCAGTTGTCCCAGGAAAAAAAGTATTCTCTCAGATAACTGAAAGGTACTTAAAATGGGACTATGGGCTTGTATGTTTGTAGGATCCCAGAATAAAAAAGCTTTGTCCTGAGAGCAATCTGATGTCTGTCCTTAGCCCCTGAGTAGCCATTTGAGGAGGGTATTACTTGCTTTCTCACCACCTGGTGGCAATGAATCATTAGAGTACCTACTGTATAGACAGCTTCAGGATTCCTGGTTGTCTGTTTGCTCTAGATTCCATTGTAATTTATAACAGGGTACAGCACCAATATAAATTGTACTACTGCTAATGTATCATGTGTGCAGACCTTCTCTTCACCAAAGCTCAGGGAAGGAACTGGAGAGGCACATTCTCTTGAAGGAGAAAAGGGGCTGCTGTGAACTTCTGCAATCTAGGCAAGGGACTTTGTGAGCCTGATGCATCAGAAGGAAGATGACTTGCATCTCTAGTGAAAAAATTATGGAAGCTTGAAGAGATGTGGATGAAATAGGTTTCTTATTCAAGTACTGAGTATCATTCATGTATCACCAAAAAAGATCCAAAGTAGAAATTTATTTTTTGTATGATTACTTCAGATCCAGGAGGTTACTTGTTCATGGTCTTAAAAAACTCTCTTGTTGTTTATTGTCTTTTTAAATTTTTGAAATAAAGTAGTAATATTTCTTGAAAAATAGCTAAAACAATGTTTTCAGCTAAATCAAAACAGTCTTGAAGTAGCAAACTTTGGCGGTAGGTCAATGAATAGATGTGTACTGTAAAACCAATTCTTAGCTGCTCTCTGTACTCAGTCATTTCAACAGCACTCTTCACTATCCCTGGCTTTCCACTAAGGTTTCAATATTCTCCTGCCTGCTGATGGTGCACCTTGAAAAATGATGTAACTCATATGTAAGACCAAAGACCCTTCAATAACAAAACAGAGATGCTCAACCCCTAGCCCCAGAGCCATATCTGGCTTTCAGACTACCCAAAGTATCCAGAAATTAGTTAGTGGGGGAGTAGTGTTGTCTGAATTACTCCAGCACAAACTGGGCCTTCTGGTCCTGTGGGCAGAAGCCTGGACTGCAGCACCACCCAGCAGTTAGTTGAATGCTGGACCCAGCCCAGTCTGGACCCTCCAGTGATGTTCCCAATGGGAGATCATATGATCCAGGGGAACCAATGGGAGCCATTATACCTCTCATAGGTGGCAGCATTAATTGCCACTCCCCTGCTGCCAAATTTTCAGACCTGCAGGGAGCTCCATCTGCTGGTAACATGCTCTGGATCAGGCTGGAAGGCAGTGAATGACCAGATCAAGTCAGAGGACTAACCCCATAGTTCTCATCCAGACCACAGGGACAGAAGGTTGGATACCACTGCCTTAAAACTACTGTTTTCCTACCAAATGGGGACTGATCACATGCAAGGCAGAAATACAGTAAAGCCCAACATTTTCAAGTGTTAATGAATCTTAACTCCAAAACTCAGTTCAGTGAAGGAACTCCCATTGACAATACAGAAGTTAGAGAAAGTAGAGCAGTGGAACAGATACTGTGCAGATGGTAGTAGAAAATTTTACCAGGAATACATCTTGCTTTCATGGCTTGAGGCCCATTTAATTCATTCTCATTGACCTTCATAAATACCATTACTAATTCAAGCTTAATAAAATTATATGGTATATGAGGATTTTTTTTTCATCTAATAGACACAAGCATGCAAGAGACCTGGAATTAGGTTTATGTTTTCTTAGTAAGTACAACTAAACTATAATTATGAGTATTATATGAGTAATAAGAGTATTACTAATTAACTTGAGCATTATTATATTAATGTCCAGCAGGATCATTGACTGTTCCACTAGAGTAGCACAACATATAAAATGTTGTAGTCTTTGAATGGAAGAATACTGCTCAGAGTCCAAAATAGAAACTGCTAAAAAAAACAAGGTAATTATCTAATTTTTTATAATATCACTCATAAAATGTCTGACTTTTCCCTTTATGAGGTTGCTGGATTAAATTTAGGGCAGATGTTTCATGTAATTTACTCAGAAAACAGGAAAATTATTTTAAAAACTACTCATAAAAACCTACAAAAACACAAATGAAATTAATCTAAAACATATGCAGCCTACAAGTTTACGTGAAATTTTAAACTGATTCCTGAAACTATGGATGGGCTTTTCTTTTGATAAAATGTTTTCTTACATAAGTTTAATATCAGATGTCCCAACCAGCTTTGCATAACATCAGGTCCCTTTGAATATGGGACACTTTAGGCAGCTCTATCTATTTCCCGAAGACTAGCGTTAGCCAAAACTATTCCTGACTTCCACACTGCAGAGAAGGCAATTTTTTCTTGTGGCCAGAATGCTGTGATCTAACTGAACTAGGGATATACCTGATGCAGCTAAAATCTTGTGGTAGGATAACCAGTCAAAATTTCATGTGTGAGCCATCTGCACATTATAAACTCAGTCCCTGCGTTGCTTGTAGATTAAAAGCTCTATAAGGCATTTTAACTCAAAAAAATGCTGGTGCCTTTAACAGTACATCTGCATCAGGGGTTGGCAACCTTTTGCCACCATGGGCCATTGCTTACAACCCAGCCCCCACCACAGGCCACCTGCCAGTACCCACACACCAGCAATCAGCTGATGTTGCGAAGGGAATACATTAAAAAGGCAGGTGCTAAGACCCTGGGAATGCTTCCTCTGCTGCTGTGCCTGGAGTGTGCTGCCAATTCCCAAGCTACCTGTGGGCCAGATCCAATCTCAGGCCAGATTTGGCCCATGGGCAATAGCTTGCTATCGCCTGATCTGCACAAATCAGTGCTGTCCTTCTAATCACCAAATGAACTACACACCTTCTGTCTTCCTGAACTGAAAAGCTCATTTTGACATAATTTTTATTAAATAATTGTGGTTGTTTTCCTCATTAGAATGAGGCAGGGAAGATATGTTGAAACATCAAAAGTTGCCATAAAAAGAAATTGTTGCAATTTGGACAGTTCCACTACCGCCTGTACAACATACTGCAAGTAAACACATCATTACCTGTACTACGTAATGCAGAATATTAGTGAAGCCATGACTCTGTCCTTCAGATTAATACCTCTGTGAGTATCAGAGGGAGCAGTCCATGTAATCTTAGGATGCCAGGAATGCAACTGTATCCACTCCTTGGTCCCTCTTTTTTCTAGCTGTTGTTGTTGTGATAATGTGAATAGCAAGGGTAGTGTGAGAAAATACTGCAGCCATGTGTCACAGGGAACAGACCAATCCTTAAATTGTCAAAATAAAGCTACATGTCAGCATAAAAATAAAGTTAGTTCTCTCAGTCTTTGAAGTTCTGAGTGATGTGGCTTCCAGTTCAGAAAGTTTTACTCTAAATTGCAACATGGCACAAGAGTAGTTCAATCATCTGGGAAGCCGTTGCTCCTGGAATTAAGTCTAAACACGCCTTGTCCAGCTGCAAGGCTTTCCCGACTGAGTTCCCCCTTTTGCAACTTGTTCCCATTGGCAACTGATCACAGCCTGAGTTTTGTGAGTGAGATTAGAGGATTTGGCACAGAGAGGACTCACTCTATGTGAGATACCAAATGAAAAAACAAAAATAAAACAAAGGCTGAAAAATTCCATACATTGCTTACCAATACATCAGATATATTGGTTAAGAATGACAGTATCATCCATGCAGAGAATGGCATTCATTGGCATTAAATTACTTGACTGGATTTATATATTATCTCATCTCATGAGGAAACCAAAATTAATTCACTTTATATCTGCACTTCATGTCTTCCTTTCCTGTATCTTAGTGGCTTTAAGTGCAAACATTCACATTCCAAATATTTAAGCAATTGTTTCCAAATGCGTCAGTGTCACAAACTTAGATGGTAAACCTTTTTTTCTGAGCACATGTGTAAACCTTTTATGAGGGGTGGCATTAAGCAGTGCAAAACAACTGGGCTCAAAAAGCTGATCTGAGGTGGAAGAAACAACAAGTACACTTTGATGAGGCATAAACAAATGATCTGGAATAGATATGGTCAGGGCTACAAGAAAGTCTTCAAAAATAGGTTGCCCAGTTCATGTCAGTCCTTCCACAGGTCATAAATAAGCTTCAAAGACTTATAAAAACAGGCAGCAGACACCAAATGTATGCTATCTCCACTTAGGTCTAACTGTACATGGTCACACTCCTGCAGCACTGTTAGATTAAACAAAGATTAGCAAATTCTTTGTCCATGTGCACACATACCCCAACATGATTATTCAGTTTGCTAAGTTCTTTGTGTACTGGCATGAAATACAGGATCATAAACATTTTCATTTTGTGTTTGTTAGCAGTAAAAAAAATAGTTGTGGTGCACAGTCACTAAGCAAACAAAATGAAAATACTTTTACAGTCATTGTAAAGTTTTATGGGGTATCAGAGGGCAAGAGGAAGCCACAGCATGGAGCAGTAGCTGTTCTGGGCCATGGCCGTAGCCATGGCTCCAAGTTCTGGCAAAATGTATTTGGGTAAAAAAATAGGTGATGTGTAATGTGTAACGGAATGTAACTACTTAAAAAAAATGTTCAAGTCAGAGAATGATGGAAAATTGAATTGTATTTATCCTTTTTCCCCCCACAAATGGAAACTAGTCACATGGCTCAAAACTGTTCATGAGCGTTCACTTAAATTAAAAAACCCAGAATTTTCCTTCAGCAGAGTTTGTGAGCCTCTTTGCCCACTTTCCATGAATAACTAGTTCATGGAAGGAAAACGTATGGCAGCAGCAACTTTTCAGCAATTATCAGTTAATGTGAAATACATGTTCAGTTTACAAACATAAAATTAATCCTATAAATCCATTCAACCAAGGGAAAAATAATACAAGGCCTCTACATTAGACCATAGTTTGGTATTGAAGAAATACTCATAGAAGTATTTGTCAAACACTTTTGACCAGTAAAGAGATCAGAGAACCCTAATGTCCACTCAGGTGAAATTAATCAGCATAAATATTAGTTACAGTCTATCAAACAAATGAATTATTCTCTGCAAACTACTTAGTCAGTTATTCAGTCAGCAAGCTAACCAATATGTTGGTTCTCATCTCACTTCAGCTGAATTAGATGCAAAGAACTTAATAAAGTGCCAGAGGATTCCTTACACACTTTTCCCATACATTTTACTGCAATTTAGGGAAAGTTTGTAGCTCTTCTAGAAGATAAGTTTAGTTGGATGCACTGGCAAGGACAGAAACAAGGGGTACCTCCTAGAATAATGCGGCCTGAAGACCCTATCAGTGGAGGTCAGTAGAGTGTGTGACTTTGGACCAAATGTCCACATCTAAGTTTGCATGGAATAGACTAGAGTTTCCCAACATGTTTATGCTGCGGCCCGGCAAACTACGGCCCAGCAGTCACAGTTGACCATAGCTGGAATTTCCATCTGGAAGACAACATCCCCCAGGCAGGGGGTAGGGGGTGAGCCAAACCCTGAACTACTGCAGGCCCTGCAGAAGGAGCCATGGCCTCTCCACCCAGCTCAAGAGGGGCTGCGGTTTGCCAGTCCGTGGTCACTTCCAGTTCAGCAGCCAACCATACTGCGGACCAGTAGCTGACCTGCTGTGGTCTGGCACATTAGGCCAGGTTCATTAGAGGCAAGTCCTGTCAGACCAACCTGGTGGCCTTCTATGACCAGGTTACAAAATCCTTAAACACAGCGGTAGCAGTGGATGTAGTCTTTCAGGACTTTAGGAAGGCCTTTGACACTGTCTCTCAACCCATTCTCATTAAAAAACTAGGGAACTGTGGCGTTGACACCTACACAGTTGAATGGTCACTAACTGACTGGAGGGCCACACCCAGAGAGTGGTGGTGGACAGGTCATTTTCAACCTGAAGGGATGTGGGCAGTGAGGTCCCACAGGGCTCGGTCCTTGAGCCTGCGCAGTTAAACATCTTCATCAGCGACTTGGATGAGGGGGTAAAAAGCAACCTGTTCAAATTTGCAGACGACACTAAGTTGTGGGGGGAAGTAGGCGCACAAGAAGGGAAGAATAGGCTGCAGTCGGACATAGACAGGTTACAGGGGTGGGCGGATGAGAACAGGATGGGTTTCAACACAGACAAGTGCAAGGTGCTGCACCTGGGGAGGAAGAACCAGCAGCATATCTAGAGGCTGGGGAACTCCCTTCTCATCAGTGCAGAGGCAGAAAAGGATCTTGGAGTCATTATTGATGCCAAAATGAACATGGGCCAACAGTGTGAGGGCGCGGTCAGGAAGGCCAACTGCACTTTGTCATGCATCCATAGACACATCTCAAGCAGGTCCAAGGAGGTGATCCTTCCCCTCTGTGCGACACTAGTCAGGCCACAGTTGGAGTACTGCATCCAGTTCTGGGTGCCACACTTCAGAAGGGATGTGGACAACTTGGAAAGGGTCCAGAGGAGAGCCACTCACATGATCAGGGGTCAGCAGGGCAGGCCCTACAGTGAGAGGTAAGGGATCTGAACCTGTTCAGCCTCCACAAGAGAAGGCTGAGGGGCGACCTAGTGATTGTTTACAAACTAGCCAGAGGTGACCAGCAGGCATTGGGGGAGTCCCCATTCCCCCGAACACTACCAAGAGTGCTTAGAAATAATGGTCACAAGCTGACAGAGGGTAGGTCCATCAGGAGGCACTACTTCACTGTCAGGGCGGCTGACAACCAACATCCAAAGGAGTGATGCTGGCTCCTACCCTGGGGGGTCTTTAAGAGGAGGTTAGACAAACACCTTGCTGGGGTCGTTTGACCCCAGTACTCTTTCCTGCCATGGCCGGGGGTGATGATCTGCTCAGGTCCCTTCTGACCCTACCAACTATGAAACTATGAAACCCCTGGAACAGATGGTTTATCCAGCTGGGTATCTATGTGGACTTTGGAGTCTGAGAAGTAGGTCAAAGAAATGATCTTGGTCTGACCTAGTGGTTATTACCACCCTTTACAACAAAGCTCCATTTGTCCCCTCTTTTTTCATACACTCCTGCTTACTTACTGTCATTTACCCTTTTTGCTATGAATTACTTCAAGGCTGTGAAGTGTCCTTTCTGAGGATGTCCTGGGTAATCTAATAAATGAGTAGCATAATCCCTAAATCAGATGTGATGATATAATCACTGCCAAATTTCGTGTTGTTACACTACGACTCAACTAGCAATATTAGTTCAACTTTCTATCTATTAAGCTACAGGCAGACTGGTATGATCCAAACCCTAATTTCACTCACTATTTTTGGGTGAAAGAGGTTACTGTGGTGAGTAGCATCTGCATACTAAAGATTCCTCAACAATGCCTCTAAACTAACTTCTGGCTTCTGATTATTCTACAAATCTTGCTATAATGAATAAATAACAATATTTCTGCTCATTGTCTTAGTGTCCCTGAAAATACCAGGGAAAGGTAAGTAAAAAGCTAAACAAAAAAATGGATTAGATGTGCAATGAACACTTACTCACTGAAGTAGTTCTTTCTCTTTCTTTAAGAGATTATAGCTATTCCCAAAATCCTGATCTGTCCAAAATATTATAGGTCATCATTATAGTATCCTTGCTATGGAAATAGAGCAGTTATACAAAAAACCCGTTGCTCAAAAATAAAACCTAAGACAAATAAAGTCAAACATTGCTTTGGCCCTGCTCCTGGACCTATCAAAGTCAATTGCAAAACTCCCATTCACTTCAAGAAGAAAAATACAGTTGGGGATGGGAAGATTTAAGAATATGCAAAGGAAAAGGGGGCAAGAAGAAAAGAAAAGGCTGCATTTTATCTTTTTCATTAAATGTAGGAAACAGGCTTGATTATGATTTCCACATTTTCTTGTTTCTAGTTTTGCCAAGATATTTTTAGGTTGAATTTTTGTTGTAATGGTAAAGTATCCCACTCCCTCTAACCCTTCGTTGTGGTTATTTTGTTTTTCTAAGAGCATGTACTTCTCTGAACTAAAAAAAAATCTTGCTGTACTGAATAAAAGCTCTCAAAAATGGTGTGGAAATGGGCATTAAAAGTATGTACACCTCCCTCAGTAATCCTGGTAATTTTCCTGGTAATTACTCCTCCCTCATTTTCCTGGTAATTACTGCTGGCAGATTTTTCTTTATATTTTTCTGATGTTGTACTTATAACTCTAATATCCATGGATAAACTCACCATTAGCATAAGTCACAACTACAGGCACTTAAAGGCAGTTATGGAATTTAGCCCAGTGTCTAACAAATTTTAATCACAGAAATCTGTCTAGGATATTCCAGATGATCTTACAAACTCTCCTTTTGCCTCATGGATGCCAGTCTTACATTAACTACAGACTGAAGTAAATACTGCTAGTATAAATTAAACTTACAGTACTAAAGCTAACAGTCAATGAAGCAAATTTCAGGAGAAGAAACTAAAGAATTTGCTTCACTTAAAAAACCAAGGGGAGGTGATAACAGAATATACTTTGTTAAGGCTGGCTGCCCAGCTTTACTGAAAATGTAGTGACAGATAAAACATAAATCAACATCCTTATCATTCTGGCTTCCTTGCCTGCCAAATGGGGGTTTAGTTTATCAGCGACCTATAAGGCCACTGGCAGCCTTTACTCTTACAGCTGGTCAGCAGGATGGAAGCTAAATGGCTGTTCTAAAACGTGTTCATGTAAACAACCTGAGGTAGGACTTCCTTGAACTGCCAGTTTTCTAAGTGTGATCCATCTCACTAAACTGTATGCTTGAGTGGGGTGTATCATTGGTATCTTGAAAAGAAAACAAATAAAGAAACAACATCTTCTAGTGCAGCCTGGGCACTCTGCAAACCATTCCTCTGGATGATTAAATAGTGCTCCGAACGGTATGTTTGTTATGGTAGAACCTGGAAGGCAGAAGAACTGCTCATAAAGAAAGACCCTTTGTGAGAGTACAAGCACACCCATGTGTTTCTTCACAGACCAGACAGTATAGTTTATACTCAGATTCCCATGCAAGTCTTATCGCAAAAAATTGCTGAGATACAATTTCCAGAGGGTGCAATCACACTGAAGGGGAGGGAGAGGATTATACCAGATGTATGCTATCCAGTTAAGTCATCTGTTTTAAGCAGGCAGATTTCTTTACCTATGTTACTAATACTTCAAAAAATCCTGATATGTTTAATAATCTAAACATCAAAATGATTTGTTCCTATTAATGTTATCGCTGATTTTCTGTACAGGTTTCCCTCACTTTACGGTGTACATGCATTTCTGGAAAACAGCGCATAACTCAAATTTGCATAAAGAGAACCCACTTTACAATGTAACAAACAAGAATACATTCCAAGACCTTGACAGTATTGACCCCCAGACCCATTTCTACCATTTTTACAAGACAATTTTGGTACCCCACAACAGCGGAGGGGGTTAGGAAATAAGCTACTGGGATGCATAGAAGCCATAATGGGGATGGCAACTACAGAAATATGTGTCGCACAATGCACCGCACAAGGCAGCTGACTGCAGGCTTCTACTACACCAGTCGCATAAGAGTGAATTTGCCTTGCATATAATGAGTTTTTGGTATGAAAAGGGTCATCGCATAAAAGCGAATTCACACACACAGAACCCACATAAAGCAAGGGAAACCTGTATTATTCTCAGGTTTGACAATGTAAACCAAGTAAGTTACACCTTGCCTGCAGCAGAAGTTTTACTCCAATTTCTTCTAGCTTAGGTCACTGATGTGGCCTCACAGATGCAAAAATTAGGGCTACAACCTATTCTTTCCATTAGGTACCTATGTTATAGTCCACTAGCATCTAAAGCACTAAGCATCTAAATGTGATTCTATTCCTCCTTTTCCTGACCCTGAAAAACCTTTAATACAACAAGAGCATGGATGTTCTTCCTCTTCCTCATGGCTTTCTATGATTTTATTTTAAGGCTAAGATGAAGGCATGTAATGGCAGTGTGTGCACTAGCAGATTTTCAGGGACTCAAGCAACATGGGATAGCAGGCACTAGGCGCAGCTGATGAACTCAAACTGGTGGGGCAGGTAAAGTGTCCCACAGGAGCAGGGGAGGAGGGGGTTGCAGCTGTCTTAGGGTGGGGAGGGGTTTGCAGCCAGCTGAAGTGGGCAGCGGGGAGGAAGGCATTGCAGCCAGCCAGGCACTCCGGCCAGTAGTGGGGAGGATGCAGCCCCCTTCCCCCCTACCACCACTCCTGTGGGATGCTCCTGGTGGGCATAAAATTAATATTTGAATCAGTAAAATTTAAATTGTTATTTTAGAAGCAATAAGCTCCATCAGAACAAACAGCAATTTGGGGGACTTTATGTATTTGTGCCACTGGCTGTCCATCACTACCTGAAACTGGAGCAAACACTGCATGTCAATGGGGCCTTCATTTCTCTTTCCTTTGCAGTCAGTTCATCTCTCCAGTGCTCAGTGTGAGAATGTTTGTATTCTGGAAATTGATATAGGGAAGTGCTTGCCTGTTGAAAAATAACTATTTCAACTAGAAATGATTCTGTAATTAAAGTAAAAATATATCAGTCTTAAATCTCCACTGAATTTAAATTTGGGGCCAAATTCAATTTGGCAGTTTCCCTTTCACTAATCACAAAAACATTAGCTGTAACAAAATAGAAATCCAATTCTATTTGCCCTAAAGCTGCAAGTCTCAGTAAACATGACTTCTTCAGAATTAAAAAGACCCAGCTTCTCACCATGACTTCATTAAAAAGGAGATCCAATACACATGCAAGTCATATAAAGAATGCAAATGCTTTCTGTCTCCACTTCACAGACTGTACTGTTGCATCAGTGAATGCAAAATTTACCGATAAGACAGTGCTACATTAAGTCATTGCAAAATCTTTCTTGATTGCAATGAAAAAGATTGGCCTTTTAACTCGATAACTCCTCTTCCAAAACACAGACTTCTTAAAAATTTCACTTAGACAAAAGCTGAAAAAAAATGAAACTAAAGAAAAGAAAAAATAATCCCCAATTTCACCCTGTCAGAGGGTCAAGCATAAGTGTTCCAAAATTACTCCAGAACACAGCAAAATCTAAGAAAATACGTCATATTATGGATGGAACTGTTAGCACTACCTGCCATTTAATTTGCCTAAGACTTTCCATCATTAGACCTTGTTCATTTTGTCTTATAGCTATACCAATTTTAACTGTTCAAGTTGAAATTGCTCACATCAGTTATCTACTTCTCGATGATTGTTTAGTTTTGCTTTAATTTTTATTTCTCAGATGAATGGGTCAGCTGCTTCTGAGAATGAGGTTAAGTTGCGAAGACATTCCAGAGTTAGGCAGTGTCAAAATGAAACTTCTACAAACAACTTTAATTTGTATTTTATGCACATGCATTACAACCCAGACCTTAAATTATGAAAAGATATATTATTTATCAGTGCACAGAATGGACCTTCTTCTGGTGCAAGGGCCAAGCCAGGTTGAGTCAAGGGTGTATAATGAAATGTTATAATCTATGAGACTTCTCCCCCACTGCTGCAGAAGCTAAAATGGGTCTAGTGACTGAAGTATGGGATTTTAAGAAGAAAAAGGTGGCTTTATGGTTAGGGAAGTTGAAGACTCCATGGATAATTGTAATCTAAGTGTGCCTCAATCAGAGAAGCGAAAAAGCAATATAACTATTTCACCAAATGAGGCAAAGGTCTGAAAAAAATAGATGTTGGTTGATCTGCGCATTGCATTTTGACCTCATGCATATGTTGTAACCTCAAATCACTCCTGAATTACATGAGACAGAATTTGAGATTCAGGTTCCAACACTGGTATAAGATCTGGGATCTACATACAAGCTGCCACCATTAATAAGTTAACATTTACCATGTGGCATAAAAATGCCAAATACTTGTATCTGATATATTTCGACTTTTACCTTTGAATGAATTATTTGGAAATAATTTTCTCCATTAGTTCAATAATTTTCTAATGTATACAATTCAACAAAAGAAGAAAGTTTATTATTTTAGAGAATGGATGCATTTCCTGACACAGTCAGAGTTATACAATTTAGAAAGATAATATTTAACCTTTATAAAGGCCAAAATTCTTTCGACTGACGTAGAAGTTATGAAGCTGGATCTTTCCAACTGTAGAGTAATTTTGGAAGAATGACTCTTTTGCACAATACTCATACAAAAAATCTTGGATGTGAGACTGCAAACTCTGAAACAAGGAGAAATTATGGATTCTTTAGAGGATGAGTCTATTTAGAAGAGGTTGGTTTGGACTCTGAAGCATGTCGTGCATAACAAATGGATTTTTATGCCTGTCTATTTCACTGACTCCCCTTTTTGAGCATGGAATTTGGTATAAGCAATCAACAATATAAAAAATGATTATAAAACAAATAAGAAAAGAACAAATGTAGATACCAATGCTACATAGGAAAAGATAATCATTAGCATATTATACATTTACAGATCTTTTTTAAAGCTGTTAAGCCCAATATGCGATGGAGACAAGTACTTACGGATATTAAACTTTACTCTTGCATTCCATATGCAATACTGAGAAACTACAAATAGCTTGGTAAATTTAACTGCTTCAGGTGGTAAATGCAAATGCTTTTCTTTAAACAGACTCCAATGTACAAAATTTCCATTTGTGTAGGTATAATGTTGAGAACTAAATATAATCCCTTTCCACACCACCTACTTACACCCACTAATTTTTATTTGCTACTGAACCCTAAATCTACTCTTGACATTAAACCAATTTCTATGTTATATGTTATGGCCAGGGATTTTTCAATTATTTCACTGGGCTTTGGGTCTGGCTCTCAGCTGTAGAAGCAACAACATTTTCATTAAAATCCAACATGCTTGAACATTCTGCTAGTATCTGAAAATAATTAATAGGAACTCTAATTTTACACTATAAAAATACTTTACTTTTCTAAATTAGTATAAAGTATGTGGTTGGACATGTCAGGATCCTTCCCGCTCCTGCCCCACCCCTCTCCAATATGGGTGTACTTTCTATTGAGTTCTATCTCAGATTATCTATGTGTCTGAAACTTTTCCTGTTTCAGGGTATGTTAAAAGAAAATTCTAAAGTGAAGGATGTATTCAAAAACAAAAGGAAAGGGAATGAGACAGTGAATGTGGCTAGAGCAACATCTGTAAAATACAACAGTTTCAAGCTTGCTATGAACTAGAATTGCACATGTAGAGGAAATCTCATTTAAAAGTTCCCAAAATGACCTTGTTTTGAACCAAATGAATGTGATTATTTCTGAACTGAAAGTTAAGAAGTTTGTATTAAACGTTTTACCAGTGCCAATGTCTCAGAACTTTCTTTGGCCTTATATTCTGCTTTCCTATGTTTGTCAGCTGAATTTAATGTTCACTTCTTTTTGTCTTCTGGTCTCTTTGACCTTAATGTGACATTTGAGTTGGGTGATTAATTACTATTAAATGGCACTGCGTTTATTAAATGGAGTCCTTGTCTGCATAAGAGCACAGTTACAATGGTACGATTCAGTTTGATAAGCTTAAACATACACAGTTAGATGTGGTAATATCTAATTTGTCAAGGTTCTTGTGGATAGCTTTTCTGCCACACAGCTAGAGTGGAGCTGTGATTGCACAAAAAGCTCAATATTCATAGCTTAAATGTCCTCAGTAAATTGATCTTCTCCATCATGTAATCTTATTTCCGAGTGTTCAGGAGACAGTAAAGTTCCACACAAGCCTAAGTTGCCTTAATAGTAGGCCTGAGGGTTCCTGACCATAAAAATAAAAGCTATGTGACAAGATTTGTATGTCTCATTTTTGGCAGACAACAGCTGACTTCCCTCGCCAGAAGCTTTCATTCTGGGATAATTACATAAAAAGAAGCATAAATGTCAGTAAAAGCCTGAACATTTCAGAAAGAAACGATCCATCCATGGCCTAAACACCTAAGCAAAAAAGAAATCACAGCAATCTAATTTAAAAAAAAGAAAACACCAGCAACTGACAAGATTATCAAGCACGTTATCAATAGGTCAAATTAGCCCAGCACCACTTTATTCTTCCCAGCATTTAACTAAGATGGCCAGGGAATTTTTGACTACATGGGCTTTTTTGTCAGAAAACTCAGTCATTGAAATTAAAGTGTCCAGCAGAAAAAGACTGGCTTTAACTAAACTTCTTTGGGAAGCAGCAGGGGGAAAGAGCTCTACTCCCTGGAAAAGGAATAACGCTGATCCATATCTGATTCAAGCATCCATTAGACCAAATGAAAGGAAAAAAAAGAGGCTCTTCTGCCTAGTTATTAAGATGCTCACCTAGCATGTGAAGGGACCCAGGTTTGAGTACCAGTATCTCAGATAGATGCCATAGCCCCTGAGGATACAGCCAGTCTTTTTCTCTCTCTCTTATCTTTCTCTGACCAATGCATATTGTTGAGCTGGAAGGGCTTTAGGCCCCACCCACCCCCCCAGTGCACTCGGCAGTGGACCCGAAAGTGGACCAGAAGTACCTGGAAGTGGGCAGGTTCATTGCTGAGCACACGCCCCCCTTCTGCCCCCCTGCCCCCCCCCACGCTCCTGTGGGATGCTCCATCTGCCTCACCATCACAGCATTCACAAGCTGTGCTTGGTACCTCAAAGGATATAGAAAAAATATTTAAGGCTGTAGCTATTGTCAAATCGCTGATTCTCGGAATCAGCATTGAATCTTCAGATTTGAATTCAGTTGAATCGAATTGGGACAGTGATCCAAATTAACATATCAAATCACTGTCCCTGATTTGGGCCAAATCTGAATCAAATATAATCCATTTCGCACATCCCTAATGGACAGGCATAGAAAGGCAAATATTCCATCCTACAAACACCCCCTCTCCCCTCTGGTTGATGCCTTCTGCAGATCAGGGGAGGCCCATCCAAGGAAGGCTGGTAGCAGCAGCACCTAGAGTCCTCCCAGCCCATGGGAAGGGTCCAACTGCAGGGAAATGACCCTTCACCTTTCCCAGACTGGAGTTTCCCCACTCTGGAGTAGGTAGGGGGAAAGCTACAAATGGATTCTTCCTGTGCTTTGGAGGAGTCAAGCAGCCACTTGTTTTCCAAGTCTTTGAAGACTCAGGGATGTAGCAGCAGCTCAACTCAACTATAATTGGGAAGAACTGAGCTATGGGGAAATGCCTGCCCATCTTCCCCAAGCCACAGTCTCCTGGTTTAGGGAAGGCATGGGGAACTGTTTCATACCTTCTCCCAGTAAGAGAAGAGGAGAGCATACAGAGAGAAAAACCCTCTCATAGGGGAGATCTTCCAGGTGTTAAAGTGGAAGATCTTTCATGCAGATGGGCACGCATCCACTGTAAGAAACTGAATGAACTCTTATATGCTGGCAATTTCTACCAGGAGGGCAGCAATTCTCATGGTAGAAATATAATGCCTGTACATAGTCATAGACACTGAATAAGTCTAGGGGAAGGGGCATGCATTGGTGGTTGATCCTGCTACCATAAAGCAACAGGAAATGTAGAAAACAATAGCCATTTTAAGACTAGCATGGCATTCGTAAAACAGGCATAATACTGCAAAAACTGACCAATTTTTCATATGCATCAGTTTCTTGCTTAAAATATGAATGTTTAAAGTTGAAGGTCATTGTGACAATAAAGTATACAATAAAACAAGTTGGCATCATTAAAGTGAAAATATCCTTAGACTAGAGCTGTTGAATAAGTATATATATCTATATATAGAGAGAGAGACAGATATGGGATAATTACAACTTATGAAAGTTTATAATGTTTTATGAATATAAATTTGCTATCAGAGTCTCAGCTATGCACTGTTATAATCACTCGCTCATGCAAGAATCAGCTTCTCTCCATAATCAAATAGGTAATACAAAAATGAAGTTTGTCAAATATTTTGCTTGAAGAATATTGTGATGTATCAGATATCTTATTAGGATGTCTAATTAGGGTGATTGTACATCCCATTTTAGCAGGACAGTCCCACTTTAAAGACCTACTCCAGACATTCTGTTTTAGTCAAATGAACTCTTTTGTCTCATTTTCAGTGGGATACCCAGAGCAGGTGTCAAGGCAAGGATTTACTGAAAAAAAATAGATTTTTTCTTCTGTACCCACTATCCAAATACAAGAGAGCAGAGGAGGGAGGAATGGAGTGTTCTGTTCTGAGACCAAGAAAATATGATCATCCTACTTATTATGTAGATAAGATTATTCAAACATTTCAAAAAACAGGTTTACAGGTAAAGTGCTCTTTATGTACTGAAATATAAGCAACATAAAATGCAACATAAAATGCAAGGATTTAAGACATAAAAAGAGGGCCATTAAATTCACAAATAAGAGATATGAAGATTCAGAAATAGGTGATATTGACTTATAATACAGAGATGTTCTATATTATAAGTCAGTAGAAATATTTTAGTCAGTGGAGTTTCACTGGCAGTTAATGGCATGAGTAAATGATGATTTAGAAGATTGGGGCACTGGGCTCCAGTTTTGCAAGTGAAGGCACATAAGCAGGTGCTTGTGCCTAAAATCAGAGTTAGCTAAAACCCATGAGAGATAGAATATACTTAGTTATGAGATAATTTAGTTAACTGGTTTGGGACCAAAGTTATATAGAAATCTGAAACCCATAGAAAAAACATGTTGTTGATGTGAGCATTATTACTAGGAATACAACATAAAGACATTACTATAATAAAGTACAGTATGCTGCCAAAATATTGAAAAAAAAAACCCCAAAATTTTAACTCCCAGACATTGTACCATCTGGAAACATTACAATAAAATTTGCCTTGAGGCCTAACGTCAGTAACAAACTGGGTCTAAATGAACCAAGAAAGTCCATAATCATGGCTATTTGTAAGAGAATAATAGTGGTCACCAGGAGTGATAATCAAGCGATAAGAGTGTAATGAGAATGGCTCTTATGCTTTTAGCATATTTTAATAGGATCACAGAATTCTCATTAAGGGCATGATTGGCAAGGTATTGAGCACTCCCGGAGGGCATACTTCCTCAGCAAGAATCTTCTGCTTCCCTTCTCTGCAGAATAAAAATCTCTATTCGTTTACTATTAAAAATGCCATTTGCAGGGTAAAAAGTGAAGGCCTGATTGATTTTCCTTTGTTTACATCTAGTTACAATATTTTCCAGAAAAGAAATATTCTATGAAATATTTTGAAAACTCGTTTTGATCCTTGACCTTTTCCCACAAAAAAAATTAGAAAGAATTCTTTTTTTTTAAAGAAGTAAAACATACCATTTTGACATTTTAGGCACAATTTCCATTATTTCAAAACTTCCTCTTCTTTAGAAATGTATTTTACACAAAAAAGTTAAAAATATAGCTATACAAAATTAACATAAAATATTTTTGTCTAAAATGGAAGGATGAAACTGATCCAAATTAAGAATTTTCAAAATTTTGGTTTCATGAATTATTTTGAAATGTTGATCCTGATTTAAGATATTGAAAAAACTGAACTCTCAGATTTTTCACAGAGCAGAAAAACCATTTTCCACTTTTGTCATGGCTGGCCATGAAGAGTCTACAGTAAAATGTGTTTTCTATGACTATTGTGTTTTTTATGACTTTTATGAATTACTGAATTGTACATGAGACTGGACTGCAGAGATATAAATGACAAGCAGTGACTTATTCCCTGCCAAAGCTAAACTAGGCTGCTACTTTCAATGCTTTGAAATACAGCAACAAGTTTCAGGTGTTCAAATCATAAGACAGCTCAATGTTGTTATAATTAGAAAAACAAAATAAAAAACTATTTTTTCTCTGTGCAGCAAATAAAGAGTTGCACTCACATATTAAAGACTACTGAACACCATGTTTTTCAAGAGATAAATTAATGCACTATGCTGTATCTAGCAAATGACTGAGCTAAATTAAAAGAGGTTACTGGTATTTGCAAAATATGCTAATAGCAAACTACATGACAATACCAGATAAGTGAAGTGGTATTCTCATACTGATTCAACCAACAAGTAGAATTGTAGAGGAAGAAAAATGTAAAAAATAAAAAAAAAATCAATCCCTACCATCCTCCAAAAGTATCCTTAATAATCTCCCCTCCCAAGAAAGTGTGTGTGACAGGCTTAAGAAAATAAATCTTTGACTAGCTTTAATCACAGGTACGTTACATGCCAGTATAAGTATACTGGTTGATCTAATATCTGCCAAATTGTCTTATAACCATAAATTTGCTCGTCACAACACTTACATATGCACAACTCAGGGCACCATGCAAAAGTGGCTAGTGCCTGGAAAGTCTTTCTGTTAAAAACATCTTTTGTAACTGGCATACAATAGAGTAAGTGTCAAGATGCCACAACCTAAGCACCAACAGGTACCATGCATGAATCTGGGGTACATTAGCTTAATCATTATTTCCATATCTCTATTTACCGACATGAATGCTGATCCAGCAAGCACATATGCATTTTTAACTTTAAACTGATAAATTACTAACTACTCACACTAATTTTCAGCAAGTGTGCAAGTGTTTGAAGCCTCTATGAGCAGTTTAACCATGATACTAATAAGAAGATTTCACTTTTTTCTTGTTGCTGTCCAGAATTACCCTTGCATGTAGATGGTCCATTTATTCTCTCAGGGAAGGTATTTCAACTCTTTTTTCCCTGGCAAAAAAGCACCTTGCTTTCTTTGAGTGTTATATAAATAGTGAAGCACTTTCTTGCTCTTCTTGCTTGTATAGTACTACTCTTAGTATACCCTTCCTTTAGAACCTCATTCACTTGTAACAGCTTCTGTTTATGCAATGTAACAGACTGAGGTCAGTGGGAAAGTGTCAGCTACAGTATATGACCTAGCTGTCATTGCATCATGGAACTTGGCACGGTCTTATAATGCCAGATAAGAAACTGCATTTTATAGCTTTGGAAACTCTCAAAGGATATGTGGCTGGGAACAGCTTGCAAATGCCTTTTGTTGATTAATAGTCACAGAGCTGAAGAGATCATAATTTACTCCTACCAGAGAGATATACTTTTTCTTAGTTGCAATAAAGGAAGAGGAAAAAAAGCTCCCAAACTTACACCAAAAAAAATTATTTATAAAAAAAGATCTTTATAGAAAGTCATCGTCACCATCTCAGACACTATATGAATTATTTCTCTCATTTCTTCTTTCACCACAGCTTCCTCCCACTTGGACACACATGCCAGGCATTCAAGTAACCTCAAACACAACCCCCTTTGCCCTATCTGTATATCTGCACTCCCCATCATGTGGGTATGCTCGACCACATTTTTGCAATATAAAAAGAGTGACATCATATTTTAAAAGTAGATCATCACTGAGAACACTACATTTATATACAGCTGGGTGCAACCCTGGGATATGTTTCTCCTCCTGCACTATCCTGGTACATAGCTCAATCAATATTATTCTGAACCTCTCCTCAGTTTGATTTGTTCCTGAAGATCAGTGCAATATATCTAGTTCTGAAGTCTACAGAGCACTTCTTGGGTTTTTTCTGATCTTCAGCAGCTGTGTTTTTTTCCACGTCTATAATGGGGAGGCAGGAGAGGGGGGGCGAAGGTTGCTGAATTTTGGCCATTGCACCACTCTTCCTGTGAAATGTTTTGTTTATGGTCCCAGGAGAGGAAATGCTATGACAACAAGGTTTTAAGGAAAGCTGCTTGTTTTGTTGTTCCATGTATTTTATCCACCCTATTTTGTTGTCTGGATGCTTCCCTTTTCACTTTTCACTTCTAGTGGATATTTCAATGCTATCAATATTTTACAGGCTGGCTTTCACTCATCTACCCTCCCCCCACCAAATAACCTGTTCTAGGTTGATGCACTTCCTCATCTACTTCCTCAGAAAGAGCTTTTACAAATGGCTATTTATGTCATAAATGGCATATTTATAAAATGTTCTAGAAAGTCTTGTTCATCAGCTGTAGGTAATCACAGGAAGGCATTTCTTTCCTATGTTGCCTTCTGTAGCAAGGAAATGCAACTTGTGGCTCTAACCCAAATATTCTGCTGTCTGTGGGGAAATGGAGGGATACTGACTTACAAAACGATATTTCTTCTGAGGTAAGAAACTAACATAGGACTCTCATTTGGAGAATAGCTACCCAGTTCTCTCCTTTATAAAAGGACCTCATACATACTAAATTTTAAAATTCTTTTTAATGGCTTTCAAAATCTACAGACTGGTATGTTTTTAAGTGTTTATATAGCCCCCAGAATGGGCACCATTATGAGTCTAAGTAAATAAATAGTTGCACTTACTGAGCCTTAGACCACCTTGTTCGATCCCACCCTATAAAACTCCTGCTAGGACTTTCTTGATAACATCTAACTCTGTGTTTACCCTTTAGGAAATACTTCATTGTCCACCCTGTTTAGTATCACCTTGGCTGGTCTCATTTTCCACTTTCTAGTACTTCACATATTGGCTTACCAAACCCCATGCTTTCTTTTATTCAAAACCTGCCTTAAAACAGTTTGTGCCACAATACCTACAAGTCCTTAATTGAAAAAAAATGTCACAAGTATACCCTCTTCTGGATTTCCTAAGGTTTCCTGTCATTTTCTTGTCCTGTTCTTAAAAGTAGAAGTCCTATTGCAGGTCTAAATTCTTCTAAGAGACTGAAGAATTTAAAACATTACAGATGGGTACTACCCTTAAGTTTGTCTCTTCTCCAATACCAAGTATGTGCCCTATACTAAACAAATAAGAAATATAACTTTGGGGAAAGGTAAAACCTTAAACAAAGGTACATACAAGTGCACCATTTTACAATATTAGAAATAGAATTGGAAAGGCTCATATTTTAAAAGGGATTGCAAGCTTTTACAAGATATTATGAAAGTCCAGTTAGAAAAATATATTCAGTCTGCTTTCTATGGATGTAGCTTTTTGTGTATGCTTCTTGTTTTTATGAATCAGGCCCTTTGAATATACTACTCTGTTTTTATCTGAAAGCACAAGGTGCTCCCTTCAAGACAGGAAAACACAGCAAATCCATTAAAGCAAGCTGTATAATCTATTGCTCCATATTTTCCTTCTGATAACCCTCACCTACACCATCTCAAAGTAGCCATTTGACTTTTAATGACAGCCACTGTTCATATCTTTACAAATTTCCTTCTTGAAAGAGCTAGTCCTCTCACTGTTTAGATACTGCTGTTTCTGCAATTAAAGAAGAGAGGAGGTGTATTTGGCCTTGATTCAGTTCTTACATAGCGTCTGCAAAGATTTAAACACATCAGTGTCAGCTAGATAGAATGAGCCAGAATCTATTTCAGAATATTTTAGTTTGACTGCCACTTGCTTAAGAACTTTTTTGTTTATTTTAACCCACTAAAATTCCCTTAGCATGCTCAAACCAGTGGAAGCTGTTATCTCTTCCCACTTTCACCCCTCAAAAACAGAAGCATCTAAAATGTTTCTTTCACAAATCTCAGATGATGTTTCATCCATACTATGAGAAAACAAACACGAACCCATAATTGCACATTTTTGCACCTGACAATAACGAATATATTCTTAGCTGCCTATTTCATGTGTGTGACATTTGCACTCATTAAAAATGATATTTGAATGTAGCACTTTGGACATTCAGACTTTCTGAGCAGATCTTTTCTTGTGTTTATAGCGAAAGGCAGAATTCCATGGCAAAACTATTAGAAACAGGACTATAGGACTAGGGTCTAAATCTATTGTCCAGATTGTCTATAGGACTAGGGTCTAAATCTATTCATAGATTCATAGATGTTAGGGTCGGAAGGGACCTCAATGGATCATCAAGTCCAACCCCCTGCATAGGCAGGAAAGAGTGCTGGGTCTAGATGACCCCAGCTAGATGCATATCCATCCAAC
>JAGPOW010000290.1:10296625-10333256 GCA_030014935.1 Caiman crocodilus
TGACTTGAAGACGTTCAAAGTGGGTACTTGAACCACCTCCGGCAGTAGCCTTGGGGGCTTGGACAGTAAAGAAGTTCTTCCTTATGTCCAGCCTGAAATGGCCGCAGAGGAGTTTGTGACCATTCGACCCTGTCATCCCTTGGGGCACTCTGGTGAACAGATGTCCCCAGATGCCTTTCCTTCTCGTCAGCCCGTAGACTTCCTGCATCAGATAGAGATCATCCACGCACAAGAGAAAGCTTTATACCCACTCAGATTTGGCTGAGCGCTCCTCCCATGAGATGTCTGGGTAGTTAAAGTCTCCCATGACAACCATACACTGGGAGTGCACAACCTCAGACAATTCCCTGGCAAACTCCTGATCAAGATCTTGACCCTGGGTAGGAGGTCTGTAGTAGACTCCCACCATAGACTCCCTTCCTGTGCCGTGTTCTCTATGGATTTTAACCCAGAGAGTCTCAAGTCCACCATGGGTGCCAAAATTGGCTTGCAGAGATGTGTAACATTCCATGACATAGATAACAATGACCCTGCCCCTTTTGTCTACATGATCCTTCCTGTACAGGGTATAGCCATCTATACCTGCGGCCCAGTCATGGATGGAGTCCCACCAGGTCTCCGTTATCCCTATGACATCATAGTTATTTGCATTTAGCAGGAGGACAAGTTTCTCCTGTTTGTTCCCCAAGCTCCTGACATTTGTGTATAGACATGCAAGTGTCCTTTTGGGGACCTTTTCCTTGCCTACAGTTCATTCCAGGGCTGAGGCAGAGGTGGGCTCCCTTAAGTGCCTTGGTCTGCTGGCTTTGCAAGGGTTGCTCAGTGGCCTAGCAGTGGCAGTAGTCCCTCCATCCCCCAGCAGGCTTCATTTGGTTGTGTCCCGAGATGACAATGATAGGTAATTGTGGCAGGGTACTGCTGGTGCCTGCAACTTTAAGGGCTGGAGCTGACAGCATTCAGGTGCCTGATTGCAACAGCCATTTCAAGGCACAGGCTATACAGGGTGAAGTAGCAGTTTGCTATGGCCCGCCGTGACAGATGTCAGCCAGCAGAGCTGATGCCAGGAACACTTTGGATGTCTATGACCTGGGACTATGGGGACGGAGGAGGCTCCAGGTCCTAGGAATCATCTAAAACTGCACCCGGCCAGGGTAGGGAGGCCTGGTGGGGTTGCTGGTGGTGTGGCAGCCCTATGAAATGCCAGGACTGCAAACCTCCCTTGTAACAGATGGGTAGGAGGTTCCTAATAACCTCCAGCCCCTGCACAGTCCCAACTGGAGAAAGCTTAGGCTGCTGAGATCCTTGAAAGGTCTGAGGCTCAATTCAGTGGAGTTGTGAGGGTAAAAGCCAGGCAAGCATCTTAGACCTGACATGAGGTACCTGAGTGGTCCATGCTGGGGCCAGGACTCAAAAAGCAGTTGAAGGCCCAAGGGCCCACTGTGAAAGCCCCTGTGAAGGATGCCCAGAGAGCAAGAAGCTCGGGATCCCAACTGGCCTTAGATGGGGCCAGGGCCTAAGGGGGAGCCGAAGGTCCCCGAGAGGGGACCACAACTAATGGAGTGAAGGATGGCTGCCTGGAATGCTATCTGTGAGGCTTGGGCCCCAGTGTAGGGGTAGAATGGAGCTGTGGATATACCCCTGGTCACTGGGGTTCAAAATAGGCAGCCTCCAGAAACAGGTGGGTGGGTCACCTTCTAACTGGTCCCAGGAAGGCCTCTGGTACAGCACTTGAGGCAGACTTCTGCTTCATTTTACATACTCTAGAGCAGTGGCTCCCAACTCTGGAGTGCAACCCAAAACAGGGTCATAGGGGGTCTGCCCCTTGCTCCACCCCTCCCACCTGCAGGGCTCTCCCAGTGCACACTCTGTGCAGCCTTCGCCACCACTGCCCTCCGTGATCCCAGCCCACCCTAGTCTCTGCTCTCACCGGTGGCAGCAGGGGTGGGGGCACACGTCATGACCCAACGATGTGTTTTTTTTAGGGTGGCAGCAAAAAAAGGTTAGGAGCCACTGCCCTAGAGCGTTACCCAGCTTCGTAACTGCCATTTTTGTCACCTAGGCTTAGTTTGCCACCCTATTCCACATGGTGAGTGAATGTGCAAGTGTCCACATGATTCCTGATCATGCCCAGCAGGCTGCATGCTGGCCAGGCACATCTCAAAATTGTAACTGGACAAAACCAGTGGGCAGCATAAGAAAGAGATATTTGGGACAAGAAAGAAAAGAATATGCTGGAGCAGTGTGGGACAACCTTACTGTGTGCCACAAACTGTCCTGCACTCTTCACAAGTCCCACTGCAATCCTCTTCCCCTTATTGATCTGCTACTCCTCTTTCTGCTCCCTGCCCAATCTTTTGCTTTTCTTTCTGCTCCTTGCCCTATCTGCTGTCATGCCCCCTGCCCACTTCCTGACTGCTTGCATGCCACAGGCAGAGGCTGCCTATGCCACTTCTGACATGCATGCTGCAGGTTGGCTGCCCCTGTACTAGAGAGTGTGGTTCAGTAGGATGGTTGCTACTCTGAAAGGGAGGTCTAAACCCTTGATTCCAATGGGACAGAAACATTCCCATGGCTCTTCATTTGTTTTATCCAATGAATGTTAAATACAAGGTGCAGTGGCTCAGCTTTAAAAGGAGGGCTGGAGAGGCAACTGGGTAATGACTAACCTATGGCCTAGTGGCTAGAACATTGTACTAAGAAATTGGAGAAATAAAGATTCACACCCCCATGGAAAAATGGGGTCTAAAACCTAGGTCTCCTGTTTTCTGAGTAAGTGCATTATTTCCTTGGCTATTGGGCTATGAAATGCTCCCCCTTTCCATTCCCTCATCTTCTCTGCTACCCAGGGTTTTACCTGAATACAGTTCTATGCGTGCTCTCACCCAGGTACACATGTATGGAGCTGCAAATCTGTCTAGCAAGACCACAATCTGTTGTGCATGTTCAACAGCCATGTGGAAGCATCCAACCTACAGACAGAATAGGATTTCAAAGAGTGTGCAGAATGACAGTTTCATGTCTAGCTAAGTACCATTTGGACATGTGAAGTGAAATAGGATTCTGCTCTTAAGGACTAAAAGAAACTGCTTGTGCTCAGTTTGAAAAACATATACCCTATGTTAGAAATTTTAGAAAGCTCATACTTGGTCTAACTTTGCTCCCAACAATTTCAGATCAGAGGAAGATTAATCATGGACTCTAGTAGGAGCAGAGCTAAGCCTTAGGGCTGGTACTTTGGGAAATCCTATTTGTTCACAGAGAAGTCAAAATAAAACCATTATCATTTCCTCACTAACAAAAAAATTATTTATAAAGATAAAAATAATGACTATTTATGCATGTTTCCTCACAACAAAATAAAAATCATGGCCATCATAAGTTAAGGCAACAATCACATGCAATATAACATTAGTTTTCAGGCATTAGTTCACTTGTTTTTTGACATCCAACCACTAACACATGCTTTCAGGCCAACAATGATATTACAGTAAAGTAAATGAAAAAAAAATCACACTATATTGTCCTTCATTAACTCTGAACATATATTTGATTATTCAATGACAATGATGTTAAAGTTATATTCTCAGTATTATTATGTATCATGTACCAGACAGGGTAGGAAAAAGAATATTGAATACTTAAAGCTCATTACTAGAATAAAGCAGCAGAATCCCCCTCCAGGGGAGGGGGAAGTTTTGTGGTACAGCCAAGGAGCTGATGTTTATACTCAGACCTCATATAGAGTTTGTGTTATAGCCAAAGGACCTATTCCTTTTTTATAGTTTACTGGAAGACTGAGATGAAACTGTCAGGGGTGGAAGAACTCCTAGCAGTGCCTGAGCAGGATGGAGACAATGGTCAGGGGGCCTGTAGCAGGTTGAGAAATCACTTATCTTAATCCACATTTCTTACAGTCTTTATACGCAGCACATTCCTTTATCTCCTGGGCACATATGCCTCACAGAACCCCTTTTACATACATCACTCCTGCAGAACCCAAACGTAATGGACTCAGTACAGAGTGTACTCACAGTTCTGAGTCTTCTCCAGCCCCAAGAAGGTGCCTCCAGCTTCTCCCACTGCTCCCTCCACACTGCAGTCTTCTTTCTCAGTCCGGCTTTGACTCTGGTCCTGTTGTGGTGCAGCTAGTTCCACCCTTGTAGCCTTTGGGTCTTCTCTCAGATCCCATGAAAGGGTTCTCTGCCTCACTCCTGTTTCTAGATTTGTAGCCTTCTCTCTCACTCTGTAATCTTTTCCCAGACCTATAGTGGGCTACCTTAGCTACACTGGGGATGTATCAAGGATGCACGGGGTGGGGAACCAATCTGCAGTCCCACAGATGGCCCTGCATGTCAGAGCCAGTCTTGGGTGGGCTTACCAGCCATGTATGCCACATGCAGTGCAAAGGGCTGGAGTTGACTCATGTGGCATGCAGCATGTAGGGCCAGTACAAGAGCCACAGGCAGCACTGTGGGGCAAATGATAGCACTCCATGGTCTGGATTCTGCCTGCAGGCCAAATCTTTGACATCTCTGACTTATGTGTATTAAACCAAATTTGCCTGGTATCATAAATCACAAACAGATCATTTTCAGCTACCTCCATCTGCATTTTAAAAGGAATCACTGACTTCTCCAAAGAGAGGAATAAAAGAAATTTATTCAGGATGTTGTTGTTGTTATCTTTTTCCCATTTTCCAGAATTTCCTCAGGACTGCCTTTATGCCCTTTGTGGCACTAGACTTCATTTTTTTATTCTGCCACACAAAACACTGTGTTATATTTTATCTTTCATTCCCCTCTTTATTTCCTTTGTACCATTTTCTCCTTTTTATATTACTCTCTTCTCCTACCCAGATTTCCAGGGGCCCCCTCCCCTCATTTTCTCTCTTTTTTTTTAAATTTTCTGTTAGTCCTGTCTTAAGAAATGCCCACTGAGAAAAAAGTTAAGAATTTAAAAAACAAATTAATATAAATGCTGCAAGAGGCAGAACTGGAAGATAAACACTTTGACCCCTAGTTCACTACCAAATGAGCTATTGGGTGTTCTGGAGAAAATGGGTCTGCTTTTCCTGTCAAAGTAGATCATTCATTTGCACGTATTATCTCATTTGATTTTTTGAAAAGTGGTCAAATCTGAAATTATTTTGGTTCAGAAGTCATCACTTCTGTTCACTTTTGTTCATCTTTTTCATAAGAAAGTTTTAGGTGTCATGGAGAGGTGCTAGATTGGCAGTTCTATACATTTTATGTACAAAACTGGCAAAAGGAGGGCTGGAAAGGCAACTGGGTAATGACTATCCTATAGCCTACACTGATTGATTAAACTGCTTCATTTCAGAACTGAAGAGACTGAAAAAATGTAGTCCCCTTTTCATCATCCTCATTCATTTTTTGGTATCACTGCTAAGCCTTTTTCAGGAAGTTGCCAACTTTGAGGTATGCCTTAGGGATACAGATAGAGGCACACTCCACCTAAAAATGGACTGACGCTACCTTCTTATTTGACGTAAGTTATAACATTAGCCACTGATCTTAAAGGAAGATAATCAGAGCTGGCCAAAAATGTGTTTAATTTCCCATAAAAAATGTGAAAGAAAATACATATTTGTCCCTTTTTTCCAAAAGTATTTTCAGAGGTCCCCACCTCCTTTCTATTCCAATTTTCAGTGAACATCTACCAATCACGTTTTTCAGGTGCTAACTGAAAATGCGGAGGTCTTTATTTTTCAATAAAAATCCTCAAAATGTAGAGGAAGGTAGAAATTATGTCAGAAAAAAAAACCTATGTAAAAATATTTTGATGAAGAGACCAGCTGTGGTGATGATAACCCATTGTGGCAGCTTAAGGACATAATGGCAGAAATCAGAGAAGTTCTGTATCACAGATTGGAAAGGTGGCATTTGGATGTCAGAACCCAAGACATACAACGAGACACAATGTTGAAATATGGTTGAACTGACACAAATGGAGATTGTGAAGCCACATCCAGATGAGCAGGGGCATTCTTTGTGCCTCAGCTCACACCCCTGCACATTCAAATGGTTGTGGGACAAATTGTCTGGCTGTGAGCACACTGCCCTTGCCCAGGTTATCCTGGCTCCCAGTGTGCAGCCAAGGCACAAATGGAGCAGAGACACACTGGCTGGCAGCCAGAGCATCTCACAGGAGGACCAAGCCTCTGTTTGTTCTGGTGCATGCTACCGTAGAGTGCTTTGTACCACTTTTTTCCCCAGCACTATTTTCTTGCTACTGGAAAATTGTGGTAGCAAATTTTGTCCCCATGCTGCAAACGTGGAGTGCAGAACATGTTTTAACATTCCATATATATGGTTTATGGTACCAGAAACCGCACATCTGTGCTCATTTGGATATGGCCTAAGGGACTACTCATTTAATTCCAAAATGTTTTCCTCTTTATGTAAAGCTTTCGTCAACATAATCCCAACTAAGTGATTTTTGTACTAGAAATCTTCACTGGATAATTTCATTGTCTCTGACTTTTCCAATAGCTTTTAATTCCAACATTGATAGTAGGCTCTTCTTGGGGTGTTCACAGTTGGCTGTCCCCAAAGAAAAAAAGTAAAATAGGACTCTGTCTTCCAGAGGGGAAAGATTTCAAAGCAAGGATACCAAGAGAAAAACACAGGACTTAGCCTATCTATTCCCAGGAGTTTAAGGAGGACATAACTTATAACTGCCAAGAGAAATAGGGAAAGTCTGGTGACCATTAGGTGCGAGACATAGGGGACAAAGTAAAACCACGTAAAGTCAACAGATGTTAATGCTGATGTCTAGTCACTGCCAACCAACTTAAATTCAAACCAATGACCTAAAGGTGAAAGGGTCATTAGCTAAACTATTGATAAAGACTTCACATTGCATGTATCTCACAGGAAAATACATGGAAACATTGAAAGATATTTAAAAGATCAGGGGAGATTATATTATAAAATAATATTTATAATTTTCTGACTGTGAAAAGTATTATGACCATGTTTCAGGTTTCATAGTAAGTTCTTTTTAGGCAGAAATGAATTATTGCAAGTCTAAGAGCTATGTGGCTGCTGAAAGACTACCAACCCATGATGGTTTTGTGAAACGATAGGTTCTTTGACCCCCACCATTCCAGATGAGTGCTATCAAAAACATGGTAAGACCTTAATATTTAGCTGTAAAACTCAAGAGAAAATATATTCATATGAAGTGATGATCTCTTATGTTTCTGGACATTCTAAGATACATTACATTCTCCTAATAATACTTGCCTTCTTTTTGATATGATGTTTTGGAAGAACAGCTTGCACTTATAATCAGTACAATTTATCATTTTTCCCCAAAGTACCCTGCCGTTGAAATGCCTGACATATATATTAGGTGTTGTGGATTTAGCAAAAATTGAATTATAAATTGCCTTGCCAGGTTTTGCCTCTGGAAGTAATGAAAAAAGTGAGCTAAAGAAGTGTTCTCCTGAAGGATTTATTTTTAAGTGGCTATAGGAAAAGAAACAACAAACATGGATTGACCAGATTTTATCTTTCCAAACATAAGCTTTTCTTGAGACCAAGTTAGTTTTTTTCCCCTTAGAAGAAAGACTAAATTGGCAGCATTTGAGTGTCCTTGAAAATAACTCAATTCAGAAAGAAAAAAAAAATTAACAAAACATAAATTTGTACTCAGGAAGTCCAGTTGAAGAATTTCAAGGTCTTGTGCCTAAATGAAGTCAAACTAAATGTCATGCAAAATACTTTCTTTTTTCTTCTCTGTTAAGTACCATCTCTCAATGAATGAAATTATTTGCAGTGGCCTTTAGAGTTTAACATTATCCAACCCCAACAATAAAAGGGCTTTTATTAAGTTATATAAATTAGCAGAGTCAAGCAGAATCCATTTCAAACAAGTATTCCAAGATCAAATGGATAGTTTTAACCAAAATGCTGATTAAATATACTCCAGATTCAAAAAGATTTAGTCACACCAATTTTAAGCTAATATCTACACATTGTTTTTCTTAAACTATATATAAATAACTGTAGAAAGCAAGTTCACTGTTATTTCTATTGTCCTGAAGAAAAGCAGCAGCTTTATATTTCATCTTGAGTTCATCTATCTTTAATTTAAATTAACTTTTTCCAAAATCTAGGTATACAATGTTATATGCAAAAATAAATACAAACTCCACTCCTTATTTAAGATGGTTTGAAATAATTCTTTATGGTTAAAGCTGAAAATCTATATTGTGTCATTAAGGTATTGGGGCCAATCTTTTGGGTTTTTTTTCCATTTTGAGTATGAGCCTTATTTCTCTATTTCTTTATTTTTGTAGGTTTAAATCAGACCCCCAACGTACACTGCTTTAAGTGTGTGTGCATGCAAGTGTGTTTGTATGCATGCAGATGCACATGCATGTGCATGTATGTGTTCTAAAGCCGAGATAACAGTTGCATTGAAGAAAATAAAATCTAATTGGAGCAGACCAAATAATTTTAAAGTGACTATTCATTAGTCAAAACTTGTCCCTTTCTCTGTACACTGAATGTCTGATCACTGAATGGGCTAATCATGAGCTTCTCAAATACATTTTCATTTGACATTGTCAAACACCTCTTGAGTGAATTTCATATTCATTAACATTCAGATATTGATGATGATGACAGGGTATACTAATGACATGATATTTTTCTGCTCTCTGATAGGATGAGTGTTAATGTATGAGCATTCAAAGCAAGTGGAGACAAGGATTACAGAAAGGGTGAAACTGAATTTTTTCAAAATCTAATGGAATTGTTATAGAAACCATTTGCAATATTCATTCAGCTTGAATTTACAGAACACACCCTTGTGCTTCAGGTAGCATTGGAAGGAGGGGGACTAACAGAAACACTTAAAGCATATCTGATTTTGAATATCACAACAGAGGAGTGAAGCATGTCCAACATCTTGATTGAATTGCACAGTAAGATTAATAGACAAGTTAAAAAGAAATAAAGATTCTTGACTGGAAGGTCTCAATATATGATTTGCTTCATAAAGCAAGGGGAAAATGGACATCCATAAAAGACAGTAACACCTGTGACTACAGTAAATCCACCACAAGGTACAGAGGGGCAAAAGTCCTCTATAATTCCCTTCAGAGTAGCAAAAGGAGTTTGAAATGTCACATATGCTTCAGTCCAAGGCTTCTATATTTTTTTTCTATAAAAATATAGAAAGAGGAGAGACCAAGCGCAGGGGTATTCAACTGATGATCTGGAAGGTCCCTTCCAGCCCCCAGTACCTATGAAACTATGAAACTGTCACTGTTATCTGCTTTAAGCTTTTATGGCACTCTTATATAATAAGCTTTTGCTGCTTCTCATAGTTTCCTTTAGATTGGAACTAGACGGTCACCTTGGATGCCTCAAGTTCAAAAGAAAAATGAAGATGATAAGATGAAGATAAGATGTCTCAAATACTTGCCTTATCTGAATATATAAAAATTCTAACAAGTTAAGGGAACACACTAAAGAAACATGATCTGTTGTCATTATATAACTGCAAAATATCCTGTTGATTAACCCTTTGGTGGCCCTCCATGACACCTGTTGTAAATGTGGTCTCTAGGTCAAAATATTAGTCGGACCTAATGATAGACCTCTTGTAACCCTCCTTAGTGCTCATTAACTAAGGACGCTTTTGAAGGTGCTCTGTATCATTCCGTGGTTGACAGGCTATTCAGTGAAGGTTAGGCACTCTCTCTGAAGTTCTGCTTCTCTTTTGAAGCTAACTACCCAGCCAAGGTCATAGAAGTCACACACGGATCCTTCATCTAAATGACAGACATGATATACTAAATAATTAACAGCTGTGTGTGGTGCAAAGATTTGAATGAAAAGTAAACGTACTGTTTCCCAACATTTGTTTTTCTGCATAGAATAGAACAATTGTGCTGTATTAGGTCTGTTAATATTTTATCCAGATTAGTGGAGTTTATGTG
The DNA here is from genome assembly GCA_030014935.1 of Caiman crocodilus. Classification (NCBI taxonomy): domain Eukaryota; kingdom Metazoa; phylum Chordata; order Crocodylia; family Alligatoridae; genus Caiman; species Caiman crocodilus. Next base: position 10,306,602 of record JAGPOW010000290.1, read on the forward strand.
TGTCCATTGTGTGTTCAGAAGCCCCACAGATGTGGTCCACATGGATGTCCAGAGAATAGAAAAGCAGATATAATTGTACCTTGCACTCCTTTACCAGTGGTACAATTCTGCACCTTCCCCAGTTCTAGCACATTCAGTGGAAAGCATCTTTCATTTTGAATGCTCTTCCATACCCCTTATCATTCTGAACAAAAAAACCGCAATGAGTTATACATACAAAACAACCACTGGGCCATTTAAAATGCCACTTTCACTGGTTGTTGGTATGTAAAATGCTGGCATTTTTGCTATGCCTCAAAGACTTGCAGAATACAACTACTGTTTAATGTAAAAGGGGGAAGTGTTGAACAGCCTAATTTGGGGTCAGCATGGATGGACAAAACTGCAGGAACACATCATCAACCATATGCATGCTACCAAAAGTAGTAGGTACTATTTTCAAAGCCACTCACTTTGCACCCTGCTCCTCCAATAGACTCTAATGTTAACAGCTAACATTGACAGAGCAGCAAGCATAGCAGCCGTTGACCAATCAACTTTGGTCCTATCATTCCTAGTTCTTCCTTGAACTGCATAAGTGGATAACTATCCCCAACAAACATGTAGCTTTCTAACTAACTAAGAGATGGAGAGGAGATCTGAGCAGTGAACAGGAGAATTAATGGTGAAAAGGAAGAACCAGAATAAAAGGAAAAGAAGAGAGTAAGGTGAAGGATGAAAGAGTAAGGCACCTATCAATTATTTTAGGGCCATAAGGAACACTAAGCCACCCATTTACCTGTAAGATGAATTCAACAGCAGCAAGTATTATACTTGCCTTGGCCTACCATACTATACCATACTTGGCTTCCTACTATAGTCTTTTCTCTACCCAATAAACCATTATTGTTAAAATTGCATGTTTGTTTATTCATTCATTCCAGTGACACTTATGATTCTTAAACTGCAAACACAATGGGATATAGCAGTTGGACTTAGCCCACAGTGGCCATTGATCCTGTTTTATACTGAACTGTCCTGTTTTTAAATCCTTTGTCCCCTCTCCATTTCTAAATAAGAAACAAACTGCAACAAGTCCTATTTTTCAGTTCATTGGTGGAAATATATGTCAGTCATTTGTCCCCACAATTCTATTGGCTGTGCCTAGGAGTGTGCACAACCAAGAAGAGCAGGGTTCTGAGCCAGGGAGGGAGGTGGCCTTTATGTGGTAGCCCTGCCCTTCACTGCTGATTGGCCAAGGGGGTTTCCCCCCTCCGAAGGGGATGTCCTATATTCTGGGGATAGTAAATCGTCATCCTAAGTAGGCCCCAGCTTCCATTCTGTTATAGAACGTGCATCAGCTCAATTTTCATTTGTGTCTTTCACAAACAAAAGTAAAATATATAGACACAAACTGGATTGTTTGCAGTTCTGAACATCTGATTGATACCTGCAGTCAGGCAATGACAAATACAGCTACTATGAAACAGAAGCACTTGGATGAAAAAGGCAGAAATTTTTTGGAGACTTGCAGCCTCCAAGTATGGAGGCTGGAAAGGTTAAAACACCTCCCATGGTGGAGTTACCAAAATAACTATAGCTACTCTTATTCAGCTGCTGTATGTTTAGGTATTTTGCCAAAACTAAATTTACAGCTTTCGTAAAAGCGTGCAATGAATCCATCAAGTCAGTAGCTTTAGTGCATCTGCTTGAATGCCTGTGTCAGCTTTGAAAGCTTCATGGTTTTTGATGCAGCGCTAGAAAAGGTGGTTTTGATGTTTAAGACTGCTATCTGCCCAGAGTAATTTTATATACATTTTTAATACAGCTGGTGCAAAAGTTGTCAGGAATGCAGTGTTTAATTTGATTCTCAGTCTGTTCACATGATTGATCACTTGGCAAACTTTAACAAAAAATGTACTGAAGTTAAACCTTGAGAAGTCTAATGCATTAGTTCTTCAAGGAAGCTAAAACAATAAAAATTCTTCAAGGAAGCTAAAAAAATAAAAGACAGAGACTGAAAAGTTTTAAAATATCAGATAAAAGGTGCATATTGCATCATAACAATACATAAAATACATTACTGTATAAGTATATTAGCAGCATGATTTTAACTACTGACCAGGACTTAAAAGTAACAATATATATATGCTGAAAAGCATGTGGAAACCTTGAAAAATTGACTTCTCATCACCTTGTCAATGGGAAGACATTGAATTCCATGTAATGGGCTGAAGCCCAGCTCTCTGTTGCAGTAGCCATCACCTTTGTATCACTCATAAGTTTTATGCTCACAAAAGTCCCAAAGCTCATGACTTGTCTAAAGCCACATCAGATATCTGTAGCTGAGCCAAGACTCAAACCTAAGTTCCAGTCTGTGGTGATTTGAGAGATGCAAAGAGACAACGTAGTACAATGAATGAAGTAACATTTTACAGAAGTAAACTTGAGTTTATAATGACAAATATTTTGAAATGATTGGATTACAAGTGTAATGGACATTTGCTCAACTGCTTATACAACTAAACAGAATCAAAGGCCTTGAGCATGCACAGCCTCAGACCCATCACTGTAAATGAGTTTTGGAAGTATCTAGAGACTGGAGTAATTCAAAATCATCTTGAGGCTGATTTATTCTCCCTAAAATACAGTTGTGTCAAGAAAATGAAATAATCTCTTTGCAGGCTGAGATGACATTTGGCAGGTTTTAAAACATAGTCAAACCTCTGAAAGCAGGGTTTTCCAGTGGAAATGCTGACAGGTCCTTAAGTATAGTGGTGTGAACAGCAGTGCAGTAATAAGCAGTAATTTAAAGGCTGTACACTAGTTTACTAGCACTAATAGTTAACAAGTGACCCTGATGGGATTTCAAATTAGAGCGCCAAGGGAACTATTTGATATTTAACCCTGCTGCTTCTCCAACAATGGAAATGGAAATGCTATATCACGTTATAATGTTAGCGTGTGGCTCACTCAGTAAATAGGGACAAAAGAAGTGTGTAGCAGTTCTGTGGCAAGAAGAATCCCCATGTTTCCGAACATACAGCCATTTAACATTCTTCCACTGACAACTACATCCACAGTTTTACAATAATCTGTGTTGGCTGTGGCATCTGGAAATGAGAAGATAGTGTGATAAGTAAAATCGTATTATGCCAGTCAGCAAGAAAGCATGGAAAATGAATTAAAAATAACTCTTTTCACCTGAACCCCATATAATCTAGAGAGATCTAGACTTGAAGGCAAGTTAGTTTCTCTTAATGGGCACTCCAGTCAGCATTCAGTTAAAAAAGCCTATCTGAGAAATGTACAGAAGCAGAGAGTCAGGATAAGATAGGAAGAATTTGGTGCCTCTTTGGATCATTTTTTCCAATCTAAAATCATCAAGAAAAGGTACATTCTGTCTTCTGAATAAAAAAGTTAATTATCTAAATCAGTCCTGCTGCTTTCTTCTAATCCCAAATCAGAAAGGACTCAAATTTCCCTTCAAAGCACCTTTAATGTGCAAAAGAGATCTGGTCTTAGGAACTATAGGTAATGATGCAAAAAATGAAACATTTCAACAATCCGTTCTCACAGCGATTTTGTGCTCTGCTCTGTCTTCCTTATGCTGTAGTGGTGCAGTATCTGGGCTGTGAAGTCCTACAATGACCTGAGGAAGAATTTCCTCATCATGGCCACTGAACTAGTCCCTTGCAGGCACAGCAGAGATCCCAGCTCTGCTACCCTTTTCCCCCTTGTTTTCATCAGTCTGGCTAAAACATCATTCATTCAGGAGAAATTACGAACCGCAACTTGACTGAGGTAGTAAGTCTGGTGGTGGGCTAGAAGGAACAAAATGCTACAGCAGTTTTCATTTGTCCTTCTTTGCCCATCCCCAAAGGGCCAAGAAGGGAGCCTTGCCACTCTCCATCCATTTTCCTTTCTGTACTGGCACTCAGAGGAACTCCCATCACCCACTTATGAGACCCTTTTGCATAAAAGGAGAGAAGGTGGCTAGATTTGTCTCTTAGTATAGTTGTAAAGGATGTGCAATGACTTATGGCAGGGATTTTCAACCCTTTTTTATAAGAGTACTTGGGGTGACTGGATACCAAGTGGGTGAGCGATGCACGGCCAGACGCAGAGCTGGGGCGGGGGGGAAGGGAAGGGGGCGGGCACATGAAGGAGCAACAGCAGCACAAAGTCCTGGGTGGCACTGGTGGCCACCGCATGCAGGCTTCCACCCCTACCTTCGCTCATCTGGCTGGCCAGGCAGCATCTGTGGGGCCCACAGAGGGGTGCCGCTGCCCTCACTTCACCCTGGCCCTGCTCCTGGGAAGCAGCAGCGCAGGGTGGTGGGTGGCAGTTCTCCATGCCCACCAGCTCGGGCATACCCTGTAGGACCTTCTCAAGTACCTCTGGGGGTATGCATACCACCCAGTTGATAACCTCTGGCTTATGGGAAGAGACTTCCTCTGCATCCCATGCTATATTACACTTTATTTACACTGACTGCTCTTAAAATAACACTGATTACAATTATTTTTTTATTGTCAGGGTCACAACCACAACCTTCTTGCTTATTCTTTTATATATGTATAATGAATAGGTTCTCTCTCTGAAAGTGGAGTTATTTTAGTATCACAAATGAAGAATGGCTCAGTCAGATATAATCCATAGGGCCAGAATTTCAGCTTCTTGAGCACATCCTTAGGAATAAAATATGAGTGAGGAAAAAACAGAAAAAAATATAAGATATGCAAACCAAATTGTGCTTTGAGTACCATAAAACCAGATTTTGTATTTTTCCACAACATCAGCAGATCCTTAAAACCAAACACAGAGAAATGAAATAATGACTATAACAGAAATAATAGCAAGAGATGTGCGTCATCCAATTTTCCTTCCATGTGTAACTACACATAAAGCAAAGTTAGTGACGAGCCTTATAATTATTAGCTGACATTCATGGTGTTTACCCAAATATTTTTTTTTTATTTCAATATAATATTTTATCATTTTATAGTCAGTTTGACCTTATTATACCAATTTAATTTGGTGTCTAATTATTCCATTTGTTATCTGTGAAAATTCACATCTTAGCTATATTAATCAGGTCTCTAACTTAATGGTCAATGATCTCACTTGGCAATTAGTTTCACATAAAGGAAGTAAAACTATTGCCAGGTGATATTCTTGCGTACACAAGTGTATTTTTATAATGTTAGATTGACCTTGTCTCACAGCTTGCCATCCTTGTCTTGCTTCCACTAGCACATCTTGGCCTGCAACACTACCAGCATGAAGGAATATACCCTTCCATATTCTCCTGAAACACCAATTACTTCTAGAAAAAATATGAAAGTTCTGTACCACCTCCTTCAGCTTTCTGCCAAGTTCCTTTTCAGACTGGGATTTAAATGATTTCATTAGTTTCATTTTCACCGATAGTTGTGGTTTCCCTAACACCATGTAATAATGAACTGAAACAAAGAAATGCTGGTTTAGTAGATTGAGCTAAGAAAAGATCAAATTCACCAAAAGGACAGTAAATTGTACCCAATGTCCTTCAAAACTTTGTCCAGACACTTTATAATTGAGCCAGACTTTTTTTTTTCCAGGGATAAGTACCAAAAACCCTTTGTTTCAGCTGTCCCAGGACTATCTGCATATTTGCCCCAAGTTCATAGAGCAGTTTTTCTTGGAAACAATGTTTTACCTCTGAGAGAGTTATAAAAATGATGATAATGGTTCAAAGTCTCTCACTTAGAAGAGGGGCAGAGACCTGGGTCTGCAATCTGTGTAAGCACTCTAACCATTGGACTGATAGATAAAAAGGGATTCCCACTACCACCATCACTGCCACATGCAATTTTCCACATATACCAAGTCTTAAAAATACCCAAAGATGAAATATTTCTTTTAAAGTGTAACGAAAAATTTTATTCATTACAAAACAAACGTTCTTGTTTAATAGTTCCAGCAAGAAAAAACAGATTTTCTTTCTTCTTGGTTCCTCCTGAACAGGGCTTTTTATGATAATAATAATTAGTAGTAGTATATTGGTTTAGTAGTACTCCATAGGTGACTGTCATGTAATCTTTACAAAAAAAATGTGACCTTTTTATCCACATCTTCCCCAAGACCCTAACTCTAATAAGACGTTACCCAGTAACACTGTCTTCTTGGATCTCCTAGTGTTAGACACCTTGGCTCAACTTTGAGCCAGGCTCTTCCACATCTACTTAGGAGGGAGGAGGAGCTACTTATAAAATTCGAAGTTCAGTCTGAAAGCAATCAACTGAACTGCCTTCTTTTAAAAGTCTAAGCTTTTCTCTGAAATTACTCCATCTTGGGAGGCTGCCTTTCTACTCTTACTGCAAGTATTTTTAAGGGTAAAAAGGTAAGAATGAAATACTGACTCAGGGAAGCTTCCTCCCTTCCCAAGCACTGAAGTGGCTACACATCTTGTTGGCAAAAAGTCCATTTTTTAATGACATGGGCATCCTTATGGCAAAAAGTCTAATTATTCATTGAATGCCTCTCTGCATCACATCACTACCAATTCCATGGAAGCTTCACTTAGGGCTACAGTTGCTCCTCAGCTTTGCTCCTTTTCTTGTCTGTTTTAACTCAGTGTGATTATTTGGTATAAGGGTTCGTTTAGAAAATAAGAAAGGATAGGGTTTAGTAATGAAAAACAGACCCAGCCACAAACCAGAACTTATGCAAGACTCCTAGACATGAGTAGGCCAAGATGGGGGACCTAATTTCAATTCTCAGAGTAAACAGATATATCAATAGAACTTCACTGGTCTTTGATGCATACTTTTCTTTCTTTTGGATTTTGAGTTGTGAAGACTTGTTACCAGTGGAGATTTGCAACAGCTTGGAATGATATTTAAAAATTGTTAGCAATTTTAGATGTTCTTTCCCTTTCTGTACATTCTGTTACAGAAATCTTGGCAGTGTGAATGGGCTGATGCAAAGACTTTTAAGATTTTAAAAGAGTATTTTACTGGTTTGTAAAGGGCTTGACTTGGGTTAAATAAAGATGTAATTAATTTTCTCAAAGCCAAAGATGATCCTAAAATTCTAGTTGCTGTAGTGGGAAGTCATAGGGCCAACTTCAGCCCAGGTGAAAACAGTTGCAATACCTCTGACTCTATCTGCCTACAACAGGCCTGGATTAACTCCATTGGCAGACGTAGACACTAACTGCACTTCTAGGAACAAGGAAAGATGCTGTTTAATAGACTCCTTAAATGCTCCATTGAATTACTAAATTGATTAGTAATTGACATGTAGTACATCTGTCCAAATTTCTCAGCATGATTGCAGGCAAATGATTACTCCTTTGCATGAGAAAGGCAACTTGATTTTATACTTCTGTGGCTTGTTAGGGGGTGATCTGGGCTGTGTAAAGAAAGTTGGTTCAACAGACTCAGGAAGGAACAAGTAGTTAACAAATCTGGTCCTCACCCCAGTGTTGTCATTGATTTATTCTGAAACCTTGGACAAGACATTAAGCGCCTCATTTTCTTTAGACGTAGAATAGGAAGAGTTATATATAGCTAGCCTTGCAAATTCTTTATGATATAGAGATGAAATACTTATCTCCAATACTGTTAGTTTAACTAGTTTGCCTGGTTGCCCTTATGACATTTGTTTTGAATGAAAAATTACAAAGAGGATTGTCTGCCTTCCACCTCTTCTGGTAGGCTCAGGTCTCGGACCAGCTGGGAAATCAGCTAGAAATCTGCTATACAGTGTTGTGCCCTTTATTCCTATTCTGGAATGCCATTGGTATCTCCCGCCTCTTTGAAATCCTATTCTCATTGTTGTATGTGAATGCATAGCAAAACTAATCACACAGCCTAGCTAAATTACTCATAACTTAAAAGAATCACTTGAATGTAGGCAGCCACTTTATAATAGGAATCAGGTGCATTAGATTAAGACATGGCAAAGTATATTAATGTACCTAGGGAATCAGATGATTGATCTTGCATTAGATGGGCAGCCTAATAAAAAAGTGGGGGATGTTCCTTTTAATATAATCCATGCTGAGCTCTTATAGCCAGCAAAACATAGGCCTAGCTTCTCATTCATTTGCCTACTGAGTTCCAGTATTGGAGCTTAATCCTATGATCAGAGGCTCGTGTCCTCCCCACATTTCCTTACAGTTCCTGTTACCTAACAGTACAAGTTAGGGATATTCAGGAGCTTATTGCATATGGTCCTGATGTAATACATTGTGTTTTTGGTGGAATTATGTTTCTCTACCTGGTAGGATGTTTAATGTTTATGGGTTTAATCATTCCAAACAAGAGCTTGCAGAGGTTTTTAATAGTAAAATAAACTAAAATAAATTATTTTTTTCTGTATAGAGACCTGCTCTCAATTTTTCCTCAAATGTCTTGGCTTCACTGTAGTATCAAAAGCATCAAGGCAGCAATGAGCTACTTTTCAGTTCTACTCATGTATCTTCAGGCTATCCGCAGCCATTATTTTCCATTCAGGAAAGAAATGTGTGTATTCAAAATGATCATAAAAGCAAAGTTATCACAGCATCATGAAGCATCATGTTCACTGGGTTATTCAGTTTTGTGGGATATTTAACCTTCTGTCAGACAAGCTTGTTTTCAATATATGCTTTCTATACAACCTTATGGTGTAAAAAATAATTATAATGTTTATTAAATTAAAATAACGAGGTTTATATGAACTTTCAATAATGCAGACAGGCAGACTATAACTGTAAACCACATGCTATATACTTTGGACTTTTACAGCTTTTAATTTATCAAAGGAAATAATTAGCACACTTTGTGGCAGCCAGTGATGGAATTTATTCATTTGGAAGCCATGGGTTTCCTGTCATTAAAACTACATCATGTCCTTCCTTTTCTATTAAACTTCAACTGAGGGCAGTAAGAAGTCACTGAAAGGAAATGAAGAGTTTTTTGGCAATGTTCTCATACAATGATTTAATACTGCTAAAAGATAGCAAAACCATAATGTATGCCAATAAGGGATCAAGGTTCCAATTACCACATTATTTACTTTATTTGATGCTTTGTTTGTGGCTCACTTAACTGTGATTTGTAAAATCACTTCAATAAATTTATACTCTTTTTGGTGGGCTAATGCACTCGGGCTCTTAATTACAAATGTTGTTTTTCTTTTGTGGCAAAGAATAAGATGTAGACCTTTAAACAAAAGATTTAGATTTTATGTTGCAGGATATTATTTTTTCCTTCAAAATGATCAATCACATCTCATTAGCCAAAGACTCCTTTTGGCCAAAGTTAACTCTATGTTTTCTCCTCCTCAAGGTGTTTTCAAATGGCTTAACAGTTAGGCTTTCTAAGCTGAAAAAACCCCCACTCCTCTCTGCCTGCTTTCCACTTTAAGCTACAAATGGATGTAACAGACTAAAATCTATATCAGAAAAGTAGTGCAGCCTAGACTGAGGTTGTCTGAAAGATACAAGTTTTTTTTCTTCAAAGGAGGTCTGAAATCAAGTTAGCATAGGGAAAGGCTTACCCTCTTCCCCTTCAGGAGTGGGTGGTCCCTCCAGGTCATGACCAAGCATGGAAGCAGAAGAGTGCTGCAGCTTCCAGTATTTTATTAAGCGGGTCCAGGATATGTGAGGGAATAGACAATGCAAAATAGCATAGGATTTTATCATCAATATAATGATATCAATGAATAAAGATCAAGAATACAGTAAAATAATTTGAACTAGTTTAAACAATTCCTTATGAGCTTTGCCTAGCATATTGGACAGGAAGGAGGGGGAAAAACACTTTCAAATTCACACACAAAATGATGACAGCCTGTATATTTTAACATTTGTAACTGATACATTTAATATAAAAATATCAATATATTGAAACACACTCTTGATCTTTCAACTTAATACTTGATTTTTAAATCAGATTTTATTAAATTACCTTAATTAAGACTAGCCATCATGGGCAAATCCCCATTAAAATAATCAAAATTGACTAAACATTTTCTTCTAGGGTCTTAAAACAATGTGCATACAGGACTTTTTTGAAAGTTTAATAAGAAATCAGATTCAATAATATTTTCTCATAGTCACTTAAATTTGGCACCAATATTGCTGCTGAGTTTGTAAATTAAGATATAAGATCAGAGCTAGGTAAGATTGTCATATTGTCTCCTCTAATTTGGAAAAGTAGAACTAGGCTAGAAAGAAACTCATAAAAAAGACTTTATGACTCTCTTCAAGTCTGACATAGAAGCCAATGCTCCAATCCCTTCTCCCAGCCTCTTCAATTACATTTCCACAGGAAGAAAGAGAAGGAATTAGAAACAGGATAATGTAGCCTTAAATCACTGCTCATAGCCTTTGCCTTCTAGTGGGAGCCCAGAGTTTTTTCAACATGGTTCTTATATTGTTTAGTGTGACACAACAAAAAGCACAACTTGTTTGACCCTTCCTCAATAAAAAATCATTTTGTTCTGACATCCTATAAAACATGTGCATGAGTCTACTAAGCCCTAGTGTCTCCTCCAATTGACAAGGAGGAAGCATTGTAAACACATAAAGACCCCTTACAGACATGGTTAAAGGCAATTTTGATCCAGCAATATATGTCATAATACAGTGTGGTAATATATAGGCATGTGCTGTTATTTAGTCTAACAACATTTCCAAGGCTGGAACTTATGTCATCACTAAACTTTAGATGTTCTGAGTCATTAGGGTTGTCTTGTACTTTGGTGGGTTATGTTCTTTGGGCATGAAACAGAAATAACACTCCTTATGAACTCATAAGAACACAATGTGACTGAGTACCAGTCCAAATCTGAGGCTGAATCAGCATGTACAGGTTAGTATCTTCACAGAAAAGCAATTCATGGATTTTTCTGATTTGAGATCACCAGAAAAGTCTGATGTTCATAGCTTGTTAAATGTTTTTTTTTTCCCCCCTGGGAAGCAGTGAAAAAAAGCCATAAAATTGCTAAGGCTCCCACAAACTGATGACACATAGAAATAAAGAAACCCAATTCATACTATTTTATACTTGAAGAACCTTGCAATGGCGATGTTTGGCTTGGTACAAGAAGCATGTTATGTTTATAAGATAAAGAATTACTGATTAAGGATGGAAAACAGAGTGCGTTTTTTTTTTTTAATCTCTGTGATTACGTTATACATTTGTTCCTTAAAACCAATGTCTTCAGGATAATGTATCAAATTCAAACATATTTAAGAAAGAGTTTGAACAAATTGCTAAAAGATGCTTAAAGGTATTCTAGACCAAAATCACTTTTTTAAAAAGGCTCACAGAATTCTTTTTTTCTAATTGGCATTTTCTTCAAGCAAATTTTTATAGTAAATTTATAAAACTATAAAATTTGCATTATACTATATGAGTATATCACAAACTGTATTTTAGTTTCATAATATCTCTCTCAGGTAGGTACTATTATCATTCCCCTTTCATAAATGGAAAACTGAGGCACAGAGACAAGAATGTCAAATAGCATTAAATCATTAATTGTGGATTTCCCAATCTGAGGCATGCTTTTTCGGAGTACATAGCACTGAAACCGGCTGGAAGGGTGAAAAAAACTACCCCAATTGAAAAATTAAACCATCAGCCAAAAAAAAATCCCAAACTAAAATATTTTGGTTGATAAAATGACTGACATAATGGCTCATAGGTTGCAGATCAAGTGCCTGATGTTCCTATTCATCTTTCTAGACCAGGCTTTCCAGTCAAACTGTTCTCAGGTAAATCGTGCTTCTTTGCCTCATTGTAAAAGGAGGTTGTTAAACCATGGAATTGCTGACCCTAATGAATCATAGGAGAGGTAGCATACCTGGAGACGACTGTGAGGACATGAGGAAGTCAAAAGGCAAGTTCCCTGAGGCCTCATGGCAGGATGTCTATATAAAAATGCCTTGATGTTCATTCTTCTGGTTGTTATACAACAACTCTGCCTACACTTCAAATGTTATACTTAATTTTACCCCAGTTATTTTCACTGAAAACAATTGTAGGGAAATTCTCAAACCAGCCATACTTACCATTAAATAGTTCTCTGTAAGTTCAAAGTACACTTCCCACTGTCTGGAGTTGCAGGTATATGCATTTTCCACTTCAGCAAATTAGACAGACACCTCAAAAGCTAGGCACCTCAAAAATGAGGGTGCAAAAGAGGCAACTACTATGAAAAGATTGATTGAAATGACTTGCATCACACAGGGACTCCATGGTAGGGAAAAGAATAGAACGTAAATTCTACATGTAGGATTTAACTGATAGCCACAAAACTGCCCTCTCCCACCACTAAGTAAAGTGACTCAGTCACTACACTGATTCTACTGCAGATGGTGAGAGGAACTTAGAAGCAAGAATTTCCTTCTCTGCATAGCTCTGCCTTACCTCCCAAGCAGGTCCATTTTGCAACTAAGGGTATGTCTAAATATTATATTTCAACCAGAAGAATCACAGTTCCACCAACTGAAATGCTTTGTGAAGAAGTGTTCAAAGTGTTCAACTGTTTAAAAAAATGACCAATCTCCACTGCATCAGATGAAACTGAAGTGCTAATCTATTGGGGTGGCGGCATTTCAATAAATGTTTGCACACAGCCCAAATCAATTTAGAACACTGGATTGTCCTGCTTTCACCCCAAGGAGATGCTTTGTGATTCAGGCCTACTGCCGCAGCCCGAGTGACAGAAAACCCATTCCATAGTGCTGGCAAGAGAATGCTTCCCACCAGCACTAGACCCCAGGGATGGGGAGAAAGGGGGCAGGGTCACCAGGCAAACAGAAGAGCCTGGGAGAAGTATACTAGATTGAGTACTCTGAGTCAATCCCCCTACTGAGTGCACCTAGCATTGCAAGCTGTCTTCAGAGCATGCAGATGGCCCTTTGGATTTGTATATAGTTTAAGACGTTAAAACTTCAGCCAACTGATTTGAACATTTGCATGAACCCTCTGATGGCCAACCCCTTCCACCTTCATGGTGAGGACTTATCTCATTTTCTATTGTTGTTGCTGAAGAGGTTTCTTCTTGTTACAGAGCTTTCCCTCCTCCTTACTTCACTCTCAGTGGCTTGTCTCATGGTTTTATTGTGGTCACCACTGCTTTCCATGTTATTGTTCTTCCTTTTTTTATGTTTGTTTGATCCATTTGTTCCTTTCTTTCCTTTTCTCTTGTCCCTTTTCCCCTGTTCATCTCCCCTCCTTTCATCCCACTCCAAGAGATTTTTGTCCCTCCCCTCACCAGTAGTTTGACTTTTTTTTAGTTTCTTCTCCTTCCCTATAAGATGCATCCAGGAGGAACAGATTTTTCCTTAATTTTGTTTAAGCATGTCATTTTCTTTCTCTTTCTTTTTAGGGGTAAGCTGCTTAGTTCTCATCTCCCTTATTTTTGGTAACCACCTCCCAACCACCTCAGCCAGAGGTGGCCATAGCTGGTAGCATAGGGAGGAAGAGATGGAATGACAAATTTCCTTCACTACTGTTGTCACTTACCCCTGCAGTAAGTAGTTAACAAGTGTCAAGCTCCTTTTCTAGATACTTTCATCTTGGGGCAACAGCAAGGGCCTTAAAAAACAAAAGAATGTAGGGACTTTTCTGTTTGCAGCAGTCAAGGGTTTTCCAGCTCTACAAACCCCATTGGTCCTTCATTTCGTAGTGAGGGTGTCTAGCATACCTGGGTTCCTAACTGTCCATATGTAGGTCTATAGAGAAGTCCAGAGAAATGACTGCAACTTATGTAAATATGCCCTAGGGCTAGGGACAGAAATTACCTATAAAATTTGTATAAGTGACTGGAAGCCAGTTCAAATCTGTAACACAACAGGGCCAAGTACAGACAGTCAAAAAGCCTGAGGGTGAATTGATTCAGTATCTGTAGGTTAGTCTAAGCTGCAAAGATTGAACCAAATAAGCAAATGAACAGACATTCACTTCTGATTCAGGAAATGCAGCCACATGCCTGCAGTGGCTCAAGCCAGAAGCCAGGAGTTCCTAAGGCATAGCTTTTTGGCACATAGCCAGCATGGGCTGTGCATTCGCTTCCTTTTCCTGCTGCCCCCAAGATCTTTGCAGTCCACAGTCACAGAAGCAGGACTCTTCAGGGTTGCTCATCAATTCTACTTCCAGCTTTCAGTAGGGGCAGTGAGGACTGGCTCACTGCCTTCCCCCATGCAAACCCCAGCTAGGGCCTTGGGCCTAGGGCCAGGGAGCAGGGTTAAACTCCTTCCCCTCACCCAAGTACAGAGCTGCCCTGCCTTGCTGGCTTAGTGCTCACTGCAACTGTGGACTACAAATCCCAGAAATATCTAGAATTAGGAAAAGGAAGCAATGAACAACCCTGCAGAGGCCTGCTGTTGAAAGTCTGGACTGCAAATTCCAGAGACCTTGGGGCAGAAGGAAGAGGAAGTGAACACACAGTCAGAGAACCTGCTCTAGCTGTCCTCCCCTCCCCCCGCCTGAGCCACTGCAGGCATGTGGCTGCATTTCCTGAATCAAAGGTAAATGTCTGTCCACTTATGTTTCAGTTTAATCTGTGCATCTTAGAATAACCTGCAAAGACTGAGTCAATTCAGCCTCAGGTTTTTTGACTGTCTGTACCTAGTCTAGAAGTTCAGTGTACATAAATTGCTTTCAAAATGGCTGAAACAGATTTAAGATAAACCTGGGTGAATGTAGTATTAGACTTAACTGATTTGGGTTAAATCACTTTTTTGAACTTCTGTGCCATATCCCCTCCAGATTCAAGTTCATTCACAGCACCCCAAGATGCTTTACACTTCCCCTCATAGGGTGGGTAGGCTAAACTTGGCCCAAGCTGTCTGCTTCAGCACAGCAGGAAGGCGTATTCTAGCACTCCCTCACTTCTGGCCTGGGCCACTGTAGGCATGTACCTGCATTCCTAGAATCAAAAGTGAAAGTCTGTTAGTCAAAGCTACATATGTCAATTCAATATACATAGCTTAGACTAACCTGTGAAGATTCAATCAATTCAGCCTTGGTCTTTTAGACTGTGCATACTTAAAAAAGCAGCTTCATACTGGCTAGCTGGCAACTTTATACTGCTATAAAGGCTAGCTGGCAGCTTCATACTGGCTATACTGGCAACTTTATCAGCCTTGCCTTAGCAACATGAGATGTACAGGCCTTGAACAAGTGGATAATACTTAAAGGCTGCACTATCAGTGCCTGGATTAACTAGTTTGTTTACAGAAGCTGCAATCACAGTTCTGTACTGTTATGCAGATCTGCCTAGGTGTCCCACCCACTACTGAACTTCTGTTAATCCTACCTATGGTGTCTAGAGTCCCTTTCCCAGCCTCACCAGGAAGCATGGGATCCAATTCCTCCTGATGATCATATTATGGCATGGGGAAATATAAGTATGTATGCTGGTAGCCTCAGCAATTGTGGTAGCCTTCAAAAGAAACAGTAAGAAAACCATCAATAGAAGCTGCTGTGCAGGAGCTGGTGGGAGGAAATCATCATATGGTATGCTTGTATCACAGATGGTCCTGAGAATAGGACTATGTTTAGATCTGTTTGGCTAACTTAACATCCTTTTGGTGGTAGGCGTATGTTGTGTAGAAAGAAAAGGTTCCTTTATGATGTCCAAAGAGAGGACATATGTAAGTTGCTCTATTTATCAAAGGAGGTTATGAGCTTCCTATGTTCAGAATTGGAATGTGTGTTAAAGCTGCCCAACAGCCTGGTATAAAGAGATACTGGATGGATAAAGTAGCAGCAACTCAAGCTGTAAAATTTCCTAATACTTTCCATTAGGGCATCCTATTTTTAGCTATTGATAGCTTTGACAAATTTCACTTTTGGAGGCTGACGTTTTCTGTGCCCGGTTTCCAACTCCAATTCGGTTTTATTTTTCAAAATTTAAAATAAATAAGGTGAAGCCATTTATGAGAGAGAGTTTTTAAAAAACCTATTCATCTTGCTAATATTTTAAAAATTCATGCAATTTTGTTAGTAGCTCTAACAAAAGAAGTTTGGCAGGAAAATAGACTTGAGTTCAGAGAAGTGCCTTGAAAATCCACCCAAATATATCAGCGTTTATACAAGTTTATCACTGTTTGTTCATGCACAAATATAATTTTTTTGATGTTTTCTCTTAATTGGGACTTAATTGCAATTGCATTGTGTACATTTTCTGGTATGGTCCTGAACATACATGAAGAGTAAAAGCTGCTGAGATACCAAACCAGGCATTTTTCTTGATTTCCCAAGGCAAAATAGATATTTGCTAAGAATGTGCATTGTGCTGTAAATCAGGAGACCATCAGTCTGCTTACTGGTGAAATCCGTATACTTCACAAGCAGTAGTCAAATAAAATATCCATATGCCTACTGAAAGAAGGAGGCAACTATCATTTGCCTCTATACCCTTAAGCAAATTACTTCTGGATCAGGACAGTCCCATGTAGCCAGGTTGTCTTTCATAATGGCAAGTTTATCTGCTCAGAAACCATGTCTGCGAAAAATGGCTATTTGTACATGCTTGCTTTCAAAGAATGCTTTCAGGATCACAGTATGAAAAGTAGGACTGTTTGGATGGTTCTTTTCTGCGAACTTTAATGCAGAAATTCTTTGAAATTTTTCTTCAAACTTTTTTCCTGAGGAAACAGGAGACTTAAAATATTTAAATGAAAAAAAAAATACAAAAAACTCTATTTAATTTTAAAATTATATTCTTAAAAAGCATAACAAATTGGTTTACTTGTTATAAGCATTAAAAGACCCAGACTATTTTAACCAGTAAGCCATGCTAACACAACAACTAAGAACACAGAACCCCAAAATATGATTCCTAGCAACATACTACTGTCTAGGAAATGTTGGACTTCATGTCTTTTATCTAATGACTGATTCTCAGAACCGTAATATCTTGGTTCTATTGTCAATTAATTAATTTGCACCTTTTGTTTCAAGTGATAGATGTCTGTGCTGTGAATAGGAGAGTAAAAGATTCACAACTTGTTAATAACCCTATTGTAGCTGCATAATAATTGATTATATTTTTTGTTTTGCTTAAAAATTCTAGGAAACTTAAATCAAAATCCTTTTTAAAAGAAAGCTAAAGACTGCAAAATCAAGAATTAAAAAAGTTATTGCCATTATATGGGCAGATCCACAAAGGAAAATACCAGTTAAGCCATCTTCTGTGTTGTGAGTATAAAGATCTGTCTAGCTAATAAGCCCATATGGTTCAATATTGCACTATATGACAGTGTTTGTTTTTAAAATGCCAAATAACTTCATCCTCCCCAAATACATTAAAAAGTTGAAAAGTTAGGCTTTCAGACATTAGGAAATGATAACATTAAGGTAATCTGTGTCTCCTTGTGCATATGCAGTTGGAGAGTGTACTTAATTGCTTGATCACGTTTTTCTTTTCTATAGGGCCCTATCTTATTAAGCGCATAGGATGGATCACCTGGAAATGAATTAAGTGTAAGGTCTTCAGGTACTGTTCTGTGCAAAACTCTTGCTTTATGGCGGAGTATAGTTCTCTAGTTAATGCAGTAACTAGCAATATGATACACTAGGGAATTTTAGCTACTGTATACTGTTGAAGGAAGTAATGCAATCTCTTACCCCACAGCAATCTGAGTTTGGCTAAGAACTGAGAATTCAAACTTTCCCTTCCTTCACTGCATGATGGGTGATGGGGACACCAGCTGACACCCAAGTTAACAGTGATTAAGAAGGGAGGTCACAAGGTCTCCCTGAAAACAATACCAGGAAAGGTTTTTGAGGAAGATATGACTGTGTGGAAAGTCATAAAGAGGTATCTACACATTTTCTAGTACTTGAACTAAGGCTGTAAAACAGAAGACATATACAACCCAGTTTCAGTTGGATTGTGTTAGCTTTTAAGCATTGCTGTGCTTGTTCATCTTCTCCTTGTAGGAATAAAATATAGTTACTAATTACAGTGCATATATTCTTATACTGAAAGACAAGTGTATGAATTCTGCTGATCAGTAGTGAGCTCCAGTAAATAACAGAGAGAAAGAAATGGTCCACCTGGAATTTCAGATGAGAAATTGTAAGGACTGTACTATAGTTGCTTATAGCTTGTTTCCAAGTTTTTCAGAAAATAGATCAGAGGTTTAGCATGCTGAAGAAAGGTATCTCTGACACAACTGCATTCTATAAAAGTGCGTCATCTGTAATAATCTTGGTTAGTGGGCTTTGCAGGATTATTTATAAGAGATGGTTGGAACAGAAATGACATAGGTTTAAACTGTAGCAAAATATGCTCGTTGTATGGTCCAAATACATTTGTAATACATTTTTAAAAGAAGCATTACTTCAAGGCATTGTAATAACGTATTTCTAGTAAATCATTATCAAAGCCCTCTTAATTGTATTATCTGACACACTTTTTTGTAAAAAATCAGGTAACATAATCCCTTCAAGTATTTTCAAACTGGAGTATCATGCTTGATTTATAAACTATTATCCAATTCTTCTCTTGTAACTGACAAATGCTCGATACTTTATCAGTCTGGCACCAAAGCTGATGGTACTTCAGACAGCCTTGTCTGCATACCCACAGGAAAAGCTTTAGCAATCACATATTAGGTAGGAACTTTAACCTTCCTTATACCAGGTCAATTATCCAGTTTACTGAAAGAGTCATCCAGCTTGTGACTCCTACTAAAGCTAATTGTTAGATTCACAACATATTCTTTAGCTACCCCTTTTGAAGTCATATGCACTAAGTTATAGTTCCTATGACTATTCATAATGCTATTTCACAGAACAGTTAAGTATAATGTAGCACTAAGCATTCTTCACATTGAAGGTAAGACAGTTCCTGTCTGAAGCATAAAGAAATACAACTGATGCGGGACAGGGATGCAGTTATCCTGTCTATACATATAGCACCAGAATACCTCTTAGAATTTCAGTGAAGTAAATGATGTAAAAATGGACACATTTAGGAATAAAATAACTTGAACTGGTTTGTTCTCAAATGTTTGTTAATCTCTCATGAAGTTACATATGTGACAATTTTTTTCTGTTTTAAGTAGCTACAGGTCTCTGAACAGATTTTTCTTGGAAATTAAATCATCACACTACCTTTTTTTTTAATGCATCCAATCCTGCAATCCAATCAAAACTGGATGCTACTTTGATTTCTGTAACAAAGATGCAGGTGAGTTGGTTTTTTTAAGTCATATTCTAATTGGAGGAAAAGTCAAACGGTTTTGCAATGAAAAACACTGAAGATTTGTTTCATTCATACATGCACACAAAACAAGCCACATTTTGCTATTATAATGAAATCAGTTAACAGCAGTTTATTAAAATTATCATTTTTTAAACTTAAAACTAATCATTTAAACAATTCAGAAATTCGTAAAAATTGTGGAGCAATAGATGATTTTATATAGGGAAAAATTGTGTTTTTCATAATTTTAGTAGAGTTTGAGCCTTAAGGTTTCTGAAGTACTGAACTGTTTTTGTTAAATCTATTTATTTTAGGTACCTTGAGGTACTTGTTCTGTTTGGGAGAGGAGGTACACCAGTCACTTCTATTTGATCCATCAGTTAGATACTGAGTTTTAACATTAGCAGGCATATTTATGGAATGGATACCAGAAGGGTTGCATATACAACAGAATATTATACACACTTGTATAATGTAACCTCATTCCAGTTATATCATATTAATATGTTACATACTGCCAAAGTAACAAGAGAAAAAGCTTGCTTGGGTGATTGGTAAAAACAGCGATATGGCAGGCAAGGTGTATGATACAGTAGAGGGTTTAATGGAGAAATTATAAAATGAAACTGAACCTAGAAAATAAAAGGAAAGTGAACAAAGAAAGGAAGATGGAAAAAAGAGAAATTATACAAAACATAACAAAAACATAACGATCAGCAAAGGAGACAGGAGATCCCTACAGAAAGGCAGGAGAGGCATTGTAGATATTACTTGACAATTAAACTAAGGAGTATATGGGACCAATGCCAGAACAGACATAAATTTTCCAAAGAAGGAGGAAGATGTACTGAAAGAGATCAAGATCACAGTTGGAATGAGGATCAGGAGATTGGAAAGTCTAAATAATAAAAAAATTCTAGGACCAGAAGCTTGCCATTAGCAAACAAGCCACTCACATGTCTAGAAAAAAGCTATGGGCCCAATTTTCTACTTTGTATTTTGTGCGTTCTTTCACAACAGTCCAAGTACAACATGGGTATAAAATAATGCCATTTTGATTCGCATCTTCATTACCCAGGTATAAGTGACTAGAGATTGTTCACAGCTATGAAATGGAGAAACAGATCCAAAAACTTTGAGATTTTGTGTATTTAAAGTTGCTTTGATGACAAAGAAGATACTTAGGACCCTTCTACACATGCAGGTAAATCTGCAATAGGCTCTAATGCATGATCATGCAATTATTTCTCCTGCTATGCCACATGTGTATGGCAAGAGGCATGATTATGGGATCATGCATTACATCCCATTGCTCCTTATTGCTGGTGCAGGGGAAGCCTGATCCCAGGCTCTGCCTGCACTGGCAAGAAGGAAGCTCCCATGGGTGAGAGCAGCCACAATCTCACAGCTTTGAGGGTTTCACGGATCCCCAGGACAGCCATACCCCTGGCTGCCATGACTCATCTGGGCATGGTGCACCCATGGTGAGCCTGATGGGGCTCCCAGCCTTGGGGGAGACCCTGCTACATGTGCAAATTAAAGGTGGATAGCAACCAGCTGTAAAGTTAGTACACATTTTTTAGGTCTACCTTTATATCTGGCCTACCTTTATAACTACTTTGCATGTGTAGCTGGTCTCAAGATAATTGTACAATTAACTGTTTAATTGAGTAATGCCTGTAACGTGTACAGGGGGACTTAGCGGTAGAGCATAAGTGCTTAATTTTAAATAGCAGGAGTGAAGTCATCCTTACATGGTGGTGTTTTTAGAGAACCACCAGATTATACTACTGGTTATTGCAGCAAAAATACAGTGTTAATGTATTGATACTTTGGCATATGTTGAAATATTTTAATTGTGATCCCACTTCAAATATAGGTAGAAGATGCTGATACAGTATCCCCATATATCATCACTCTAACTCTAATTCTTAACAAGAATAAGAAGGGTAGAAGTATTGTTATAATTAGTTCCTTATTTATATGCTACTGATACAATTTCTTAAACTCTTGTTTCTTAGTTAACTCTTACATCATTTTTACGTTCTTGGTTTAGAATTTTAATGTAAACTTTCAATTGGACCCCTCATCAAGACAAATGGTAACTTTTAAAAAGAGCTAAACTATTTAGGCTAGGAACCAATGTTGAATTTGTCCCTAGACAAGTTGTGCTTGTGCTTGTCCCACAACAGAAGTATCTGGAGATAAAACATATACACACATCTCCCTTCTAATCAGGATTAAGTGGGTAGCTAAATAGACTGTCACTTTCCTATCATTGATTCAGTTATGCAATCCCAGGACAACCATTCAGATGTTGCAATGTCCTGGAGCACATTGTTTCTATTTCTTATCCTGTGAACACTTTTAGGATTTTAACAATGAACATGGATGTTTGAATGATAGCATTTTGTCCTGGAATAAAACATCTTATTGCCCTATGTGAATATAGTTCACTGACTTCCAATTAAATTTGTACTTCAGTCTTCTTTTAAATGTTACCCATATAGTAAATTACTATGATTTGTTCAGGAAATTGCATAGGAGATTGAATCAATCATGGATACACCCTTTCATATTTAGGTGCAGAACTGTAAATATTGGATGCAAGCAAACATGAATTCTGCAGACTCCTTCCTGCAGAGCTGACTTGAGACATTCACCTTGGCAGAGAAAGAGACTACTGAGACTGCACACACATAGCCCAGTAATGGCAATATAGTAGCTTCAAGAGCCCTGTATTTTATCAGCCCTATAATACATGACCATTTATGTTAACAGTAGAATTGGTATTCAAACTAGTCATTTTAATCCAATTTAGTTGACTAATATAGCTATATCTAACAGACTTCCATTTGCAGTTCAAAGAAAGCTAAGGTGCAGTGGTAGCGTCCCTGACACTTTTTGCTATTCATGTCTCACTGCAGGGTCCTGAACTAACTTTAGTGAGTGCCTGAGGTACAGAGACACTAGTTTATTTGTTTTGCCAATAATTGTTCCCTTTGCCTGAAGAGGCTTTAAAATTGCTTCTATATTTAGAAACAAGATTGGACTGTTAAGGCTGCCTGTCACAGTTTCACCTCTTCTTAGATCTGTTTATTCCAAATAGCCTATTTCCCAATTTAGTCCATTATAGAGTTTGATTAATGCATCTGCCCGACACATTATGTCCAAGAACACTAGAATCTTTTATCACATTGCTGGAAAGCAGTACGACTGCCACTTGAGGTCTACAGGGACAGTGGTTGTTTAAAGTTTCATTGCTGTTTTATTGTTTTTAAAGCTTTCTTTCTGAACAAACATTATTTAATTCTCTCCATATTTTTATTGTGCCAGATTTGTTTGAAAAAAATGACAACATATCATTTTGCAAATTACTAAAGGTCTATTGCTACCCTGAGGCACATCCAGGCAATTCATAGGGAAAAAAATAAACTTCCAGCAGTGCAAAATTGGGCTCTGTTTTAGTACTACTGGTTTGAACTTGATTCCCCAAGTGATCAGAGAGCGAGTGAACAGGAACAGCAAACAGGGCAGTTTGCAAGCAGTTCACAAGTCAGTTCACAGGTCAGCTTACCACCCTGCTCTTTGAAGGAAACCTTTAAAGGTATGTTCTTTCTTTTAATTAAGAGCAACTAATCCACATATATTTAGTGTAAGTAGCTAACATTCAGCCATAGACCAATACTTAAGCCACTTGTTTAACTAGAGGGCAGAGCAAGAGGGGGTTCACTATGGAGTTTGCACAGAAACTCTCTCTCTTACCTTCCTTCACTGTAAGCTTGGTGACAGGAAGCGGGTCAGCAAGGAAAGGGGAACTTTTCAGGCCCAAAAATCAGCAAACAGCTTACAGGGGAGTTTGCTAGAGAAAGTCTGCTTGGAGAGTGGCAGGAAGAGAGAGGTGGTGGACTGTGAGGTAGATAGAAAAGAGAAACAAATTTAAGAGACCCAAGAGAGATGGCTGGAGAACATTGCAAGGCCAGAGACACTGCCACTGACAGCTCTTTCTCTGCTTGCACCTCTGAGGTATCTATCCAGGCAGGACCACCCACTGTCAAGGTTTCCACCCAGGTCCTGGTTTATCAGGGTGGAGACTGTAGCTTGCAGGTTCCTTCCAGTGACAGCCAGGTTGGGGAGTGCTTGCAATGTCTGCAGTGCCTCTTGATGGTAACCCTCAGGGAGAATGTAAGAGAGCTACAGGAAGAGGAGGCAAAGCTCTGAAGCATCCTCTGCCATGAGACTTCATCAATTCAGTGCTCTAGGACTGTGGAAGAAGGACTGCCAGAAGCAGCGCCAGAGAAAGAGGAGGGCATAGACTCCTAGGAAAGTGGAAACTGGAAGCTTGTGACCTCTGGCAGTAAGCAGAAGTCTTCATGTCCACCTTCAGCAGTTTGTCTGGAGAAGAGATGTGGATCCTTAGCAACAGGAGGGGAGGAGCACATTCCATTAATGGAAGAGGCCAATCCAGGCTTCCCCAAGGTTGCCAAGGTTGAGATCACTGCCACAAGACGAAGCAACAGAAGGTGGTGATGGTGGAGATTCCTTCTGTGGCGGGCACAGGCATCCATCCACCAGCCTCACCTGATGTCTTGGGAGGCCTGCTGCTTGCCTGGAGCCAGACCTGACATGTTACAGAAGGATTACCAAGACTCATCCAGCCCTTAGGCTATTATCCCATGCTGTTCATCCATGTGGGAATCCATGATACTGCCAGGAGGGCCCTGAACAGATCAAAAGTGACTACAGGCTCTGGGCCCAAGGGTGAAGTGGACAGGGACTCAGGTGGTATCCTCAAAACTTCTGGAAAAGGGGAAGGGCCAGAGCAGGAACAGATGCATCCTGAAGACCAATAAACTCATGGCTGTACAGATGGAATCATCAGCAGGGATTTGACTTCTTTGACCATGGGATGTTGTTCCAAGAATAAGGATTGCTAGGAAGAGACGGGATCCCCTGATAAATAGAGGGAAGAGTATCTTCACAGACAGAACCACTAATCTAGTGAGGCATTAAACTAGGTTTGCCAGAAGATGAATACCAAAGCCCTAAGATAAGTGGGGAAGCAGGTGATCTGGAGTAAATAGAAGCAGGATATGAGGCCTGCTCATTCTTCCAGAGAAAGTAGGGCAATTGGCTAGGGACCTCAGATGTCTATACATGAATGCATGGATCCTTGGAAACCAGAAGGAAGAATTGGGAGTCCTCATACAGTCCCAGGACTATTCTAATACTGAGAGCTCTCCCTGAAAATGATAACAGAAGATGTGAATGTGTTGACCCTGACACAATGACTAGTAATTTTAATTCCTTTCTCCAGGGTGTTTTCCTTAGCAGTACTTCTCATACTCACCATCCACATTTCACTGAGGAACACCCAAGTTGTTATTCCTGTGAATATCATCTGGATAGTGTTCTACTGTATGGTATTTTATGAAAAACTGTGGAGCTGTTTGGTGCTGGCAGAAACATACTTTAAGACCTGTGCTAAATTTGCAAATCATCTAACTGAAAAACTGTTTCTGTATTCCTGTGGGGGTGAGGCGTGATGATTGTTGGGCTTCTTTTGGTTATAACAGTGGTGAAGTGATTTATATCGTGGCATTTGCAAAATCTTGCTATTTATATATCCAGTTTATGAATCCTTTTTTCTGATGCTTAAGCGTTGCCTTGACTTCTAGTGTTTGATATTATGCCACAGCTCAATATCATGTCTGGAGGGACTCTAACACTGCGCTCCATCCAGCTTTCTGTCTTGAGTCTCCTCCTGCAATATTTTAAACCCTATGGCTTGTCACCCATCTTGGAGCATTGTCTACCCTCCATAAGCTTTTGTCTGGTCTTCTCAACAAAAATCTAATTAATTTAGCAAAAGTTATTGCCTGGTCTTCCAGTAGTTTGCCTCCGAGTGTTTTGTTCCAGACATATATTAATGTAGTTTTCATTTTTACAGACTCTTTAAATTTCTGTAATGCAGTTTCAAAGTATCCTTTCCCTATGTTAACTGAATTATTAAAAATATCCAGCGCCCCCAAACAAACTATTGGTCAAAGTAAAACAGTCACTTCACTATGTTCCTTTTTGCTAGCACCCATTTCTTACAGTTACAGGATTCAGCACTGTTTAAATCTTTTCCAGCTATCTTGCACATGACTAGATTTGAAATGTTGTAGATAAGTTTTTAACTACTCCATTCTTCAGCGCTGCGTATTTTCTTAGTATTATGTAGTGTTCACTTGTTACCCAGACCTAAGATACCTGGCACAGACCTGCTTCACTTAGAATCCAGTAATGTGGGCCTCCACACACAAACCTGGTTCCATTCCAAAGTTTCTTAAAGTACAGCACTCCATTTAGGATTTGGTGGAACAACACAACAAAAAGTCAGATTTAACCACATAGTTGGTACGTTACTGTAACTACATCCGTGAAAATTCTAGGCCAGACCCTCAGCTGAATTAAAGTAGCAGAGTTTCATTGAAGTGAATGGATCTGTCAGTAGTAGCAAAGGATCAAATCCTCTATCTGCAAGACATCTTTAATATCTAACTCACTTGCAACAGCTAACTCTTTCCTTTTGTTTTCTGTCTTGTTTTCAGGTTTTTGTAGCTGGCAGCCAGTGTAAATGAATAATGTCTCATTTAGGGACAGTAAGTTAAAGGGCAAGTTGTTGCTAAAGTTGTTATGCATTAACTGTGAGCTATGCTATAATTGTATATGTCATTATATTAACTGTATATGTTATACTATAAAACTGGCTCTGGCTGGCAGAATACCTAAAATAGTTTTCAAGGAATACAATTTACCCTTGAAAATAATGAAGATGTGGACAGATATGGGATAGTGGCTGACTAATGGAAGACAGGAATTAATTAGAGTTTAAGCTTGGTAGGCAAACAAATTTTCATATTCTAAACTGACATGGCAGAAAAATGTTATTAGATTGTGTTAGTTGTTATATACTAATATCAGTACTAAAAGACAATTGCACTTTCTGTAAAAAAGTAAAGGAGATTCCTACTTACCTTAAATTGAACCTCTGAAGGCTGTAGCACTTTCCTGTTACTGAGTGCAGGGCGGAACAAGCTGGCTGGGTTAACCACGCGTATCAGTTGCAAAGAATGGTACTTACTCTGCTGCTGATTTTAGCAGGGGAGGTTTTATTATGAGGAACCACGAATGCAGGTTATGATGAGCAGATGCAGGAACACAGAGTTACAGAAACCACGTTACGGCAAGCTACCGCAGACACACAAAGGCCTTTTTATAAGACGAGGAAGTGACTGGATTGTCATTCGGAGGGTCTCTCTGCCTTCCTGTTCCGCGATGGGTTACATATACCTGGGTTTGCGTAAGCGCGCTATATCATACTGCGGCAAATTTTAGCCTATGGCGGCGCATATTGTGTTACCCAGAGACAAGCCCTAGCCTATGGTTGTTAGCCAAGCACTGGACATCTCTGTCCAATTACAT
>JAGPOW010000290.1:10333620-10375280 GCA_030014935.1 Caiman crocodilus
TGTTAGCCAAGCACTGGACATCTCTGTCCAATTACATTGTGCTGAAAATTCCCCTTGCTGAGCTCTGCGGTATTCCTCGTCTGGCTTAACTGAGGAACCGCAGCCTACTTCTTCCTGTGTTGCTAAGCACTGCGACATTCTCCTTCTAATCTGAGTGCCGCAGTTTACTTCCTCATTTTGTGGCCATAAGTTTCGTTAGTGGCTGGAGCACTGCTTAAGGCCTTGTTAGTTATGCAACACCTCAAGTTGTCTTTTTAGAACTGTGTCTGGGACTGTGTCATGAGCATATGCACACATTTATACCTGACAAAGGCAAGCTACTGATAGAAACAATAGCACAGAAACTATGCAAAAGATGACCAGTATGTTTGTTATCTCTGCTCAGTTTTACACAAGAATATTATACATGAAACTGTTTTTTTCCTAGAACACCAAAGCATTTTGCTGTGGAATTCACTTGAATTATTTTTGTCTCTTATGAGAATTCTCTGTGAACTATATATTGCATTCTATGGGTGTAATAGTTTTCTGGAAATTAAAAATGCTCACTCACTGTTCTAAATGTCTGTTCTGACCCACTTACACAGGTGAATTTCTGTGCAGAGTCCAAACCTATGTAAAATTGCTATTTTTTTAAATATTTAATTTAGTTTTCAGGCCCAAAATCTGTCTTCAGATGTCGCAGAACTGTTTGCAATTTAGGCCGTATCCAACCTGAGCATTAAAAATGCCTGGATTGGACTTGGTAGTGAAAAATCAAAGAGGAGTTCAAATTTCACCCCCTTTTGATAATTCAAAAAGTACTTTGGAGTCATTCTTCCAGGTCAGATTTCTGTCTACTAGAAATGTTGGTTTACTATATATAAAAGTGTTTCCTGTGTAAGTTTCAATCACTATAAACTAGCTTGAAAAATGTTACTCAGACAGCATCTTTTCAAATGATAGGATTAAAATAATTTAATCCCCCCTCCTCCCTAGCTTTATAAATAAAGGACAAGATGTGTGTGCATATTGAAGGAAAGTTTTTTGGGGGGGAGGTGGCAGCAGGAAGGGCTATAATTTAAAGGCATTGTTAGAAGGCTGGAAATACGTGATTAATCTGTTGTTTTCATATTCACATTGGACATGTGTACTTGTGTGCAATACTGCATAGTAGACTAGTGTGCTGTGCAGTAGAGTATCACTTTCTACATGTGTGTGACTAGTAGGCCAGTGTAGGTTTACTGCATTGTTGGATAGTCTCATCAGACACAAGTTTTATCTGGTGGCAGAGTAAATTACTGTGCTTAAATGCATGTGTAAACGGTGATATCCAGTTTACTTTACTCCAGCTCATATCACAAATTATCAATTACTCAATTAGTGTATTTCACATTGGCTGCCAAGTACAATATCAATCAATGTTTATTAGCCCACTATGATGTATTTATTATCAGTTTGAATGAAATGAGTAATTATGAATTAGTTTACAGCTCACTTTGCTTTACTAATTAATTGTATGACATGGGGTGTAATCCAAGCAAAATTGTCTCAACGGGAAATAGTTTAGTGCTGCTGTCCAAAAACAGGTGCCACTAAATGGATTAATATTATATAGGGTTTTAAATTTCTGAATAAGCAAACAGCTGTCTCCTGACATGCATTTCCTATAGCAGCATTATATATGAATTTTAACAGGGTAGAGTCACCCTTTGAAGATATAATACTACAGTCACTCTGTTTTGTTTTCTGTCATGGGTTTTCAGTGACTCGGGTCCTGACACAGTTTGTGCGCCAAGTTGACAGCTCTCTGATTAGGTCACTAACAGCCATGGGCTGTGTATAGATGAAACAAGGGGCGTGTGTGCACAACACTTTAAAGTGTGATAAATGCTGTTGCACTACTTTAATGGTGTTAGTGTTTGCACATCTCAGCAGTGTATTGCACATTAATTCCAGCCACTGTAGGAGATTCAGCAGCATACAACACCTTAAATGACTTGGGGTGCAGCAAATTAAAACTGAGAAGTTTTAGTTTGCTGCCCCTACAGCTGTGAAGTGAAGCACTGGGCTCCATGCAGCTTAGGGACTCTGCAGCAAACCCGGCAGGCAGCCTGACATCAGCCCAGGAAGGCAGGCCCCGCCCAAAAAAAGCGGTGAGTCTGATTTTTCCCTCCCTCACTCCCTAACCTGGAGCCTGCCTGCCTGCATGAACTGTGTGGGGGCCCAGTGCTTCCTTCCATGGCTGCAGTGTGCCCCAAGATCACCTGAGCTGGGTGCCTGCAGGTGGGGGAGGAACCGCTCCTGCGGAGGGAAGCACCAGCCCTCCCCCCCCGCAGCCCAGGGACAGCTCTGCCCACCAGCAGCTCACCCTCTCCTCCCCACCACTGGAGAGACAGGTAAGTGTGGGATGTGTTCATGACACAGGGGTTTAAAGGGCCCTAAATTGAAGCAGTGGGTTTTTAAGCGTTTCATCTACACACACGCATGGTAATCAAAATCCAAAAGAAATGCACAGTCTTCCATCCCCGTCTTTAGCCCTTTTTCTTTCTGGGCTCAGCTTTCCTGGGCTCCATTTAATTTGTTCTTCCCCTTTGTTTAATACTAGCTAATGAAGTAACACTCTAGTTCACAGAGCTTATGTTCTATATTATCTCTTATTTAGTTAGTTTATAAAGACCCCTCTAGCCATGGCACATGTGCATGGCAGGAGGTATGATTGTGTGATTGCATATTGAATACCATCATACCTTCATTGTCCATGCAAAGGGAGCCTGATCCCAGGTTCCCCCTACATTGGGAAGAATCAAGCTTCCAAAACTGGGATCTCCCTCAGTTTAGGGGATCACCCCCATGGCTAGGGGATCATAGCTGCTGAATCCCCCACTCTCAGGGGTGTGTGAAATCCCTGAGGCTCCATTTCCCCAGCCTCAGAGGTTTCCTGAACTCCTGAAGGTGGGAGATTATGGCTTCCATAATCCCCTGGCTCTGGAGGTTTCACAGACCCCCAGGGAAACCATGCCTCCCAGGTGAACAGACCCAGCTGGGTCCCAGCACCAGCATCTGCAGCTGTAGGATTCTGTGTCCCTGTGCTGCCTAATTAGGGGAGACCCCGCTACATGTGCAAATTAAAGCTGGACAGCAACCAGCGATAAAGTTAGTACACATTTTTTTAGGTCTGCTTTTATAACAGGTTGGAACTGGAGCTTTTTTATGGCAGGCTAGGTATTTTGCACATATAGCTGATGTCAAGGGATCTGCACAATTAATCTTACTAAATTAATTAAACTTGATACATGTAACACACAAAGGGGGCCTAATGTGCATATCTGCCTGACTTGAAGTGTAAATGGCTACTTACATCTTTTAATATTGGTTCTCACTACACCTTCTGCCAGTGTGATAGCATGCAGAAAACGCACCTGCAACCTCTAGCAAGCTTTCCACGCCTGGAAGCAGTTTTGAAGCATTGTTATAGGTAACAATATCATTATCTACACAATAATTCAAACCTATTCTCTTTTCTTTTCAGGATCCCTTCTTGTCTGCTGCCTAGATTCTTTGGAAAGTCCTTTCCCTTGAATCATTCCCCCTACCTTTTATCTGGGGCTCTGTGGCAGGGCATCAGTGGTGCCTGCCACTTTAAGGGCTAGATCAAACACTCAGCAGGTGTTTGATTCCAGTAGCCATTTTAGAACTCTAGCCACCTATATAAACAAGAGCAGCTTACTGCTGGGAGCCAGGCAAGAAACACTCATTGCCTAGCTGAGCTGCTGCATGGGAACATCTTGCAGGTAGGAGCAGGAGGCTCTGGTCCTGGCATAACCTAAAACTGCACCCTGCTGGGAGTGGGTGGTCTGGTGGGGCTCCCAGTGGTGCAGGAACCTCAGAAAAATGCCAGGCTAGTTCCCAAACCAGTGAAAGATGGGTAGGGGCACCTTAACCCGAGCCCTCAACTTTGGGTGGCTTTTTTGACCATCTAATCCAGGAAAGGCCAGGTAAGCTTCTTGAAGCAACTGAGTCTGCTGGGGTAAGTGATCCCACAGGGTCAGGCACACTTTGTGAAACACCTGAGCCAGGAATGGGGGACCCCAATCCCTGAGTTCAGGCAGGCAGCTTATACCTAACTGAGGGACCCAGCTGGTCAATGCTAGGACCAGGACCCAAATGGGGATCAAAAGGGCCAGGAGCCCACCACAAGGGATGCCCACAATAGTAGAGAAGCTCGGAGTCCCAACTGGCCTGAGATGGGGCCAGGACTTAAAGGAAAGCCAAAGGTCCCAGGGAAAGGGGCCACAGCTAATGGGTGAAGGGTACAGTTGAGTTGGCTGCCTGAGATGTCATCTGTGAGGCTTGGGCTGTGGTGTAGGGGAGGAACAGAGCTGCAGATAGCCCCCGTCCCAATATCAGGGTGTATAATGGGCTGCCTCCCACTTAATTATTATATCAATATGCTTACATCAAGGTGTGGCAGATGAGAGAGGTGGGTGGCTAACTTGTAGATGGGGCAGGCCAGTGCTTGCACTGGGCATGAAAGCTTGTCCCTGTCACAGGCTTTAAATTCTTCCCCAAGGGAATTGGATTCCAATTGGGCTAAAATACTAATTCTTCAAGCTCACCATCCTCAGGGAATATTTTTCTAGACTGTTGGCTTTATCTCATTGAACTCCATATACTCTTCAACCCCTTGCGCATTATTGTTATTTGTACATTGCAACGTGGACCTGCTAGGTACACCTCTTTCCAAAATAATTTATTGTCCTTAGTTAGACTCACATACTGATAATTAGATGCCTAAGAATGGTATTCACAGAAAGCTGACATGCTGAAGAAACTAAGCAGAAGGAAATACTAAAAAAGATTCTACTGCTCAAAGCTAGTTAGCTTCCTAAAATTAAATGCATACGTCAGGTAAGTCTTTTTCTCAAAACAAAACAAACAAATGACTAATAACACCACTGCTGCTGGATTCCCATCAAATTATGTACTTAATACTCTCTAGTCTAATTTAAAGCAAGAATTTTAAAATAGGACATCTACATCAGGTATCCTCCCCATAAGAGTCTTAAATATCATGACTGAAGTGCTGTCCTTCTCTCCTGTTGTAGCTTTTCCACATTGAATTGAAAAAGTAAATGTTAATTGAGCTGGGGGAGTGAGGGAGAAAGTGACTGCCTCAATGACCTTGGTTAGAGCACTTGCCTGGGATGTGGGAAAATTGGATTCACTGATCCTGTAAATATTTAATTCTTTATGAAATAGCTTCAACAGTAATCTCAGGTGTAATCCACCCTAGAACAATGCCCTGGTGGCTGGGGTATGTGGAAGATCTAGGTCCAATTCCCTGTTCCAAACTAGACAGAGTACAGTTTTGAGAAAGGACTTGCCACTTGCATGCCTTCATCACTGAGGCACTCCCTAGCCAGCCTCAAGGAGTCTTGTTCCCTGGCTGTTGTTTGCTCAAGTTCTGATTTGGGAAGTGTAAGCAACCTTACTGACTGGTCTGTTGGTGAAATAAGCACTACCTTGTTTGAGAATCCCACTAGAGGACTTAAAGTAGAAGCTGAGTAGACTTTGAGGATCTCAGTGGCATCTGGATGTTGGAAATTGCTGCTCAGAGTAGCAGTTCAGTGTTCACATCCCTTTGTTTAAACTTTGTTGCCATCCTCCTCCTCCTCCCCCCCGCCATCCCCATTCCCATCTTGGCTGCAGAATCTCTGTGGTATGTCTGTCTTGAAGGATCATGTCTTGGAATTGGCTGACCCTGAGTTCTGCTGCCCTTAAAGGAGAAGAACTATCCTGTTACCTTCTTATATTTTACAGTTCTACTGTTTTACTAAAATGTGAAGGTAATACCACACAGTACTGACTATAGCTGGAGGTGATTTGATTTTATTTTAGGAAAACAATAGTAAAAATATAAATACTGTTTCACACAGTACATTTTTCTTTCATTTCATCTGTGTTCATCAGTGTCCTAACCGTACTACATTTCATAGTTTCATTTCAAATTCTTTGTGCTATTAAGAATCTCTCCATAGAGATTACCTTAATTAATTTCTGATGATTTGTTTTCTGAAATGGAGATATTGCTGCCAAGATGGAAAATGGAGGATAAACTTAGTAAAAGGAGGAAGTTGAGTTTTCTGTTTTATTTTTGTTTTGTTTTCAGTAGTCTTTTTTTGGAATTATTTAGTTATCTTTTTTGGAGGGACAGACTTATTTAAAAAACTGAGTCTTTGTTGAATTTCTTAAGACACATCAGAACTTGCATACTGCATACGAGATTCAGCATGTTTCTGCCCCAATGGTAGTTTTATGTAGATTCATGGCAAAACTGTTACATGCCATTCCATAAAGAAATTAACATGTCCTAATTTACCTAATTAAATTAACATTACCTAATTACCACAGTAATATATGCTTACTGTGTGCTGAAAGTTGGGGTTTATGAACAATGGTGTAAGATTCTGACAAACTCTTGATCTTCATCGGTCATTTGTGTTCCTCTGTGTATTCTGTGTTATTCATAATAAAGATGTTATGTTTTTGCTCTGGTTACCAAACCTGTTATTCCATGACATAAAAAGAGTTTCTATGACTGTGTTCCTCTCCTTGGTTTGGGCTTTGTGGTCAGAGTCCTGTAACTAGTCAGAGTTGTTTGAGTAATGAAGTGTTCATAACAGCTGAGCCTGATCAGGGTTTAAGGATGTGAGTCAACCCCCAGCAGCAAAATAAAGCCAGCCAGTCAGCAACACAATAATCCAGCAAGCAAGGAAGTTTGGGAATTTAGGTTTCAGTGGTTTGTATTTTAGTGTTCATAGATTCATAGACTGTAGAGTTGGAAGGGGCTACAATGGATCATCATGTCTGACTCCCTACCCCTGGCCAGAAAGAGGACCAAGGTCAAACAACCCCAATCAGGTGACTGTCAAGCCTCCTCTTGAAGACCTCCAAGTTAGGCGATAGTACCACCTCTCTTGGAAGCTCATTGCAGATTCTAGCCACCCTTACTGTGAAAAATTTCTTCCTAATGTCTAACCTAAATCTACTCTTCACTAGTTTGCACCCATTGTTCCTATTTATTCCCTGGGGCACTCTGGTAAATAGTCCTCCCTTGATAAACTTGTAGGCCGCTACAAGGTCTCCCTCAGCCATCTCTTGTGAAGGTTGAAGAAATCCAGATCTCTCAATCTTCCCTCGTAGGCTCTTTCCCGGAGGCCACTAATCACACAAGTGGCCCTCCTCTGAACCCTTCCCAGATTCTACATGTCCCTCTTGAAGTGTGGCGCCCAAAATTGGACACAGTACTCCAACTGCAACGTGATCAATACCATGTAGAGAGAGATCATCACCTCCCTTGATTTGTTGGTCATGGATCTGCTAATACAAAATGAGGTGCGATTGGCTTTATTGATAACCTCATTATACTGCCAGCTCATGTTCATCTTGGAGTCAACTATGACTCTAAGATCTCTTTCAACTTCTGAGCTGCTGAGGAGGTCATCTCCCACCGTATAGGTGTGCTGGGGATACCTCCTTCCTAGGTGGAGTACCTTACGTTTATCTTTGTTGAATTGCATCCTATTCCACTCTGCCCATTGATCCAACCTGTTCAGGTCAGCCTGTATCTGCTCCCTCCCCTTCAGTGTGTTAACTTTGCCTGATCACTTGGTATAATCTGCGAACTTGGAAAGGGTGCTCTCCACACCCTCATCCAAATCACTGATAAAGATATTAAATAACACCAGTTGGTCCAAGGACCAAACCCTGCAGGACCCCACTGCCCACCTCCTTCCAGGCCGAGAACAATCCATCCTCAGGATGAGAAACTGTCAAAGGCCTTCCTAAAATCCAGGTAGATGACATCAGCCTCAGCTCTTGTGTCAAGGCAATGTGTGACCTGGTCATAAAAGGCTATAAGGTTTGTCAGGTAGGATCTACCTGTGATGAACCCATGGTTTCCTTTCAGCATCATTTTCCCTTCTGGGCCTTCACAAATGTGTTCTTTGATTTATTTTTTTTCCAGTATTTTCCAAGGGATAGAGGTAAGACTGACTGGCCTAAGGCTACCCATCTCATCCCTTCTCCCCTTCTTAAAAATGGGCACCATGTTGGCCCTTTTCCAGTCCTCAGGGATATGGCCAGAGCACCATAAGTGCTCAGACAGCCATGCCAGTGGCTTAGCTATGACACTGGCCAAGTCCTTCAGCACCCATGGATAGAGGTTGTCCAGGCTGGCTGACTTGCACCTATCCAGCCCTTCCAAGTGCTCCTAAGTCAGCACTAATCTTTGGCAGTCTGGTGCTGTTTGTATATCTGGCTATGCTCAAGGTGGGGGATTTGTCTTGGTCAGTACTTAGGAATACTGAAGCAAAGAACTCACTGAAGAGCTGGGCCTTTTTCCCTGCGTCGACCACCAACTGTCCTGATTTGTCCTGCAGGGGCCCTATGTTACTCTGCATTTTTTTTTACTCGCTAAATGTAGAAAGACATTTTATTATCCTTAATTGTTGAAGACAGCCTAAGCTCCAGTCCTGCCATGGCCTGCCTGATTCCCTGCAATAACATGCCAGGGAGTTGTATGCCTCCTTGGTGGCTGCTCCCTGCTTCCACTGCCTATAAATCTCTTTCTTTGCCCCCAGTCTTTCTTGGAATTCCCTGCTCAGCCAAGGGGGCCTTTTATCCCCTTAGTGTTAACCAAGTTATTAGTGAGGCAGGCAAGGAGAAGAATTATTTTTCATCTAATAAGCCCCCAAAAAGCAACACCATAATGGCTGGAAGATATTTGCATGACCAAAGTCATCACCATGGATTAGTGGTAAGGTTGTTTACATGACTAGAATATTGATATGGATGGGTGTAGCTTGTTCAGGAAGGACGGGGAAGGGGTGGGGGGGGAGGGAAGATGTATTTCTTTATGTATAAAACAGACTTTGAAGTAAACCTCAGAACCTTCAGAATAAAGTGGGAGGTAGACCTTTTAAAAGTCTCCAGGTTGAGATAAAAGGGATAGTATCAATGACAGACCACCAGACAGGAGAAGGACATAGATGAGGCTTTTTTCAAACAATTAATTGAAGCACCCAAACCATAGAATCTACAAGTTATGGGTGACTGTAGTCTGTGGTGTTATTAACCCAGCAGTTATCACAACAATCTGTTAAAGAGGACTTTTGGGAACGGATGATTTTTTTTAAAAAAAGCAATTGAGGAGGAGGCTCTTTTTTATTTACTTTTTACCTATTAAAGAGGAAAGGGTTGAGAAGTAAGGGTGCATGACACTGGGAATGTTAGTATTTATGGTCCTAGAAAAAGAAATGACGGAGAACGGTGAAATAAACTTTGGATTTCAGAAAAGCAGAGTTGACGCTCATAGGCAAGGATAAAAGGAAGGCAGAAGAGTTGGATGTTTCTTAAATAGATAATAGTAAGTGGACACAATAGAAGAGTATAAAGCATAACAAGAAACCTGTTTAGCTAAATCATGAGCTCTTCAATTACTTAACATTTGAAAAGGAATCTTAAACTTGGCCACATTACTAAGAATGAGTACAAAATTAGATCATAAGTATATAGGGAAAAGCCAGAAAGGCATATACATTAAGATGTTGTTTATATCCCTTGCTAACTGTAACAGAAAATTATTCCCATGAATACACTGGAAGTAAGACAGGGTCCCATGATCAATTGGGACAGGAAGGTAATAATGGGTAAGGAGGAGAATGCTGAAGTGTTTAATGCCTTCTTTTACTTTGGTCATCACAAAAAGGGTTAACAGATGATGACTAGTGCAGTTAGCATCAAGGGCAGGAGTTTTACTACTTTTACTACTCTACATAAAAGAGCAAATGTTTTCTTAGATAAGCTAGATATTTTCAAATTAACAAGATGTGATGGTATTCGTATCAGAGTACTCACAGAAGTAGCTGAAGTAATTGCAAAACCATTGGCTACTGTCTTGCAGAATTTATGGAGGTCAGATTACATCCCAAAGAATTGATATGGGTAAATATAGTGCCCATCTTAAAAAAAACATAGGGAAAAATGGAAGTACCCAGGAAATGACAAACCTGTCAGTGTAACTTCAGCAGCTGGAAAAGATACAGAAACACATCATCAAAGAGTCAGTTTGAAAGACCTACAGGATAATGAGGTGATAAATATCCTCATTATTTGTCAAGAGCAATTGATAATGCTTAACCAACCTTATTTCCTTGTATAGCCAAGTGATGGGCTTTGTATCCCATTATACATTCAAAAATAAGTTAAGGAAATACCACCTTGATGAATTTACTATAAGGCAAGTGTATATTTGATTGGATAATCTTAATCAAACTGGAAAGAAGCACCAAGGGCAGTTCCCCACAGGTCTGCCCCATGTGTAATATTGTAAGTTCCTAAAGGACTTAGATGAGGGAATTAAAAGTGCACATATGAATTTTGTGGAGGATATTAAGCTGGGTGGGACTGAAAGCATTTTGTAGGGCAAGATTTGGATTTAACATGGTTGTGATCTTGATAATTTGGAAATATGATCCAGCATTTATAGGATGGCACTGAATCAGCACTAGTGCAAAAAAATACAGTTTGGAACAAACAATCAAATTCACAAAAGCAAAATGACTAACAAATGTTAATTCAAGAAATTGTTATAAGATTATAATAGATATCTAGCAGACATAAGTCAGCAGTGTACTATTGCTGTAAAAAAGCTAGTAGCACACTGTGGTGTATTAACAGGAGCTTTATGTAAGTCAAAGGAAGTGGTTCTTCCACTCTATTAAGTGGTTCTGAAAACACTTCTGAAGTATTGTGTCCAGTAAAAGCAACAATTATAGAAATCTAGAGAACCTAACATACTAAAAGGTTATGAGAATTGGGATTATTTAATCTAGAGAAAAGGAAACTGGGAGGAGGCAGAGATATAACAGAAGTCTTTAAATATGAAAAGGGTTGTTAGAATGGCTCCACTGAGGACAGAAAAGGTGACGGATATAAATTGTACCAAAGGTGATTTAGGTTAAATAAATATGAAGAACTCTTTAACTGTGAATGAGTGTAGTTAAACACTGGAATCGATTAGCTACAGGAGTTGTAGAATCCACATGGTTGAGTTTTTAGGTGCAGGCTAGACAGCTATTTGTCTAGGAAAGCTGAAACTGAGATGGTCCTGCTATGAACAGAGGACTGGACTACTTAACATATCAAGATCCATGCTAGCCCTATTCTATGATTCAATATCCATGCTAGCAATCATGTGTCTTATCTTTAACCCTTCCTCTTCCTTGGCCCAGTGATGATCTAGGCATGCTACTTGCTGAATGCATCTACACATGCAACTACTGTAAAGTAAACCTACCCCAGGCAGGTGTCTACATGTGTGGAAGCAGATTTGCTACTTCCATCAGTGATCTGCTCCTGCCCCAGCCCCCTGCTGACCCCAGGGAACTAGAGGCACTGGCTGCAGCCGCCTGCAGCTGGGAGCCATGTTTAAAAGGCAGCCACAGATGCTGCTCCCAGGTCACCTGACTTCCTGGCCTAGAGCGGCGAACAGAGCACAGTAGCAGCATGTGGTGGCTCAGTCACTGCAGCCTCTTCCCACTGAACCACGGCAGCCCCAGCCCCAGCCCCAGCAGTGACATCCACCACCCCTGCTGGCCCCCATGTTGCCCCACTGTAGTGACCACTACCTGCCCCAGGGCAGTCTCAGCCTTGGCAGTCCTGCTGTACCACTAGCCACCTGGCTGCCTGGCCTAGCTCCACATGTCATCTTGCAATCACACCACTGCCACCCAGTCCCTGTGCTGCCACCCCAACCCTGGCAGAGACACTGATGATGCACTCCTGGATGCCACCAACAGGGCATCCATGCCCTCCTGTGCCTCCAGTCCTGCCACCTCTGGGCCTGCCTGGCCAACCAGGACTAGTCGCTGCATGTCATCCAGACCACCTGGAATGATGGCTCAAGTCCTTTTGCAGGATCCAGGTGGCATTCCAGGAGCTCCTGGAACAGCTCCACCCACATGTGGAGCAGCAGGCCGCCACCATATGGTGACCTTTTCCTGCAGACACCGGGCCGGCCATTGCTCAGCTCAAGCTGGCCACATCTGCCAGCCTGCACTGTCAGCCACCTCTTTGGTGTGGGCAAGATGACCATGGGGGAAAGCCATCCTGGAGGTGTGTGGCATAAGTTTGACGGAGCTGGAACAAGCTGAAAATCTGATTTCCATTAATTTTAAAAAGGGATTTTTTTTAAGTTTTGTCTTAGTGTTTTTCTTTTTTTTTCTGGTTTGTGTTTTACATTTTTTACAGCCAGCAGCAGAGTTCATGTCCTCTGAGTGCTTGGATTTTCATGCAGAGACTCCTTCCATGCAGTTACATACGGTATTTAGAAAGTGGTCTGTTTTGGGAAAAGGATGAAGTTGTGACTAGTTGATCTTTTTTACTTTTTTTACAAAGATTACTTGCTTTGTCCTCCTTTTTTTTAGTAAAATTTAAGTATTTTCATCTCAATGTAATTCACAAATTAAATTGTAAATTATTAGAGATAGGGATGTGTATATAAATTTATGGAACTTTATAAATTGTAATGATATTTCATTTAGATTTAAAAGTTTGAACACGAGTTCATAAATTAAGAGGAATGTGTATAGAATTGATGAGCTCTCCCTTGTAGCTGAATTACAAGCATAGTTGAGCAATTCACTTGATGGATCAGACCACATTTATTTGGCCCAGATGTTCCTTTATTTGTGACACGCTGGAAAAACTTCAGTGTTGAATAGCCCCTCTAAACTCCCATTTCCACCTGCTTTTTCTGGCAGGTTTCTAGTGTTACTAGTTTTCCCTATATCCCTTTGTTTATTTAGGTGTGTTTCTTTGTCTCTGCATCTAATTTAGCAAATATAAAAAAGGGTATAGTAAATTTTAAAAAGCTAGTACTGAGAGTTTCTCACATTACCACCATGTGCTCTATGTGTGTTAACATGCAGGTGTACACCACAGGAACAGGTGATATATGGTGTGAATGATATCTGTAATGAATGTTTCCCCAGATGCAATTAAACGTCTGTTATACACCATTGGGCTTTTTCCCCCTCTCACTATCAGAATATGTTAAAATCTAAAACCCCAGTGAATTCTAGGTATCCTCCAGCAATCCACATGCCTTTCATGTATGGGGGTCAAAGACATTCCACTGGTGTTACATGATATTTAACTGTGAGAGAAGTCTATCAAGCAAAAGCCAACACAAAATTAAGGCAATGTGTTGTTCAAAAATTGCTCTGAGCCAAGAAGAGTTATTTGGATATGCTTAATTTATTGTCTGAGTCCTAACAGTTTGGCACTGTATAACATTAGCCTGTGCACAATACAATTAGCTACAGTGGGCTCATGCCAGAACCTTTGAAAGTACAGTTCCCATGTCTTCTCCCAAAAAAAGCATAAAAATATTAGCAGTCAACATAGGGTTATAAATATTTGAAATTCGGTTTCAATCTATTACCTAAACTAACTACTTATTCTTTTCATTGTGGAACATCTAGGAAGACCTAGGGATGGTACAACCATTCATTCCTGCCCTGGATTTGTCTTTCCATTAAACCCAGCTTGGTCATATCCCTGACTAGACAGTCCCCTGTGAATGGACTGACCTGGGTTGTATTAATGCAATTTTTGGTGTTCTGTTGTCTGCCTATCCTAATATTATAATCTTTTCAATTGTAGGTAATACTGTACCTTGACTTTACATGATATTCTCCTAACTATTCTCCTAAAATCATTCATCTTTACATCTGCCATCTTTCAAATAAATATCCTCTCTCCAGCTTTCTGGTGCCTTTTTCGTATAATGCAGCAGCTTCAAGTCCGTAGAGTAATACTATTAGTACACTGGTTTGATATGTTTGCACTTTGACACCAAACAAAAAAATTATGGGCTGATAAAAACATTTTCAGTTTCTGTATGACACTTTTGGCTAAGGCGTATTTCCTTTTAACCTCATCCATTATGGAATTATCTGCACTGGTCCAGATTTGTAAGGGCACATAAGGATCCCTTTGTTCTACAGCTTTGCCACTGCTGTTCTTCAATACTTTATCTGTTGTTGCTTTTCCAAGATATAAGCCCTTCATTTCCCTAGCATCATTGTAAATCCAAATTGGCTGCAGCAATTTTCTAAAGTAGTAAAGTGTATCCTTATTAATTCAAATGTTTCTACTAATTATACAATTTTATTAGCATAAGCTAAGCAGCTGAACTTCAAGCCACCAACCCTTCAACTTAAACTGGACAATAAGAATGTTAGAGGAGAATATGATGGAAAAGCAATGGTGATTGACTTGAAGCAGTCACTTATTTCTCCAGCAAGTCTCAGGACACTACAGGTATTTTTATACATAACTTTTATCATTCCAATTACAACCCTTCTGCTGTGCACCTATCA
The DNA here is from genome assembly GCA_030014935.1 of Caiman crocodilus. Classification (NCBI taxonomy): domain Eukaryota; kingdom Metazoa; phylum Chordata; order Crocodylia; family Alligatoridae; genus Caiman; species Caiman crocodilus. Next base: position 10,348,050 of record JAGPOW010000290.1, read on the forward strand.
GCAGCAACAAGGTCCAGGTTCAATTGTGAGGTACTAAATATGTTTCACCTTGGCTCAAGCCCCCACCCAGACTACCTGGGAAACATGAAATGAATCACCAATAAAACCAATAACCCTTCCCTCGCAGGCAGTGTAAACACAAAATCCAAATTTATTACAAAGAATAAAGAAAAAACAAAAGTAAACATTAACTATAATTTTAAAACACTAAACTACAAAACAAGGTCTATAAGAAGCACCCTCTTGGGGAGGCTTTATGCATTCCCAGGCAGTCTGGGACTTGGGGTACCCCAATGGGTAGTTCCAGAGTCCTGCACCCCTACACGGCCTTCAGCAATGGGGTAGAGGGGGATGGGGGGGGCCACACCAGAACACCCTATGAGTTGCTCCATGAATTTACTGAACTGCAGGTTGCTGTTAGAGAATGTAGGTCCTTCTGCATTGCAAGGAGCCTGTCATTGCTCCCTGCGAAGTTGTAGCACAGATCTTCACTTCCACATGGTGGTTTTGAGGGTTTAACTACAACTTTCATCAGCATATTTACCCCAAAGTTTCTAGTCCTGATTCCAGCTCTGCTGGGGCAGGAAACTGCAAGAGAACTCAAAGAAAAGCCAGACAAACAGCAAAAGAGTCTGACAAGCAACCAGCACCAACCATGCTGCTTGCTCAGGACCAAGAGTTACAAAAGCAACAACATGGGCCAGGCCCAAACATGCAGCAAATGTACAGCTGGGCTCAGCGACACCGCTAGGCTGAGACACAACAGCTGTAAAAATAATAAAAAGGGGACTCCAGCCTGTCCTGCACCAGGTCCTGAACATACAACAAAAGAGCACCAGACCTATCTTGGCTTGGGCCTGAATGACAATTAACACCCAATCACACTGCTTGGTTGGAGCATAAACTGTAAAAGGGACAAAAGGAGGCCCAGGCCTATTTCACTTGGCCTGGACTGGGCAGCAAAAAAAATCCGCCAGACCTATACTACACTGAGGCCTGAACAACAAGTGCCAGGTCTCACCCTGCTTCAAACCGCACCAGTCTTCACCCTGGCCCAAATCTGCCAGCCAAACATATGGCTGAGGTTCAGTTGCACAGCTAGGCTGAAATGCAACAGCTGTGAAACAGTAAAAAGGGTCAAGACCTACGCAGCCTGGATATTTAGTCTCAGGTATACTACCAAATTGCTAAGACACTACAATTCCCAATACAGGGAGCTAGTTTTTATCAGGACCCCGTTCTTTTAGTCTGTCTGCAATAGCGATTAATACACTTATGGTACCATCCTCCTGAAGGCCTGCGTGACCAGTAACTCTGTTCCTGGTCAGTTTGCACTAGGATTTAATATAGAGGTTTTTAACCGGGGGTACAAGTGCCCCTTGGGGTACTAGGGAAGGCCTCCAGGGATACTTGGCAGTGGGTACCACTGCTGCCACCATGGCACCAGCACTTCTGCCACCAACACTTTCACTGCCAGTTAGTTTTGCTGATTGGCCACTGGGAAACCCTCCCCCGCACATCAACCAGCCACTGGGGGACATCCCCTCACCACCCCTGACCGCCTCCCCTATTTACCAATCAGCCCCATTTGTCAATCAGCCACCAGGGGACTCCTTCTTTCTTGACCAGTCACCAGGGATACACTGACCCAAAAAGGTTGAAAACCCCTGGTTTAATACACTTATGGCATTGCCCCACTCAAGGTCTGCACTCCAGCAAGACATGCAGCTGCGGTTCAGCAACAAAGCTATGCTGAATGAAAAAGAAGTTGAAACAGTGACTAAAATATACCAGGCCCAGAGTGCACAAGCAAAATTGCCAGGGTCCAACCTTGGTTAGTTTGCTGTAGCAATTGATACCCCCCATAGCATCATCCTACTTCACACCCAGAAAAAAAACAAAAGGAGAAAGAAGAGGGAGAGAACAAGCGTCTCAGGCCCTGAGACAGACTTTATCTCCCTGTACCTGAGGCATCCCTTCACATCGCTTCAGTTTGCTTCTCTAGTGAAAGTGGGGTGGGGAGAGACACCCCCAAGTAGAGCAGGTTTGCTTGTCTGGCTCCCAATTCAGTTTTCCAGGTCTCAGCAGCCGTAAGAGAAAAAGAGATGACCTGAACCTTAAATAACCTTTCTGACATCATCACAGGGTCCCAATCAAGAAACAGCATCATTTGAACACTGCTAATGCAGACCAATCAATTCAAAAGTGGTCAGTGTTTCTGGATCTAGCCAGAGTCACTAAACTGATTGTACAGGTTCTTTTAAGGAATCTTAAGACAATGATCAGGACACAATGAGAGTTCAGGGTCCCCTTCCAGTCCCCACAACGTGTGGATGTTACATTATGCTCTTAGCTGGAAAACCACATGACCTTGCTGTTTTCCATAGTGTTCCCTCAAATGTCTCTGTAAACTTGATAAAAAAGCAGTCATCTTTAATTCCTAGTCTCACTTTTTTCCATCAGCAATTGAAGTATGAAGATCTGATCAAAGTACTTTCTGCTGTCACTTCACAAGTAGGCTGGAAGCATTTTTAACAGTTTGTATCCTTGGCCCAATTGTGGATCCTACAACTAGTTTTCCTTGTGTATAGGTTAAAGCTTCTTTCTTTTATATTGCCTTCTTGAATATTTCCCAAGTAAACTTTACTCTTTTTATGAGAATTTGGCTAGAAGGAAGGTTCTGATTTCAAAGCAGTACTGACAACATCCATGTAACCTTTTCAGGCAAATCTAAAAGGAAAATCATGATTTAAAATCTGAACCATCCAATCCTGTGTTAGCTCTATAAGACAGCAGAGGATTAGGGCAGAACTCATGATACTGATTTCTGGTAGTCCACCAAGCTCTCATATTATGTGAGCTAAATGAAGCGGATTGGTCTAACAAGTACTAACAAGTAATTACATTTGAAACTCATGGTTGTAAAAATACCATAGCAAGCAAAACTGATTTAACTAAACCAACTACATTAGTGTATTAGTGTTTAATTTATTTCTCAAGTGCCCGCCAGTCTTGCATGGACCTTGAAACCTCAGTGCCAGTATTGTCAGGTGATGTATGTATGTTACTACTTTTGCTGTGTTTTGGGGATCAGCTGTCTCAGCCTGATGTAGTCATTGTTTGAGAGGGCCTCAAACAGCCCAATTGCCCCCTTTCTACTCTTCTGAAATCTGGACAAGGTGTCTGTAACATGTCCAAAATGGAATGATAATCTCATAAAACCAGGGGTTACCTCTTATGACACTACTGCTGTTTGATAACTGCTTCTTATCATAGAAACGCACAACACTGCACTCTCAAAGGTGACAAGTGCAATTTATATTGCATTTTTCCACTCCATCTTCCCCTTTATAAGGTTGTAGTGAGAAGTCACCCATTCTTGTTTTCAGTTTTCCTTTTGGGCAAATTGACAGCAGGTTACTGTCCTTACTTTGTTGGTGTTGTCCTGTCATTTGACAGTGAAAAATAAACATCATGATCAGACTTCTTAATAGATTATTTTATTTTTACACTAATGTCCACCAACTTTTGGCATTAAGGGCAGTGGTGACCAGAAGCTACATATCTAAATCTGTACTTCACTGCAGCCTACCCAAACTCATGCCCACCAAAGTGTGGGTCCCTGGACATTACAATGTCAGGAATGTTATGTCAATCAAAAGTAAATTTTAACATGCATGATCACCTGTTTGCTATAGCATATTCTGGTACAGACGTATCAGGAGAGTGAGAAAACTGAATCCAGGATGTGTATATATTTGCTTACCCTGATTAGAAAAACTTTTGGCCCTTATTCTAAGGACCCACATTTTCTTGTGTCACCATTATGAGCTCTTTAGCTTGACTCAGCCTATACTTAGACCTATGTGACGTGTTAAAGCTTCCTCAGTGTTACTGTTCTTTTGAGGCCAATATAAACATGCCTGGCTTTTCTACTAGATTTTTCAATCCCTAAATTATTTTCATGTATCCTTTTATCATATTTGCTGTAGCATCTTTGGAATCACTAGCCCAGTACCTTTAAAACAAAATATTGTGTAATACTGGTACATTCTAGATATGAATGTGCTGCCTCAGTCACTGTGGGTTAATACCTTAATTATTTTCAGCAAGCTCCTCTCTTCAATAGTGCATCTTACAACTGCAGCTTTCATTTCAACTAGACTGACATGTAGGGATCTAGCTCTGAACTCTGCTCTACTGTACTTTGACCAGATGCTCTGAAGAATGTGTATGCAAGCACAAACCCTCTCTAATACATCCTCATGCAGTAGCATAACTAGGGAGTGGTGAACAAGGCATCCACTGTGGCTAGAGCTACTGGTGGCACAGCAGCAAAGCACTGTGGGATACTTCTCACAGTCCCTCCAAAACTATGCCTGTGCCCACCCTATTTACACTACTCTGTCAATGTAACATAAGGCAGTACCTGCTGAGAAATGGTGCATCCGCTCTGTATACACTGACTTCTGAACCAGAAGCAGAGTAGAGAGTTAGTGTCACACTGGCTATTTGTAATCTCCCATGAAATTCACTTGAACGCTTTGCCTTTTCAAGCCAATCAAATGTAGTTGCCTTCTTTAAAGCTGATCAGATGTAATGACTCCTTTTGAGCTGACAGCTTGCCCTCCGATGAGATTCCTAGAAGGGCCCCCAGGGGTTCTCATCTGCCACATCTTTGTTGTTAGTGATTATTGCTTGGAGGAGGTTCTCTAATCCAGCTGCTCCTGGGTTTCCTCTTTGGTCTCTTGCTTGGATCTTCACCTTTAGGCTCCGCATCCCCTACACCTCGCCTTGCACCAACTAACAATGATGTTAGTCCTTGGACAAGGCTAAAACAAAGTCAGTCAGCTATGGATGGGCTTTGGCCTCTTATCTAAATTTAGTCCCAGTTGGGATGGTGTACAATCCTTCTTCAGGCCTCACGTTAGCCTGACTCATTATTGTGCTTACCCTGGGGTTTTCCCTCGGGTACTATCTCTCCCCACCAGGGGCTACTCACACCTTCAGTATCATTTTCCTTTTTCTTTCTCTACAGGCTCACTGCTATCCCAGTCTCTGCCAGGATCATCCAGGATCCACAGCTTTGAGAGAGGCAAGTACCCTGGCTCCTCCAAGACAGCCTTAACAGGGCATCCCACTTCTTGCAGTTGCCACCACTTGCCCCTTCCGGGGCATCCACTTGTTCTATGCCACTCCAGGCTCTCAGGAGGCCTCACTTCTGGTCCTATTTGTATGTGGGTTGGTGGGGCTTTTATCCCACTTTCCAAGGGCCAGATGACAAACTGGCATTGGCATACAGCTATAAATCATGCCCACACTAGCTTTGGGGAGTGTGCCTGATCTCCAGTGGTATTCTGCTGTTGTCTCTCTCTTCCTCTCTCCAGCACCAGCATGGCTCGCCTTCTGGCAGCAGCATCTCCACCATCATTGCATCTTTGATCTTCTGTAGCATTCTGTGGCTGCCGCTTCTCTTTTCATTGTCGGCATAGGTAAATTTAGATTCTTGGCAGTGTCCCCACCACATTATTATTTCTAGATCAGGAGCTAGTGCATGAAGGGAGAGGTGTGACGTGTTTCAGCTTGGCAATACCTTGAGCCATAGAGATGTAGAGCTGGATCCTTGTGTACCTTGCTCAACTCTATGAAAGCAGAGGTATTTACTTTATTTCCATGTACCATCATCTTAGCTTCAAGGCTAAGACAAAAAGCAGTGAACAGGAGGTGAATCCACCCATTGTTCACATTACCTGTTTTTTCAGGACAAGGAATAGGTAACAAATAGGTAATAGGTAGGCTAGGATCTGGCCTTTTCTCTTTCAGGTAGTTCTCTACAGGCAGCAGCTCCACTTCCCTGTCAAATTTAAAGGGACAGTCTTCACAAGGGTCTTTGGAAGAAGTTCTTGTAAGAGCATAAGTTCACACTTTGGAAGGTTAATAGTGACTAGTCAGCAAAAAGATGCTCTTAGGGAAGGGGTTGCTTCTTCATACCACTTTAATATCATCCTAGGCATTAAGCTCTGTGCTAAAAATATCCTTTCCAGGCTGTGTTCATCCAAGTGTTGATAGCCTGGGACAGCATGCAGAACTCAAAGCATAGTTAATTGTAAGTTACCCTTGGAATCCCCTAAGGAAGCAGTGCCTCTCCATCACCACCACCTGAGCTGTGGGAAACCAAAAGCAGCAGCAGCAGGGCAGAGACAACCTAGTAGCTGAAGAAGTGGCCTCAGTCAAAGCAACTGGATCCACAGCAGCCCCAGAAATAGGCTTATCCTTTGTACCTAAAGGAGACTGTGACATTAACATGCTCCACTAGATTGTCTTTTTGCTGTAACCTCCGCTCGCTGTCTCCTGAGGGCTGCAGTCTCCTGACCATCTCTGTTTCTCCCAATGCTTCCTTCCCTCCCATCCTCCTTTTTTCCCCCCCTCGCCACCATTTTTATTTTCTTCCTGCCCCACATAAAAAACTTAGAAACAACTAAATACATAAATATAAAATTTTGAAGCCAATATATGCCAGCAACCTCTCTCTGTTTGCGTGGTGCATGCATTTCTTCCTGTATTCTTTGGAAACCTTGTACTATGAGATGGACTCCTATGGATTCTGCTGAAGTCAGCTAGTGTGGAATCATGTGGTTACCAATTACTATGTTGTGCCGATCACACACAATATATATGACAGGAATGGATGACATCTTCACAGTTTCTTTATGCAACTTTGTCTCATCCCAGAGAATTAGCAGGAGGCAATCAGATACCTATTACATGCACTACAATAAAGAAACTATAAAGTAGCTCCTTGCTTTTTCTCTTTTGTAGAGAAGGGCAGAAGTAAAGACTCTAACTCCAGTGTATACATAAATGGAATAAAGATTGATTTGGTGGACTATTTTTAGAAGCTCATTGTGAGAGGGTGAACAGGATTGGCTACAGTAGGTTTTCCAGCTCCAGGTAATGTATGGACAAGATAGAGTGGGTTTTATTCCAATTGGCAATGGAATGGTAGGTATTTTTTTCTGTAAAATGTAAACTACAAACAAGTAGTTAAATAAAAAAATTATGCAGAAAGTTTATGCAGAAAGCAGGTTGACTCTCTGATATGTATGTATTTTAAATTCTAGATGGGAATATCTATGATCGCCCATATTATAAATGCAAATGGAATAGTGGAGATATGTGACCTAGGAGCAGAGGAAACTGGAGATGTCAAAATTTCCCTCTGTACCTCCTTCTAGTGAAAAAAAGTTCAAATATTTAGCTAACATGATTAAGGCATGACAGTTTCTACAGTTAGTGGGTGAGAAGGGAGTGTTGTGCCTAACATCACATTTGCCCATTTTTAACTTCCATGGTCTGTAAAGTATCTACTGGTATTTATAGTTGGGTCAGCCTTCAGTGTAAGCTTGGAATAGCACTAAAATCCATTGCTGTGGAGTATAGTGCCTGCAAGTTGTTCTGCTACCAGTTGCTGCTTAACTTCCAGACTGGAAAACTTCAAAATGCCTCTGATGTCTCATGTATTGCCTTTAGATAGTCTATTACAATAAATTTTGCTTTAGAGTACAATGTGTATCTGAATGCATACATTTACATATGCACAACAGGTCATCATTTACTAGGTCCAATGATCACAAACTCTTGGAAAACCATTTTAGGCTGGACATAAGGAAAAACTTTACTGTCCATGTCCCCAGGGCCTCTGAGGGTCTCCTCAGAGGTGGTGCAAGTATCTACTCTGGATTCCTTTAAGAAACACTTGGATGCCTATCTTGCTGGGATCATGACCCCTGCTGACTGCCTGTCCTTTGGGCAGGGGGCTGGAATTGATAATCTTGCGAGGTCCCTTCCAGCCCTAATGTTTATGAAATCTATTAAATCTGCACATATGCATACATATTATTTGAGATTATAGTGACATGTTAAATTGCAGATACATACACCACACTGATCATACACCTCTAGCTATTTTACCTGAAATCTTTCTGTTATTCTGTTCTTTCTGATAGCAGCTTCACAGAGTTTGCTTCTTTCCCTCACTGAAAATTAATTTTACCTCCCTGCCCCTTTTGTATTAATAAAATGTTATACTGGCTAGAAGTCCAGAACAAGTAGTGCTAAGGACCTTTAGAGTCAGATGTGCTAGGGATCTTTAAAGGCACTGCTAGGTGAGATGGTGAGCTTTGTACTGTAGGAAATAAAAGAAGTTTCTAAATTACAAAGGCTTATTTGCACTTGCTTGTAGCCATTGAATGCTCTAAGATATTGGATTTTAAATGCTAACTTTCATATTAAAAAAAAAGTTGTTTGGGGTCAGAACCAGAGATATTTTTAAATGTAATAATCTCTGTGAGCCTTATCAGATTTAATTCAAAGTGCTACAAGAGCTTGGAAGTAGGAGTGAAAATATATGGAAAACAGTGCCAGTAAATTTAACTGTCCTTACATTGTTTCTACAATTATATGTCTCACACTATACAGAAATACAACATACATAATAGTGTGACAGATAGTTTTATTAGTGTTCATTTCAAACTCAGAGTGCAATTCTTTGTCAGGTTATACACCATCCTGTACTCTCATTCATGCATATGTTTGTGCATGTGTTACATTTTAAATTATAACTTTTATTAAAGAATATAACTTAAAGGGAAAAAAAATCTCACAGTTCAAGATCCAAACAGTTGGAATGCTTGGCTGAAATGACCATTATCTTGTGCCATGTATGGAGCTTTCACTGAGAACTCCCTTCATCAACTAAATGAAGATGAATGCTTATTAGGAGGGAAAAAAGGCTTGCTGTGATCAACTTCCCAAAAATAATCAGAGTGAGGCACGCAACCTGAACATTAGGTCCCTTAACGGCTGGTTTGGAGTGAACTGAGCAAGGCTAAGGATCCTTGGCTGCCTGCACTGAGTCATAACTTTTTAAACAAGGCCCTAAGTCAGAGCTATCAGTCCTGTGGTGCAGTTTTCCTGGCTCATGATAAGCCTGTCTCTTTCTATCCCAGGCTTGGGCCTGTGATTTAACATAGCAATGACAGCAATTGCTAGCCCCCAAAACATCCTTTACAACTCTCATCTAATACAAATCACTTATTCTTTGTGAAAGATGAGTGAGTCATGCAAGTAACAGACGGCACATTAAGGCTACATTGTTAAAGTGTACTTTAATTAGTTATGTGGCATATAATGATGTGAGGTCAAATAATAATTTAATTTTGTACACTATCCTTTTTTGTATACTATTGCTGGACCACCCTCTATGATAAAGGATCTCCCAATAATACATGGGATGCTTACCAGAGAACACCAAGAAATTCACAATTCTTTTTCCACAAAGGCTCTTTACATATTTTTAAAGTCTTTCTGCATTATAGAAGTGACTTTGAAATCTGTGGCCTAGGCTTTTGTAAAATATCATTTGGAAAAAGAAAACAGATGCAAACCCCTGCTATAAAATTAAATGAGCCTTTTTAGACGAAGTATAACATACCGCTTAGCTATTAATTTTTACCTCTACATCTTAAACGCCCAAGGCTTTCCCTTTATATATCTCTAAATGCAGTGAAGTTGATTTCTGGTAGAAAACCTTTGTTTTATTTTTGTTAAACCTAAGTAAATGTAATAACACCCCGATAAAAGCAAACCTCTTAAGTGAATCCAAATATTGGCTGGTTTGACTTTAAATATTTAACACGGTAGCATGGTGGGGGAAGCTGCAATTTTGTTAGAAATGAAAGTGCCTTGTTCATCAAATAAACCTGCCAGAAAGGAAAAAACTTGAAGAAAACTGGACATATTGTTTAGTTCCTCAGTATTTATGCAGAAGGAGGAGGAGACTGTAGTTTCCCAGAACAGTAAAGGATTGATGGGACCACAGATTCTGTAGTGGGGATCATTGAAATCAAGGGGTCACATATATGTAAGACTGGTAGGATTTCAGCTGTTCTGCACTTATACTCATTTTATTTTGAACATTTTAACATGCTAATTTTAATGCAAACACCATCAGTATAAGTCATGAAAACCTTGGGTTACAGGTATGAGTGTATTAATCTCAGCTCCCAAATTGCAACTGGCTCTACCCAAGCAAACTCCCAAACTCTTATGATGCCCTGCAGAAGTCAGTGGTTCTCTGACGAGGTGCAGGGATGCTGTTGCAGGCCAAAGGCCCACAATAGGTCTTTAGTATCACCAGGTGCATCTACACATGCATCTACACATGTAAGATCACTTTACTTGTGGGTAAGCTACTTGTGGGTAAACGCTTCTGGGCAGCTGCCTATGCATGCATGGACTACGCAGCAGATTTGCTGCTCTTAGCACCAAACTGGCACCACTTCTGGCAGCCCTGCAATGGGCCCCTTTCACCACCAGGGGGAGCTTCAGGCTCCAATTGCAGCTGCCAGCAGTCCTCTTAAAAAGGAAGCCCTGCTCTCTGCTCCCTGGCCAGCCACTTCCCTAGCCAGGAACAACATGCACAATACAGAGGCAGCATATGGCAGCTCTCTCCTTGCCAGCACTGCCTCCCCACACCATAGTTGCTCCAGCCCCTGCCCCTGGCAGTGACAAATAGTGCCCAGCTCCTGCTGGCCACCACACTAACCCTGTTGGCCCACCATGCCAACCACCAGTTGGCCCATGACCATCTGAGCTCTCCTGTCACCCCCACATGCAGTGACCTCCTGCTTGGCTCCACTGTTCCATTCCAGGGCCACTGCTACCACCCAGCTGCCACCTGAAGCCCATCCAGCTGGCTGGACCCCAGCAGAGATGCTGATGGCATGCTGTTGGATGCCACTTCTGGGGCCACCCTTGCCCTCCTGGACCTCCAGCCCTGCCACCTCTGGGATCACTGAGCTGGCAGGACTGGTTTAGTGAGCCAACTAGGGACATCATCTTCCTGCTTTCCTTGGCCTTGGTGAGGCAACTAGTGTACTGCATCCAGTTCTGGGCCCCAAGACATGGATAAGTGTGAGGTAGTATACCTAACCTATTTATACCTTATTTCTATAAAGGTATAGCTCTCCTCTTGTTTTCGAGTTGGGATTATAATTGATAAGAAGAATTTTTATTACCGATTTAATTTTAGTAGTGAGCCCGACTCTCACCTGCCATGTCTGGATGGAAAGAATAGCACCAAAATCCATTGCTCTGGAGTATAGTGCCTTCAAGTTGTTCTGCTACCAACTGCTGCTTAACTTCCAGACTATAGAAAGAATATGTTAATTTGGGGGGGGGGGGCAGGGAGGGATAAGCACCACTATATTTAATTTAAATAAATTCATTTTTTTTCTAATACCAAACTCTTGTAATCCTCTTCTGAATCTCTGAATATACTACCATCCTTATTATACATTCACAATGAGCAAATTTTCTCTGTTAATTGTCTTTTATTATTCTTATTACATAACACCAATCATTACGTTTTAGGATTCAGAATTTTTTTTTTCTTTCAGGTTGTTTCTTTAGGCTCTGATAACTAAACAGTTGCATATATATAAAAAAATTAGGATCCACAACAAAACACAAAAAAGAGACCCAAAAAGATGATATAACTCTTTACAATCCTTTTTTAGATATTAGAATTATCAGGCAAAAGTCCTTCCAATGTTATTCCTGATTATTTAACTTGTAACCTTAACTCTTAACAGTGTAGTAAACTTTCATATATTCCCCTTCTAAGTTAGTTCATTTGTTCTTCTTAACATAAAACTCATCTGACCTCAGTCCTTTTCCTGCCTGGGGTAGGGGGTCGGACACGATGATCCTTCAGGGTCCCTTCTGACTCTATAACCTATGACTCTATGAAAAACTTAAAAGAAAAGCTTTACTGTTTCTTGCAGGGCTCCTGTATCTTCTAGTGTTGATCCGGTATTTTTATCCATCTTCCATGGATGAATCTTCATTCATTCTCAGTCTCAGCCAATTGCAAGTGTTCACATAGTTGACTCTCCAGCTGTCCATCAACTCCCCATTGATCCAGCTGTCTTTCTTCTCTGCTCCAGTACTCCTCTGTGCCACATCACTCCTCTCCTTCTCATCTGGGTCTCTCTTTGACTCTGCCCCTCTCTGGGGCCGTTTTAACTTCATGGAGAAAACACTCCAGAAGTGCAGGTCCCAGTGAGATCTCCCATGCTTTGCCAGCTCCTGCCCACTCCCAGGCAGCATCCATGTCACATTCTCTTCTTCACAGTAAGCTTCAGAGAGTCCAAAGGAGAGCCACTCATATCAAAAGCCAAGAAGGCAAGCCTTACAAGGAGAGGCTAAGGGACTTGGGACTCTTCAGCCTGGAGAAAAGGCGGCTCAGGGGAGAATTGGTGGCAGCCTACAAGTATATAAGTGGGGTGTATCCGGACCTGGGAGAACAGTTGTTCACCAGGGCTCTCCAAAGGTTAACAAGGTCTAATGGCCACAAACTCCTGGAAGGTTAGACTGGACGTAAGAAAAAACTTCTTTACAGTCTGTGTGCCCAGAGTCTGGAACAGACTTCCCCCAGAGGTTGTGCAAGTACCTACTCCAGACTCATTCAAAATGTGTCTGGATGTTTATCTTGCTGAGATCATTTGACCCCAGCAGACTTCCTGCCTATAGCAGGGGCCTGGACTCAATGATATCACAAAGTGGTGCTTTAGAAGTCTTCTATGCATACCCTACATCACACACAGAACAAATGAATTTGTGAAAGATCAAGTCACAGAAGAAATCAGCAAATATGAACCCTTACACAAAATTATAAGAAAAAGAAAGCTGCAGTGATTTGGACATGTAACAGACAGGTCCAGCACCCTTACCAACCCTTACCTGCAGGGTACTGTGGGCAAACGAAGAGGATGAGGAAGACCCAAGACAAGCAGGGCCACCAACATCAAAGACTGCACAGCACTGAAACTGACTGATTGTACCAGGGTTGCAAAAGGCTGGGAAGAATGGACAAAAATTATTGCTACATCAAAGGTGCCCCAGTGGTCAATGTAGCCTTGGGACTAATTTGACTTGACTTGATGACTATGAGTTTGAACCCAACCTGATCCTTTTCAGTTCATATAGGAAAGCTTTTCTTTTAATTCTTCATATACATCTTGACTATTCTTTAATATGACAGTTGTAGCTTCTCCTTTAAAAACCAAATTTATCTGTACAACACACAGATGTGGTATTCCTTCAGTTGTATATCTGTAAATGTACATTAATAATGACAAATAGTAATACTGGAGTCACAGAAAAAAAATATTTATGTTTAAGAAATCGGCTATCATTATAGTCTTCCTGCTGAACTGCTTGTCTTGTCTTTAATGTTCAGCATTGTATTACATTGATTCAAATAACTGAGGCTTAACAGACAGAGAGTTTTCCAACCATGCATGAAAAAACTCCAGTTAGAACTTTAAAACTTCAGCACTTCAGTGTCATCCTCATTAATGGTGTTTGTTATTGTTGACATGAACAACAATGAAGTATTGAAAAATGCTTAATTTATATTTAATCAAATTGTCAGTTTTCAGTGTTTATCCTCTCTCATATTTGACTTAAGGGCTTATATTTTGTTAGGGTAGAAAGTCAAGTTATGGTAGAAAGTCAGCTGGCTGCATTGGTTAAAGCACACAGATACAAAATAAAATGCCCCTTGTGCCAACCAAAGAAGAAATGGTATCTTACGAAGTTTGTGTTTTCCCTGAAAAACTAAAGATCTTGGTTCAGGACTTGGGGGTTCTTGGTGCTACAATAATACAAATAATATATAAAAATTCATTAGTGTCACGCAGATGTATTCTTGGGTCTTTTTGCAAGACAGCTGTGAATGTGTTTTCAAAGCGTGACAGAATTAGAAATACAGTTCTCAAGCTTTATACCAAGACCACTGAAAGAAGTCTGGTTTTTTTTTTTTAATCACCCTCAAATTGCACAACTCCAAAAGCGAACTGAATAATTAGCAGCTACATATAGCAATTTTGTTATCTTAGTTTCAAGATCAGTAACTATTAGGGCTATGCAAAGCTTTGGTCCCTGATTCGATTCAGTGGAGATTCAGCCTGATTTGGTGGCCAAACCTCCAAATCCAAAGTGAATCAAAAGCCCCTTTAATCTCTCTGAATTGAATCAAAACCCTCCAAATCAATTCAGAGAGATTCGGAAAGATTTGGCAATTTGGACATAGACACAGCTTTAAATGTTTTTTCTACATACCTCTAGGTAGCAAGCAGCTCATGAATACTGCAATGTTGGGGCATATGGAGCATCCTACAGGAGCATGGGGGGAGTAGGGAGTCCCCAGCGCTTATGGCAGCAGATCTGGAAGTGCGCCAGAACTTCCAGTACACTTCTGGGTCTGCCAGGAAGCACATACCCCCACCCCCTGTGCTTCGTGGCTCAGCAACTGGTGCTTCCTGGGTTTGGGGTGGCACCCAGGGTCCCCCCTTGGCCAATCGCCAAGCCGGAGGAACATGGGGGGGGCCCCAGGGCACCCCCAGAAGATCCTAAGTGGGCCGGAAGTACTTCTGGTCCACTTCTGGGTTCACTGCCAAGCATGTTGGGGTGGGGGGGACCCTCCTGTGGGATGCTCCATCCACCCCAGCATCACAGCATTCACAAGCTGCACCTGGTAGTAACTATGATCTAATATTGCATTCAGCAGCAATAGACTTCAAGGAGCCTGCAAACTGCTGGTGTATTGGGGAATAACTCTCAACATGCTCCCAAGCTCTGGTAACAATAGATTTTGACTTGGCATTTTAAAGTAGTAGCCTGCTTTGATAACTTGAAAAGAAAAAATGGCTGCCTGAATTTGGGAAAATAAATAGAAACTGACATCAGTTTTCACTCAGAATTCAAACTATGCTTGAATTTGCCCCTTTTATAGGTTTGAAATTCTATGGGTATATTGAAAGACAGAAAGACAGGAAGGACCAAAGAATAAAGGTGTCCTCAGAATCCCCTCCACTGCATAAACTGTACTGGCTGCACACAGCCCTCTGCTGCATGGGCTGTGGCAGCAGTATGCATTCCCATCCAGGCTACAGTGTGGCAGCAACCTACTACGGGCAGCACTGGTAGTGTATGGATGCCTGGGACTTTCACTACTGTATAGTAGAAAGAGAGGCAGCTACCAGGGTCCATGATAATTGCTTGCAAGCCACAGACAATGTACTGGCCCTTGACAGACCAACATTTGGAAAGCCCTAAGCTAAATGGATGAAACAGACAGTGGCAACACATAAGGGGTACACCCCTGAAAGCACCGGTGCACCCCCTGACAGGCACTTAGGCAACAGGCAGGAGGGGCAGGTGGGAGCACTGGTGACTCCCTCTGAACACTGGCTGGGGAGTAAGGGCACCAGGTGAAGTACCACTGGCACTTCTGGGAGTGCCACTGACCCCTCCATCCTGCTCAATGAGATTGGCCACAGAGGTTTCCCCTCAGTTGTTGCAATTGGCTGTGGGGGGGGAGCCCCCCCAGTCACGGGCTGGCTGCTAGGGGGCACATGCCCCCCTCCCCGACTCAGATGATATCAGTGACCCATGCATGTCTATTTGTGCTATTACTGTGCATGAATAAATTGCAGAGATTATTGCTCTGGAGTTAATTGCTCCCAGGTGTACATTCAAACAGTGCACTCAGAAGCAATTAACTCTAGAGCAAGAAGCCCCAGAGTTTATTCAAGTGCAGCATGTGGAGCCTGGTCAGAGCAGCCCTGGCTGGCAGAGAGCCCCAAGGGTCAGCCTGCCAGTTTAGGACAGCTTCCCCAAGCTCATAGTGCTGCAGAGGAGTTGGCTGGGGCATAAGGGAGCTTCAGACAGGACTACATGCCTGGTAGCCCCTGCGCTGAAGCACCATCTACACATGTGTTGCTGTGGAGCTTTTTACTCCACAGCAAGATATATAGGCTGGATAGCAAGTACTATTACAAATTAATCTACTCCAGCCAAATAGGGGTGCACATGTAGATGCTGAGATACTTACTGCGCAGCTATTTAGGAACTGCATAGTAAACGTATTGTATAGATGCTCCCAGTGTGAGTCACTCCAAGCAGAAGCAGCTCAAAATACCACTTTTCAAATCTTTCCTATTTTATCCCTTATTTAGCATCCAATACCCCGTCTTTATCTGAGTATTAGAATTCATAAAAAATAAAACCTAGTAATAGAGAAATAAGTATTTGTGTTGGAAAGTGGGGCTTTTCTTTAATATTTTGTTTCCTTTGAACTTCTGGAAACAATGTATTGAATTATCAAGGACCTGCTTTCTAAGAACTTTCCCTCACTTTTACTCGCTTGGTTTTTTTGTGCAATGTCACATGATTTTTCTCTGTCAGAGCTGAGAATCCTGTGTATTCAATACTTCTACCGTGATCATCCTTATGTTATGCTATTGGTTAGTAAGATCATTTGCCAGGCTCAAAACTGTTCATAAAAGCTGTCATCATTTACTGCCACACCAGATGTCTTGCCTTAGTCTCCTGCAAGCCAGTGCTTACAAAGATTGCTCTTCAGCTGCTCTTCTCAGACGTCTAAAAGACAGATAATGGTTGATAAATAGTGGCCAGCAGTCATTTAAGTAGCTTTGAGTTTTTATCAAGTCCATCCTAAATATAATGCATCTTAATAGTGTGCATAGAAACTGAAAAAAGAATCATTGCAGCTACACAGATGATGCTAACAAATGCATTTGCTCTATTTAGGGATGGTCCAAAGTACACTGAAGCTGGTAGTCTTTTTAGAAAGACAGATCCTCACCATCTCTCCTTGCAGCACTGTGAAATGAACATCTATCCCTGTCCTGAAGGAGAATACCATTTTCATAATAGAGCAGTTTTCCTGTCTAAACGAGACAGCTAATTCATGGGATAAATTTATATTATGGTTTTGGCTCAGAAAAATCACTGAAGCATGTGCTTAAGTCCCATTGAAACCAACATGACTTAAGTACATTGAGGCACTTTGCTGAATTGAAGCCAACACCTGTATGCCATGATTCTTAAGCCATTTTGGACATGCAATATAGTTTGGAAGTGATTGCTCTCAGTCACAGCAACATTGTTTTTTGTATATCTGATGTTGGTTAGGGGTGCAAAACTCACATCCTGAACTGATATCATTATACTAGCAAAATCTGTGGTATAGGTACAGCTATGTAAACAAAAGAGTGCTTTGCTTTCATCAGTTCTGCTTGTTATTTCAGGAGATGCCATAGATTCATTAGCAGTACTCCTTGCTGTAGGCATATAGTACATCTATAAGGGAACTCTAACAGAGGTTCTGTTATGTAGACAAGCCATAATATATCAGAAAAAAAATGATCAAGGTTTTTACTTTAGACAGCTTATTACCTATCCCAGTCACTATTTTTAAAGAAGGGCCTTCTCCACTTTCAGAGTTTTTCAAATCAGCAATTAGCAATTCAGTAGCAAAATGCTTTGATGATTAACCATATGAAAAGCCTGGAAAAGCAAATGGCTTTCATTATTCCTAACAGAATCCAAGAGTTTTTGGATTAAAGAAATTGATTCCAATTTATTTAGGGTCCTGTACCAACTGCAAGTAGTAAATTTTATTATAAGTGGCATCAGCTTCAGTGAGATTTTGCAATTGCACAGTTCACTGTAGAAACATGTATACTTTGCCATGGGTTATGGTAGGTTTTTTCATAGGGAATTTCAGCTATGTTGTAGAATTCCAGCTACTCCACAGAAAGTCCAGCCACATGGTAATAAATAGCATTCTGTAGCATGTAAACTTTGTGAGACTAAGATTTGGTTATAAAACAACAATACATATTGGGAGACCCTTTCAAAGTTGAATGGACCTTTTTATTTTCTATATATCAGCCTCCTAATGGCTTTTCAACAGTTTGATCCATTTTCTAAAATGACCACAGCTGCTTCACATTAGTTATGGGGTTTTGTTGCTAAGAAACACGGCAGTTGCTACATCTCACTAGATTCTTAAACTAGATTTTTGTTGATTGTTTATTTGCAGCAAGAGTCTCTTATGAAATGGGAATTCTAGCATTTTCCCTCTCAAATTATTTTTAATAATGAGCATTCAAACAAGCATGTTGTCTTAGCTGAAAGAGTCCCAAGCCCTTTGACAGAACAGGTCACTTTTCCTTAAGACTTCCAGCCTGTTTTGTCTTCCCTCCCTTTTATCTCTTAGATTGTAAATTCATCCTGGCTTTAATTTTAATGCGTTGTACAGCATCAACCACCTGTCATCACTTAACACAAAGAATAATGGCTTCATGAAAAAAGAGTGTTCTAAAAAAGGGATTTCAGTAATGACAGGAGAGTTCACTGATGCTCTACAGAGTGCAATATTCTTCTACACTGAAGTGGCAACATATACATAGGAGGTACAAACATACAGTTGGCCCAATTAACTGTCACTTTCCACCTCTTACAGCATTCACCTCCACCAAATCAGCAGAGAGAATGTAGAATGCAGAATGCTGCCATTCAGATTTGACATGTTCCGTCACTTTGCACCATGCCTACACAAGATGTGTAACAACAGCAAAGGTAAAGTTACACATTACACTGAGACCTTAGTAAGGACACTTAAAACACAGGCATTCTCATGTTAAAGCTCATTAACTCATGTTAAGTGCCTTCTTGCATCTCAAAGTTATATCACTTCAGGCAAGGGTTAACTCTTTGCCATGATACCTAGATGGTGCTAGGGTAACTTGAGTCTGGTCCACAGGGATACCATGATCAATTTTCAGTATTCCAGCATCCCAGAATGAACTGCTCCCATCCCCTCATCCCTACCCAGAGCAGGGATACAGGGTGGCCATCACAGAGGACAGTCCAGTTGTCCTCCATTGATATGAACTAGATGCCTTTATGTTCTCTATTTCCCTCTTGAAAAATAAAGGACCCAGCTGCTTCTTTTCTCTTGAAGAGAAAAAGAGAGGACATAAATGCATCAGGTTTCGTATCAACAGAGGACAGAGTAGCAGAAAACCAGAATGTCCTTTATGGTGGCCATCCTCGATAGAGCCTAGGTGTCTTGGCTCCTAGCCATGCCCTGGCTGGCCTGCTAAGTCAGAGCAGTACAGGCAAGAAATGATGTTAACACTTAATATTCAAAGCACATTAACACTGCTTAACTTTCCACAGATTTAGTATGGTCCAAGTGTAACGTGTAACTTCATCCTGAGTATGGCTTAAAGGAGAAGCTAAGCAGAACAAAAGCAGTGGGAAGAAAAGAAGGAAAAATATCAGAATATAGATGTAACTATACGGGGATTTAAAAGTGCTTGTGACCAAGAATTTTGTATGGGTCTCATTTTTCAAGCAGGAAGAGAGAGAGTGAGCCAGTGCGAGTGAACTGCTGTACATTCTGGAAAATTGTTTTGCCGTTTTTTTCTTTTTAGCTCCAAGTGTGCTGAACTCTCTTTACTCCTTGCCTGGGTAAGATCTTGGGATAAGCATATGAGAAGCTGGTAATAGAGTTTTTCCGATTCAGGAGAAAAGAAGCAGAGTGAGGCAAGTGAACTACTCACTACAGGACTTTCCAGACTCCTGCCAAGAGACTGGGACAGGAGAGGAAACCCAGCTGCTTCTTAGGCTTCTTAGGATAATGCTTCCTGTCAGGGAGAGGAATGAGTTAGGAAGGGTTTATTATTATTATTTATTTAAGGTTTTTTTTCCCTTATACTACAAAGGAAATACAGAATTATAGCAAACAGCTGTCTATCCTTCTTTCCCTGTTAGCTCCTTCCCTACTAAGTGAAGCTTAGCATGGTGTTATGAGGAAAGCATGGTTGAATACCTGAGGAGCAGACTCCTAGATAATCAGAGACTTGGGAAAGATGCTTGTAACTGAATATCAACTCCACAGCATAGTTTAATTTTTGCAAGAATGAGATTCTTAGGGCAAAGTACTGGGAATAAAGTCCAACTAAGGGAAATAAGGAACTACTGGTGTGGTATAAATGAGTACGATTTTCAGCCACAGTGCGTAAGTCCTCAGCTCTGCTCCACAGAAGCACAAGAGGAATAGAGAAAATGCCCTCAGTCCAGGGTTTGAGCTGTGGAAAAGCTCATGTTGCAGGTCAACAAGGTTCTTTGGGTAAATCTGTTTGATCAGACCAATTAAATAGTTGGGGAAATTGTTCTTTGCAAGCTTTTGGGCCCAACAACCCTTCTTCAAGCATAGGGAGAGTCTGGTATTTGTGTAGTCCCTTTGGGTGGAATAGAAGCTTAAGCTAATATGCAAAATTCAGGTCTGTAAAAATGCAAACGCATGCAGAGAAGATCATAGTATGCTTCAGGTTAGAATTCCAAAATCTTCTCACCTTATGGTTTGCTGCCAGGGCCTTTTCTTTGATGAAATATTTTCACCATAACCAACTTAAAAAAAAGATCAAGAGAGAGGAGGAAAAGAAAACTGTATGTCTGCTGTAATGTTTCATCACCAAAGGAAGGTAATGGATAAAAGAAACTGAGATCTATAATAGAGTTTTCTATGTGGATCTAATTTACTTAGGAAGGACTCAGCTACTATGGTGATGGGCACTTTTGAGATCCCTAATGTGTTATGCCTGTTAAATACTTTAAACTCCTTTAGGGTACCATGCATGAAATAATGCATTAGCATAGATATTGCTTACACAAAATGAGGATTGCAGGTATGTAATAGACCTCTGTAAAAATAAAAGGAATATATTGTGAAATCATGTAGTGCTGCACTACTCTAGTATGATCTCCATCTCTACTGTCACAAAACACATAGACCATTTCTGCATTCTTTTAAGTATTAGTCTATTGTTGGTGGTTAATATGAAGAACACAGTGTATGAGATGCATAGTATTTGATTTTGTAATATGTAATATCTTGTTATATGTGCTTAAAGATCATCCACCATAGACTAACATTGTTTCATCCACTGGGGAAAATGGCATTACGGCAGAAATGGATTTGTGCTTAGCTAATGCTATTTCCAGATTGATATTCTTTATTCATTATATCTGACAACATACTTGGCTCCATACAAGAGAAAATAGAGAGCTCCTGCCTTAAGGCTCCATTCCTAAAAGTTTCATCAGTGAATAAACAATTTTCAGCTAAGAAAACTGATGCATGTAGCTGTTGAGAGAAATTATAGACTAACTGGAGAAGGAAGTGTGTAGTGTAATATTACTTCCTACTCATTTGTACCAGGCCCAAACTGTGCTTTTAAAAAGCATTAAAAATAAGAGTTCAGCCATGCTGCAGGGAGTTCAAGCTCTACATACACAGAACATGAAAAACAGTGAGAGGGTGTTATAGGGTGTGATAGCCCTTTTACTGGATTTATCCCTGCCTGTGATTAATTAGCTGCCCCCCGGTGATAGGCTTGATTTTTCATAGTTGCTTGATGCAAGTATGAAAAAGGCACAGATAATATAAATGGTGTACCCCATAACAGAGCAAGAGTGAAGAGTCTCAGTTCAGGCTAATTTAAGCACAAAGATCAAAGTCAAAACATTCTGATATACCAGATAGCAGAGAGTTGCCCCATTTGCTGTCAGTGTTACCCTTGCATCATGGTAGCAAACAATGGGATGGCGCACAGTTTTACTATTGGACCCACTAAGAGACTCAAGGCCTGCCTTATTTCGAGGAATAAGCCATCTCCTAAGCAATTCATTTGATGCCAGGGAACAGGTGGAAGTCTGTAAGTCACTTGGGCCAGAACTTTAAAGGCATCTGAGAATCTAATTTCTGTTGAAATAAATGGACCTCAGTGCTTGACAAGAAAGCCAACAAGCCGGTTAGAAGCAGGCGAGCTTATTAAGAGAGAGAAGTTTATAAGGAAACAAGAGCTGTTGAGTACAGCAAGGATCTAAAAGAACTATAATACCAAGGAAAGACGTGTTCTGACTTAAGTTAATGTCGGGACAGTTCTCTTCTGATAAGGTAGTCTATCGCAAGTAGTATTTTTTGACTTGCCAAAGGCTGACAAAAATTTTAAGAACCCCGGGAAGGTGAAACTGTGGCAGTGATTTTGGACACTAGGGTAGCTTTCTAATTACCTAAAGTCATTTAAGTGACAGTTTCCTTAGTCACTTAGGGCACTTTTACACATGGTTTGGGGGTGGGGGAATGGGGTACTTTCATTACAGTGGCTCTCCAGAGCCACTCTAATTAAAGTGTGCACAGTGTCTTGTGTATTCAGCATCCTGTGCATCAAAATGGGGGTGGGAGAACTCTAACTAAAGCTTGTTCAATGAGTTTTAGTTAAAACATCCCAACAGCTATTTTGAAGTGCAGGGTTGCTTAATACATGAGATGCCAAGGCTGCTGGAGCATGCTAATTAACATGCTCCAACACACTTGATTAATTGAGTCTGCTCCAACGCTCTGTAATTACAGTATGTCAGAGCTGGCATTCTGCATGTCTACAGGCACTCCTAAATGCCAAGTGACATTTTTAAAACATGAGTGCAGGTAGCTAAGTGGCTATTTCCAAGAAGTATGGCCAAGTATGTGGGCACACCCATTATACACATGAAATGAGCAGAAGTAGGCAATGTACAGAGCCAGCTATGTGCCCTTTGTGAGCATGTAGCAGCCTACAAGGCCCAAAAAAGTAGGCCGTTCAAAACATATGACCTACCAGCTGTTAAACTCTGGAGGAGGATAGGAGTCCTCCTGTGTTTTAGCCCCAGTAGTTAGTGCACACATCTGGGAAGATAAAGACCCAGGTTTCAGGCTGCCTCTTTCCTAGAGGTGGTTTGACCCTGCATCTTATTTCCCAGCACAGAACTCTAAACACTATGCCACAGGTCAGTCATCTGGCACACCCTTTGAATTTGGCACCCTGGATAACCAAAAGGCCAGGAGGAAGAGTATAAGTCAGAAGTTGTGTGATTCAGTGAGATGGTTGCTGCCCTAGAAGGAAGCAGGCCTGAAGGCTTGTTCTGATGAGACAGAACCTTCCCCATTGCACTGCTCTCCATCCATTTTAACCAAATTAGTAGTAAATGCATGTGACTTGGCTTCCAAAGGAGTGGCAGAGAAGAGCTGTGATGATGTCTCACACATGGTCCAGATAGGTTTCCAGGAACTGCATTCAAGTATATGCATCCAAGTTTTCTAGGAGTGCAGAGTTATCCAAGAATAGAATTGCCACCTGCATAAATGCCACTTAGGCCATTAAAAACTGACCCTTAGACAACCACAGTGAAATAGAATGACACTTCAGATCTAATACAGCCTTGTCACAGAGAAAGCTTTAGCCCAAAGTCTTCATAGATTGTTAGAGACTGGAAGGGACCTTGCAGATAATTGGGTCCAGCCCCACTCTCTAGGCAGAAAGCCAATTGGGGTCAAGTGACCCCAGCGACGTGACTGCCCAGTCTCCTCTTGAAAACCTCCAAGGTAGGTTACTGCATCACTTCTGGAGGGAGTTTATTCCACAGTCTGGACACCCAGACAGTGTAAGAGTTTTTCCTGGTATTAAGCTTGAAGTGGCCTTCTAGGAGTTTATATCCATTGGTCCTGGTCTTCCCCAGGGGTTCCCTAGAGAACAGTTGTTCACCAAGCACCTGATGCAGTCCTCTGATATAGTGGTAAGTTGCTATCAAGTCCCCTCTCAATCTTCTTTTCTTTAGGCTAAAGAGACCCAGGTCCCTTAGCCTATCCTCATATGGCTTGCCTTGTGAGTCCCTGACCACATAGGTGGCTTTTTTCTGGACCCTCTCAAGTTTCTCCACGTCTTTATTAAAGTGCAGTGCCCAGAACTGGATGCAGTATTCCAGCTGTGGTTTCACCAGTGCTGAGTGCAGCAGGAGTATCACTTAGTTTTACACAAGATGCATTGGTTGATGTATGCCAGTGTGTTGTTTGCCCTGCTGGCCACCACATTGCACTGACAGCTCATGTTCATGCAATGGTCAATCATTACCCCTAGGTTCCTTTCAGGTGTGGTGCAGGTCAGGCTGTCACCTTCGAGCCTGTATGTATGTTGAGGAGTATTTGCCCCCAGATGGAGCACCTTGCACTTGGAAGTGTTAAACGCCATCTGGTTCCAGTCTACCCAACTCTAGCCTGTCCAGGTCTGCCTGTATCTGCAACCTATCTTCTGATGTGACCACACTGCTCCATAACTTGGTGTCATCCACAAAACAGGCCTGAGAGCTTTTCACTCCCTATCCAAACCATTGATAAAGATGTTGAAAAGCACCGATCCAAGCACAGACCCCTGAGGAACACCACTGGCTGCTTCGCACCAGGATGACACAGATCAATTCATGAGAACTTTCTGGGTCCTACCCTGTAGCCAGTTTCCCACACACTGAATTGATGAGCAGCTGGGCCCATGATCTTCTGCTCTTCTACATCATGTTATTTTTACTTTTGTTTCTTAGAGATGTCCTCTTATGAGGAAACAAGTTGAATAGTTTGTTATTATTCAGCACACTTTCCAAATGTGAGCACATAAAAAGAATGTCCGAATCTAATATTTACTTACATGGCAGCATTTAAGTATGCATCATAATTCTGAGGTATGCATCCATATGCAGGTCGTATTATGGCAGTCACACGGAAAAGAGAACTCACACTTTCATTTCAAAGCAGTATTAAATAAAAATATATTAATGCAGATCTAATTAGGGCAAAATAAGGCACTTGACATGGCATATAAAGATATCAATTCAAAAATTTAAATAATTGGTTTTTTTAATATTTAAATGTCATATTGTTTGTATTATGTTTATGAGATAGAATTGTGCTGTTTCACAATTACTGTGTGTCCTGATTAAAAAGAAACTATTTTACAGTTTAAATCTCTGGAACATTTGTCCAGTCATGTGTTTTTAATGTGACCAGGTATGTTTGAAAAATATAGCAGCACAATCACTGCCAATATGCAACAGCAACTAATTTCAAACCTCTCCAGTTTTACATCGTAAGAAACCTCATTCTTTTAAAAGCAGCCTAATTAGTTTGCTTGAGCTTTAATACCTCCCAAAAATACTATTAATGGACGCCCTGACCTGAAATGTTGAGAAATCATTATGTACAATTCCTTAAAATACTAGTGTTGTGAATCACATTGTGAATCACAAAACCTGTAAATGAAAAAAAAAAAAAAAAGATTCAGCCTGAGATTTTATGCGTCTGAATCATATCCTCCTGATATAATAATCACAATTTTTTGCAGTAAATACCTTCTGCTACTGTTGATGCTTGAGAGGCCTATTTAGGATTAAAAGTATATTGGATCTATTTAAGCTTGGATGATTAATACTTCCTGCCTTTTATCAGCATTATCCTGGAACACTATATGTGAAGCATTGCAACGTACTGGTATTATGAGCCAAGCAACAAAACAACAATAATAAAAACTTCCAGTATCTCAGATGCAAATAAGAATGAAGAGGAACTTGGCTCAGAATAAGGAAAACTCAAGCAAAATATCAAAAAGGCAGAGTTCTGTCACTGTGAAACCAGGGCCAACTGTTAATGGAAGAGAAAATGAATCTGCAAACATAATGGAAATCATACTCAAACATTTTTTGTCTGTGTTTTTTTATCTCCTACTTCCATTTGGCAGTGTATGCATGCTGTCTGTGGCCAAGACTGACAACTACAGTGTATTTATAAATGAGGGGTCAAATTTTGTCCTATGTTGCATGTGTCTAGCTCCTCTTGGCACCAATACAAGTTATACATGTGCGTTTAGTTAGATACTTTGGTACATGATAGTTAACAAGTAGCTTTAGTAATAATCATCAAATGTCTGTAGTCATCAAAAAACAAGCATGTGCATACAACTGAAAATAACATGGTTTCCCATTTGAATGATGATCTTTATGTAACAGTAACTCCTGCTTCTTTCCTAGGAATGCATAATTCTGCAATGATTTCTGTTACTTCTGATAAAAATTAATAGGAATATTGTTATTTTCTAATCTACATTGAGTTACAATATTTACAGATTACAGTTAGTGTTAACTGCCCTTTTAACATGGACACTTTTTCATTGTGATATTTCTTTACTTGTTTTCTTACTCGATCTGTATGTTGGTAATGGGAAAAACTGGTTTTGGTTTGGGAATCCACAAATTCCTCAAGTAATCAGATTACTGGGATTGGGGAAAAGCAGACTCTAACATCTTTACCTCTTGTCTCTGAATTCTTTCTAATGCACACTCCTTAAAATGTAGTGCCCATACCTAAATAAAGTACTCTAGATGAGGCCTAACTGGTGCCAGGCAGAGTGGTACTATTGTTTAAAATGTTTTCTGTTAATGTAATTTAAAAATACATTTATGTGAGGGAGATCTTATTATTTGTTTGCTAGCAAGAGCATTATATTGCCAACTTCTGTCGCATTTGTGATTCACCATAATCCCCCAGATCCTTATCAGCTGTGCTAGTGCTTGGCCCATTGTCCTCTGTTATCTATTTGTGCATCTAGATTTTTTTCTCTATGTGTAGCACCTAACATTTGTCTTTGCTGAATTTTATACTGTCTCCATATTATCAAAATCCCGTTGAGTTTTTATCTTAACCTCCAAAGTATTTTGCAAGTCCTCCTGGTTTTGTGATCTGCATACTTAGTATTCCTATTTCTTTGATCTTGCCTCCATCATCCCTGAATCAAAAAGATTGACAACAAAAATGACTCCCTACCTGCGCTCATGTCATGTAATAACATTTTTTAACAGCACTGGCTCTAGACTAGACCCTGTGGACCTGCAACTTCTTGTCAGTCTGTCAGTAATCATTTATTAGGACCCCTGTACATGTGCAAGTAAAGACGTGATGGGGTCTGTGACCGGTCTGTGCTCAGGCCCACCCTCCATGTGGCCCATGCACCTGTCCCTGGGCAACCGCCCGCCTTGTCTCCCCTGCCATGCCTTTGATGGCAATTAATTAATTGATGTTAATTAGTGGGAGGCTGCCTACTCGCACCCCAAAGCCCAGGTGCACTATTTGCAGCTCCTCCCTCCCCAGTACCGCAGCCCAAGCCTTGCAGATGTCACCTCAGTGTCTGCGCCCCCATTTGGGCCTCTTCACAAGAGGGCCTCCTCCCTGGGGATTACTGTGCCCAACTTGGGCTTCTCAATGCTGCCCCTCTCAGTGCTTCTCAGACAGTGCCCCCTTTGGGGCTTCTCAAATTATGCTGCCCCTCATGGGCCTGGGGTCCCCACACCCCATGTTGCTGCACCCTCTCTGGTGCTAGATCACGCCCTCCTGGGCCCCCCCAGTGTAGCCCCTCTCAGGCCTCTCAA